>CM058159.1:14557648-15157648 GCA_030254885.1 Vitis rotundifolia | reverse complement strand
AGTTCAATTTGTCCTGTTAAATTGATTATTTATTGAGAACAATCTAATATACAAATAAACAAAATTGATCGCACAAATGAACACAAGGATATAACATAGAAAAAACACTTAGCAACCTACAAGGTATAAAAAACCATAAACTGACTACTAATAATCCATTAACTATAGCAAAAGGGTACACAATTTTACTTGATTGCATACACTTACTCTCTAAGATTTTAGACTGCAAGCACCTATGTTCAATCCTTTTCAGCCTCAACCAAGCACTCCTATGTGCTCAAATCTTTTGAAACTCTTATTAAAGTTTTATGATAAGATCTCAAACCTTTGGTGGAGTCTAACTATACTTTCAATACACATCTCCAAATGTCTAAATGTTTAAAAGATGGAGGTATAAACTTTCTAGAGGGGGATTTCTCTCTAATGATCCTCTTTTGGAGTCAAACTAATTTTTAATAAAATAAATTTTTTTATACTTTAAAAATCTAGGATCCCATTATAGATAGTTTCTAATTTTAAAATATTCTAAAAATCTTATCAATCAATTAGGAGAGTTTTGAATTTTTAAAACCTACAAAACATTAGTTTTTATTTAAAAAAACAAACTGAAGTTAGAAAAGTACAAAGCATGGAGGACAGTTTGAATCATTCCTCCTAATTTCCATGCTTTTTGAGCTCCTTTTTCGTGTCATATTCAACCCAGAGCATATAATTGTTATTCTAAGATCTTTACCAACCAAGCATACGTACTTACCTTGAAATTGAGGACTCCAAATCAATTCAAATCCAAATCCAAATCTTAAGAAGTTTGAAGTTATTTTGAGACAAATACATACGGCTCAAGGAAGCTTTATCCATTCCAAGATGTTTACCAACCAAGCATATGTACTTACATTGAAATTGAGGACTCCAAATCTCAAGAAGTATAAAGTTATTTTGAGACAAATAAGGCTCAAGGAGGGAAGTTTTATCCATTCAATAAGAAATGACACAAAATTGCCAATTAAACTAATACAACAACAATTTCCCCGTTTAGCAATTTTGTAACAAAGCACAAAGATTACAATAAGGTCCCAAACTCTTGTAAATATCTCATTGAGTCCAATATTGAATCATAGTCTAAAATTTTCATTTGTTACACTTTTCTATTATTCACAAACAGTTAAAAAACAATTATGTGAAACACAAAGTGTGGCAAAAAATAATAACATATAATATGATTAAAAAAAGATAAAAAATTACTCTCAATATCAAGTTTTTACTCTCTTTTTATCACAAAAATGATAAACATAAGAAAATAAAGCCTAAAAAGAAAACAAGGAGGAACAATTCTCCAAAAGACAGACAAAAAGTATAAAAATAATTGAAAAATTATTGGGAAGTTTCTCATATTCCTAATTGGTTTATTTATATTTTGTTGTAAAAAGAATGTTATACAAAATATTCTTTGAGTTCATACGTGATTGTAATCACAATATTTGTTGTAGAATAAGGAAAGGTAATAGGAATATCTCTATAAATAGTTTAGGTAGCAAGGGAAAAAGTTTTGAGAAAGATGGACTTGTGAGGACTATACTGGTGGAGCAAGAGGACTCACCAAGATATAGATGTGAGGAGAAGTGAGAGACAATAATCAAAAGATCTCCTAGTTCAAGGTGAAAATACAAAAGGTAGAAAAAAAGTGGGATATTTTGACACTTAATAGTTTCATTAATAATCATGGTTATGCAAAGGGTGAACCACTGGATTGCTGTTATTTCGTATCACTGGTTTCATACAGCTGTCCATTATGCAACTTCCAGATGGTTCAATCCGTACAGGAAACCTCTGGATTCTGATTCGGCTACTGTTACTGCAGACATTGAATTCTGGCACTTTTCGCCTCTTGATGATTCAACTTCAGACAAACTGGTTAAGGTAGATTTCAATTTGGGGGCAGTGAAGAGTTCGTCCATTATGGAATTGAACCTTCTCTCAGCTTCTCCAGCCATTGTTTCCAGAATTGTGTCAAATGCGTGATTGGGAGTGGCTTGGGAATCCACGCTCCTTCTAACAGTTTGCACCAGATTTTGCATGAAAACAATCCACTTAAACATCCTCCTCCCAGTGAGACATGTTCTTTGTTGATCTTCTTGCAACGATTCCTGGTGAATAAATTAGAGAAAAAAAAAATACACACAGATTTAACGTGGTTTGGTAAAATGGTATTTATACTAACCCTCAGCTAATGAAATTTTAAAAATACCCCTGAGCCGTACCATGGGGGACGTTGCCCCTGCACCCCCCAATCTATCTTTCACCCTTAACAATAAAATACAAGATTGAATGGCAAATGTTGTCGTCCCACTCCACTCCACTCCACTCCAGTATTTGCCCCTTTTTCTCCATATATGTCTTTCCCTCAATATGAGCCACATACTACCACATTCTTAATCTTTTCTGCCTCTGAAAACATACTGGAGTGCGTCATCAAGAGCATCAGAACCAATAGAGTGGAGATCCATCTAGATTGCTAACAGAAGTTAGGAATATGCATTTCGGCCTCTCTTTCTGAACAACAACAGCAATGAGTTCTGCATTCAGGCTGAAGTTTCATCAATTGCTGCTGTGATGGCAGATGTTGTGACTACTGCCCTTGTGTTGCCTAGTTATCTGCTGAGGAAGGGTCAAACCACTGCCAGTTATGAAAGCTTTCAGATTTGGCCTTTGAAACAGCTCCAGAAAGCTTCTTTCTGATTCCTGATCCTTGTAGGCCGATTTCAATGGGACAAGAGTGTGTTCTATTTGCATATCGGAAATTTTGTCACCAAGGCTAAGAACTTCTGAGGTATTTCAAGGTTGCCGCTCTCTTTGCATGATGCCATCGCTAATGTTCAATCCTACCTTCAAAGTGGCTTTTCTGCTAGTGGGTCCTGCCCTGTTCCAAAAATATTGCTAACAAAACAACTTTGAAAATATTCATCCGATCCATCAGCACCTTGAATTCGAATCTGATTGTTGGTTTCAAAAATATTTCTAACAGCTTCTCCTTCCTCTGACTTACCAAGGTTCCTTAAAACACTAAAAACCGCTGAACCACTTTTAAGGTACTCAGCTGATTCATCAGTAACCTGGACTTGATTAATGGTCACATGAATGTCTTCCACATCTTCTCCTTTGACATCTTTCTCGCTCTGAAACTAGTTTGCAACACTCTTTGGTCCATGAGTCAGCAGGTACTCAGGCAGGTTCAGGGAATTGTAAGAGGCCCTCCTATTCTTCCTATCAAATCTCAACAATCTGCTGTGCAGAATCTCCACAATTCTCCCATAATCAGCTTGTGAGTATAAATTTGCCATAATGACACTATTACCTATGTTTTCAGGCTCCATTTCAAACAAATGATCACAAACAAACTTCCCAAGTTTGACATCACCAGAAACTGAAACCCCATTCAGCAGTGCACCAAGACTTAGGCATTTGGTTGAATTGACATTTTAGAAATGAATTCTGTTGCTTCAGAGAGCATTCTAACTCGGTTTAGAACTCCTACCATTCAAACATAATGTTCAATAGAGAGCTGAATGCCTTAGTTTAGAAACATCTCATTAAATATCTTCCAAGCTCCGTTGAGCATCCAGTAACGGGCACAAGCCGCGAACACTGCAGTGAAAGTGACATGATCAAGCCTAGTTCCAGATTGAATTTCCTGCGTTGCTGCTTTTTAAAAGAGATACTTTTTTGTCTACTTCAACAACCTTCCCGGAGAACAACTTCTCTAACTGATGGGGTTCTATATATTTCCAATGAAGAGAATGGTCTGTGGAGGAAGAACTCAAGCTTGACACGACAAAGCTGTAGAAGAGCATTCCTTGGCATCAACTTTCATTTGTGCAAACCCCTATGAGGACATCCCAACTGGTATGAATAATTCTGAATTCCTTCTGCATATCTGATGAAAATTGATGACTTAAAGCAAGCTGAAGCATCTTATCATATGGATACAGGGCACAATCTCCTGTACCAATAGGTGCCTCCTTACCCAACCTGATATTTTCTGTAACACCCGTCAAATAATCAGTTTCTGCATATTCGATAAAACAGGTGCAGCTTTCATGAAAGTTTTTGGAAAAGTTCTCATGGTGCTTCTCATCAGAATCTTTGACCACAAGAATTTCAAGCAGTAGGGTTCCTGGAGATGCCCTAACCATCTGTCTAGGACTGATTCCTGCCAACAAATCTTCCCACACCAGAAGTTGTATGAACTGATCTGCGAAGGGATCATGCACCACTTCTATTGATATTTGACTTGTCATCTAAGAAAGAATTGTTAGATGAAACCATGTCTAATGATTGCTCACTGATCTGTCCCAGAAAAAAAAAGCAGGTTTCATCTGATCAAAAGGAAGTTGTAGCTTGCCCTTGTAGAAATTTGAAAGTGCACAAGTAGCATTCCTGGGCATATACAGCTTTGCACGCCAGTTCAACTGTGCTAGAAAAGGAAGCAGAGCCCCATTGCCAAAGATAAGATCACCCCATCTGAAATCTCATGATGCCACCTTGCAAGCTTGTTGTCCTTTTGAAACCCAGAGCAGATCTCTTCAAGAATTAGACCAGGGGAAACACTTATTGGATAGTACCAGATTATTAGTTAGTTTCAACTGTGATGTAGATTCTGGAACTGAACCGGTAAGTCTGTTTGCACTCAGATCCAGAGATGCTATCTTATTGCAATTGAAAAGGTCCAAAGGGATCTCTCCAGTTAATTGGTTTCTGAGTCCTCTCTTGAAGCAGAATCATTTTCGACAAAAGTCACCATCTGGGCAATTGTTGGACATTATGTCAAAATTTCCATCACAAATGAATTTCTAGGTAGCACCATTAGTAGTCTTAGCAGTCAAGCTCACTGAATCAAATCCTTCACTAGCTTATTCAAGTGCTCAATAGCAGCCAGGAATTCCCCATAATCTATTGTTCCACTGTTGTCAATGTTGGCTGCATCCAATGTTGTGTCATCCTTGAGAATCTTTCCAAATGCAATCAACTGATAACACAGCTCATACAGTGTCCATTGATCCAGCTTGCACAGCCTTGTGTCAAGGACTTAGTCTTTCCTAATTTCATGTGACACTTAGACAAGTCAAGACACTTTATCTTGCTAAGTCAGCCTCACTCCCAATGCTTAGCTTGCTAGGCTAAGATACTCACGACTTGGAAGCTTCAGAAGGTGTAGTAGGCAACTCTTAAAGAATGACAACTTTTATTGCTCAAAGGAAGCTTTACAAGTGCTTTGGGAACTCACTTGCTTGGTTAGGAAGTGATTTGGGTGGTTTTTAGGAGGTGCCTTGGCCAAATGAAGCCTTAACCTAATTATAGGCACCTTAGGAAGTCTCTAGAACCTTGAAGGGTTCCTTACAAATCAAGAATAATCTAGAAGCTCTTACACTAGTCTATGTACAAGGGTATGTACAAGATGACTTTGGAAGATTCTAGTATTCCAATGCTCTCTTAGCCAAGTGTAGAGATATGTAGACATCTCTAGCCCTCTCTAGAAGTTTCCAACTCTTCCATTTTGTAGCTAAGTGTAGATGTCTCCAGAGGTTTCTAGAAGCTTCCCACCTCCTATATAAGCCTATAGGGAGGGTCATTTGAAGCATCTTGTGACACTCTCCCCCACCTATGCCGTCTACGTCCCCGTCGTTACCTTTTCTTGAAACCCCTTGATGTGTTTCCAAAACCTTCTCAAGGCATCCGCATGTTCCCAGCTTACCTGCCTCTTAGGTAGTCCTTTCCATTGGACTAGATACTCTATCACAGGAGGGACCCCTTGTCTCGTGGTGACCCATTCAACCAAAATATTCTTCACCTCCTTCTTCCATGAGGCCTCAGATGGATGTAGACACCTACACTTTCGATGCTTGGAGTGCTGCTTCCTTTTACCCATCGAGTTCACCTTTTCCTTAGTGACCTTGTCCATGTGTGTGTGGGCTACCTCAGCTCGCTCCTCTTTTACCTCCTTTACTTGCACCCCTGATAGTAAGGAGGTCTTAGGCATACTAGGCTTTGGGTTGACTTGGAGGGCACCTAGCAGCTGCATCGAGCTCATATGTGCTTTATCTTCCTATTTCCTCTCCTCAATCATGGCATTGAGCGCCTTCCTCTTTGGACAAGCCCGTTCCCAACGTGGACCGTCACACAAGAAGGATTTGATTTTAAGCGTAAACTTCTTCCTTTCCACCTTACCCCTTCCTTCTTGGACGTAAGGTGTCTTGCCTGATCCCATTCTAGGAGCATCATGGTCCCTTGAAACCTTGTCTCCCCCACCCCTGGCGTGGCTATCATCTAAAGACTCAAACTTGGAGGAGTCTCCCCTCTTGTAATCTATTAAAGACTTTACTACTGCCATAGCAGTGGCTAAGTTTTGAACGCCTCGACACTTAATTCCTTCTTGGCCCACCCTTGTAGGTTATCCATGAAATTGAATTGCAACTCCTCCTCAGTCATGTTAGGAATCTCAAGCATAAGCAAAAAGAATTCCTTGACATAGTCGTATAGTGAGCCTGTGTGCTTGAGACGCCTCATGTTTTTCCTATCCAGGTAAGCCACATCCTCGAGGTAGAATTGCCTCTTGATCTTCCTCTTGAAGTCCTCCCACGCCTCTATGGTGCAAATGCCTTTCTCCATATCGATGAACCTCTGACGCCAGCATAGAGTAGTTGTGTCAGTAAGGTAAAGGGTTGTAGTTCTTACCTTAGCCACCTCATCTGTCAATGTGATAGCCTCGAAGTATCGCTCCATATGCCATAAAAAGTTGTCCAACTCCTTGGCATCCCACTTGCCACTAAACCCTTGTGGCTTCGACACCTCCACCCTAGATGCCTCATGTGTGGCCATGACCCATGCCAACATAGCAACCTTGTAGATGGCCAACTCCTACCTAACCTATTGATCTCGGGACTCCATTTGAGTGGCCAAGGCCTCCATCCTTGATTCCATGCTAGCAAGCATGCTCAAGACCTTTTCTTAGAAGAACACAAACTCCTTGTGTGACACTGGCTGAACCTATGAGACTAGCATCCCCTCACGAAGGTCTTGGATTTGTTCCCTAAGATCCTTCATACCCTTCTCCATGCCTTGCTCAATCAAGTCCAACCCCTCTCGAGTGTCCACCATGGCTAGCTCCACCTTGGCTAACCTTACCTCCATGTTGGCAATGGCATCACAAGATTTATCCTTCCTTCTCCTACCCCGTGCAGTAGGCTCGGTCTCTCCCTCACAGGTTTGCTCACTAGTCTCATCCATATTGGAGCCCAACATGCTTCCTTTACTATGCCCGCTTCATAACCGCGCTCTGATATCAACTGTCATAGACTTGGTCTTTCCTAAGCATGTGCGGCACTTAGACAAGTCAAGACACTTGATCTTGCTAAGTTAGCCTTACTCCTAATGCTTAGCTTGCTAGGTTAAGATACTCACGACTTGAAAGCTTCAGAAGGCATAGTAGGTAACTTTTAAGGAAGGGTAGCTTTTATTGCTCAAAGGAAGCTTTACAAGTGCTTTGAGAACTCACTTGCTTGGTTAGGAAGTGATTTGGGTGGTTTTTGGGAGGTGCCTTAGTCAAATGAGGCCTTAACCTATTTATAGGCACCTTAGGAAGTCTCCAGATCCTTGAAGGGTTCCTTACAAATCAAGAATAATGTAGAAGCTCCTACACTAGTCTGCGTACAAGGGTATGTACAAGATGACTTTGAAAGATTCTAGAACACCCCACACTATTCCAATGCTCTCTTAGCCAAGTGTAGAGATATGTAGACATCTCTAGCCCTCTCTAGAAGCTTCCAACTCTTCCACTTTATAGCTAAGTGTAGATGTCTCCAGGGGTTTTTAAAAGCTTCCTACCTCCTATATAAGCCCATAGGGAGGCTCATTTGAAGCTTCTTGTGACACTTGGCCAAAGGTACTTTTGAATGGACTCTAGTATAGGGCATAGTTCCAAGAGATACAACTGAAGTGGCTCTAGTAGTGGTTGGAAAGGGACCCATCCTAATATTTCACCTACTTGACCAACATTTGTGTTCTTAGAAAAGCAAACTGATGCAGTGTTAATAGCCTCACACTTTCCACACTTTACATACATATCAGCCAGTGCATTCCCCAAGAACAAGCCCAAGACCATCCCTCTCCGACTAATAAATTCATCAATCCACTTTCCCAAATCAAGTGCATCAAAAAAATTTTTTAAAAAAAAGAACAGAGATCAAAACAGAGGAGAACTAGAGGAGAACAAGAGAAAACCAAAGAAAATAAGAAAAAATTTAATTCATATTTATTTGTTAGATATGAATCCAAAATTCTGTCTATATCTATCTGTTAGATATGAATTAAATTATTTTTGTCTCTCCTTCTTCTATGGTTTTGATATATTGGATATGAATCTAAATTCTATGTGTTCATTTTTCTATGGTTTTATGTCTACTTTTGTCTCTCTTCTTTGATCTTTCCTTAATAGTTTTGTGTCTTTTTTTTTTTTCTTGTTCTTCTTGTTCTTGTTCTTTTTCTTTTTTTTCTCTCTCCTTGATAGTTTTATGTCTTCTACCACTTCTTCTTCTTTGAGCATATACTTTTTCTATCCCTAATGAGTCTTATAATGTCTCTAAGTCTGAATTTGTTAGCATTGATCCTTTTGTGGATGATATAGATAGTTTTCGCACAGATATTGATACTTTGGTTTTTTATTTTTATGTTTTTTCCTCTCCTCTTATAGCTACTCCTAAAAGTTGTTTTTGATCCTCTTTGGCAGCAAGTTATGATTAAGGAACTTTTTCTTTGCATAAAACTAATACTTGGTATTTGGTACTTCAATTAAGTGGTACAAAGCTTGATTGGTTGCTAAGGAATTTTCTCAACAGTATGATTACAAAGTTGTTTACCAAGTCACACCCACTTTCCCATTTTGTATTTTCAATTGACAAACTCTTAATGCTTCTTACAGTAGCATTATGAGTTTATGGGAGGATGTTAGAAGTTATTAATATGTTTAGTTAGTTTTGGAATTAAGCCTCAAAAAGCAAGATATGACGTAACAAAGTTAGATTTAACTATCCCCTTGCCATCCTTTTGGTGTATTGATATTGATTTAAGCATCCAGTCCATGTCTCTTACATTATACATGACTTAGGTGCATTAGGAGTTGCAAAGAAGATACAAGTCATGGGTTCCTTATAAGTGATGAGTTGCCCATAGCCAGTTCATAGATTTGGGCAATTTAGTAAAGATTGTAGTGCATCACCTCCTAATTGGAGGGATGACTTGTCTTGGCCGTAAGGATGAGTTTCCTACGGTAAGTGCACTAGTGTATGTGATGTACACTAGATAGGACCTATGATCAATCAAGATGCAAGAATATCAATTGTCATAATTGTGGACCCCACATTTTTGGCTTGATGCGTTCCCACTCGATTGGCGAGACTTGCTTTTATTTGAAGTAAAAAACTGATTTTTTTAGAAAAAATTAGAGTCACCACTTACTTTTATTTATTTTAAAAGGTGAAAACAAGTAAGAATAAAACCCCTAAAAGGACTCTTAATTTTTGTAGAAAAACTATCTGTGAAAAACCGAAATTGGGTTCGGGGATTAGGTTACTTATTGGGAAGGTACGGTAAAGACTGTAGCACCCCTCTAAGCCCCTAAAAATGGGTCTCTACTAAATAATGTGAAACAGACATGACAATTAATTAGGAGATCAATGGATACCAAAATGATCACAGTTCAAAAACAAATCATGATAACAAAACAATAAACAAGGTGAGGGTGAGAGCGTACCTTGGTAGTAGGTAATAAAGTGCTATCATGAAAACAAGATTAGTGTACAGTGATAAGTGTAAAAAAAACTCACATAAAACCAAATCAAAATCAAACAAGATCGATTGCACAGTTTACTTGAATTATTATCAAAAGATATGTTGGGCCCCCACCAAAATCCAATTTATTTTTGTTATGAATTAATTCTCATAAATTCTATCATTTTGGAATCATGAAAACTTATTCATTTTTATATTTAAAAATTTTGAAAATGGGAGTTTGGAAAATTAAATTTGACATTTTGGAAATTTTGGAAATGGTATTTTAAAAATTAAATTTGGAATTTTGGAAATTTTGGAAATGGAGTTTTTAAAAAATAAATTTGGAATTTTAGAAATTTTGAAAATTTTGAAAATTTTGTAAATGGTATTTTAAAAATACAATTTTGGAATTTTGGAAATTTCGGAAATGGTATTTATAAAATATAGATTTGGAAGTTTGGAAATTTGGAAAATTTTGAAAAATTTATTTGAAGATGGTATTTTAAAAATGGAAAATAAAAGTTAAATTTAGAAATTAGAATTTTGGAAAATTGGATTAAAGTTTTGTAAACTAAATTTAAAATTAAATTTTGAAAAATTATTTTGAAAATGGATGCTTTGAAAATTAAATTTGAGAATTGAGATTTTAGAAAATTATTTGAAAGCGGAAATTTGGAAAATTAAATTTGAGAATTATTTGAGAATGAAATTAAATTTGGAAATTGGAACTTTGAAAAATTATTTAAAAATTAGAATTTTTAAAAATTAAATTAGGAAAATGGAATTTTGAAAAATTATTTGAGAATTGAAGAAATAAAAAATTAAATTTTTAACATTAAAAAAAAAAAATTAACAGGATGACAAGTGGCTTTTGTGTGGTGTATTGGAGGGTGGCTAGATTGCAAATTAGAGGGTACAATGTTTCATGAAGTAGAGGTGCGGCAGTCACTTCCTTTGACCCTGAAGGAGAGTGATTGACCAACCAAAGCTGCATTAGATTGCGAGTTCTGACCCCAGTTGCAGCTCAAGCTCATCCACCCAGTTTTAGATCCTTTCACTCTAGCCCTCACTATGTCACCTGCACCGGCCACGTTGATGATCAGAACCAAAGTTGAAGTAACGGAAGCCGTTGATTGTGAATCTAATTCTTCCTTGCTTTTGGCATGGCACCCAGTGGAAAGAGACTGGGACAATGTCAGCACAGTACTCAGAGATCTTGAGGAATATAGGCATGGCGAGGTCGAAGTGGGAATGAGGAGGGTTGCACCAGCCACCATTATCGCTGGGAAGAGCGTAGTTTGGTGGGCAGAAGCTAGTGGCGGTGATTAAGATGGAGGGACTCCCGGAATGGCACCATTCTGGGTCGTTAGCACACTTGAGTTCGAAGCATGCCCCACAATTTTCACCATTCGGAGTAGAGAGAAAGCAAACCTTCCCCTGGACCAATTCCACTTGTAGCATCATGCTTCCTTCCATAAGAAAAACGACATCCAAATCCCAAAACTAAAAGTTTCCCTTTTGTTTCACTTCCCACCACTGAAGTACCCAAAATGATAATTTTCATTAAATTGAAAACAAAAATAATGCTTGAATCCAAAAACTGAAAACCCACTAAGACTCAAGGAATCAAAAAATGAGAAATAATACCCAAACCTAATAACCAAAGCCTCACCAATTCTCTAAGCAACAACCAATTTCAAGAAAACAGAAAACCCTCAGACTTAAAAGAAAAAAACAATGAACCAACACCACTCAGATAGAGCAACGAATGAAAATCTAAAAGAATCCAATGCTAGAACCATCAATTGACAGAAACTTAAGGATTAATTCTCCCAAACAAAGACCTTCCTTAATCTATAAACTTCAATAAGCGAACTCAATACTAGAAGCAGCGACATTTTAACACATACATTTGCCAACAGACATCAGAAATCTTAACAGCATCTCATTGTGAGCCGCGTCAATATTCAAAAACCCACCAACGTAAAGAACCCATTTCACTAAAAATTATGTTGTACATGAACCAGCAACTCCATTAGTGAACGGATCAATCTTTGCTTGCAGAACCCATAAACGAGAACTACCCTTTTCACCCAAAACTCCCTCGCATGAGAACCACTAGCCCTATTCATGGACCACTCACTAAAAATCAAGCCTTACCCAATTAAAAAGCAACCACTGTACTACAAAACCCATGAATGAGAAAATCCCCATTTCACTAAGACTCATCACCGTAGTCCCTGTTGAAGAACAAAAAAGAGGCGAAAAAAACTATTTTTTCCAAGATCAATGAAGTACCTCTTAGAGAGATTTTCCCAAAAGATGATGCAGAGCTAGTTGGAACCTTTTTAAGAACCACACCCATTTGCTATGTTTTTACATAGACCTTCAAATCTGAATGCCCTTAGTTCTCGGTTTTTTCCTCTGCACTTCTTTTTCTCCGTTCCTCTTTCAAATCTGAATGCTCTCTATCTATATGTTCTTTTTTTTTTTTTTTCATCTGAATGCTCTCCTTGAAAACCTCTCCCACTTCCTCCAGACTTCCTTGGCCTTTTTTTTTTTTTTTTTTTTTTCCAATCTCTCCTTCTTATCAAATCTGAATGCCTTTTTCTTTCGACTCCCCTCTGGCAAGCCATACGTCTTCTTTATGGAAAAACCCCTACTCTCTGAATATCTCTTCCTAAGGTGGCAACTTCTACATTTCTTCCCTTTTTTTTTTTCTTTCTTTTTCAAGACTCACCACACGGCTTCCTTTTCCATCCAGTTCTAGTTCCCATGACGCCACCCCAAATTCCCATGGTGCCCATGACCCTTCTTTCATCTTCTCTCCTTAGTAGCCTCCGTGTTGCATTTTTGAGAGTTATCGAATTCCCATGCAAAAAAATAATTAAATAAATAAATAAAAAGCTACAAATTAAAAACCTTATAATAGGAAATAAATAAATAAAAAATCATGCCAATTTGGAAAAGAAAAATAGAAAATATCAATACAGCCATATATGAGAAAAACTGAAGAATTGATTCATGCAATAATAATAATGATAATAATAATAATAATAATAATAATAATAAGATAAGATCACTAATCACATGCAATTTTCTGAAAATAAATAAATAAAAATAAATGAATAACTAAACAAACAATAACAAATAAATAACTAAATAAATAAAATAGATACATAAATAAATAAAATCAAGCTCATGCAAATCATGCAAGAAAAACTTGAAAGGTGACTGTGGACCCCGCATTTCTGCTCATGCGCTTCCACTCGATGGTGAGCTCGCTTTTTTATTTGAAAATGATTTATTTTTTAGAAAATGACTTGGAGTCACCACTTATTTTTGTTTTATTTTTAAAAGGAAAACAAAATAAGAAAGAAAACCCTAAGTGTGACTCCTTATTTGGAAAAGATGGTTTGTGAAAAACCAAGTATGGGCTTGAGGGTCAGGTTACTTATCGGGAAGATATGGTAATAACCATAGCACGCCTATAAGTCCCTAAAAACAGGTCTCTACTAATAAGATGAAGTAAGTATGGCAATCGATTGATTAAACATGGATATCGAACAGTGGTCAAAGGTGTGAAAGCAAGACACTCATGTTGAGTGTTTTCATAAGAGACAAGGTTAGTGCACAAATACAGAATAATTTCATGCATGTCATAGAGTGAGGTAATCCAATCCGGCATAACAATCAATCAATCAATGAGCAAATCACACATGTTGGGACCCACCAAAACCCGATTTATTTTTTCATGAATCAATTCCGTAAATTCCATCACTTGGAATTACAAAATTATTCATGCTTGTTAAAAAAGAGAAAATTAGAAAATTATTAAAAATCAAGGAGAATTTGTGAAAAGGGTTTGCCGGAAAGAAATGTGGCAACCAATTTTATTAAAAAATGGAAAATATTTAAAATCAAGGAAAGAAATAAAAATAAAAATAAAAATAAAAATAAAAATTAAATAAAAATTAAATAAAATAAAAGATGCATGCCTAGTGAAAAATGGTAGGAATTGATTTATTAAAATTGGATTTATTTAAAAACAAGAAAGAAAAATTGAAGAATTAAAATCATTTGAAAACAAGATTTTTGAAAATCGGTTTTGAAGGCATGCATGAAGATATATGGGGTGAGACACGTGGGCTTTAAGAGTGACCCACCAAAGGTTCTTTCCAGCTTCAGTGGTTCCTCATCTACCACAATTTCATCCCCTTCGCTACACTCATCCGATCTAGAGAGAGGATTTCGACCAGGCACACCTTTGAACCCATTATGAAATTACCCTTTTTCCAGGTAATCCCTTGACAGCTTTGGAGGCATATCAACTTCTGCATCCTCTCAATCTAAATCAAACTGAAACTCTGCTCTCCTCCTTCCGCGTCTAAAACTATCACCTCTCTATCAACATAAGATTTTCCTCGCCTCAAGGCATGCAGCCTCAAGCTCACTTGGCTCCTCATATTTGCACCGAAAGTCCCTACCCATCATCTCACCAATCTCAGCAAGATAAAGTCCAAAAAAATGTTGATTCCTTAAGAAAAATTATGCTTAGCACCAAAACCCGGAGGCAGGCCACTCGAATCATGAGCAGCTCCATCCGTAGCATCTCATAATCACAAGCGGGATCAAGATGGTTTATGTACTCAATCTCATCCCCAGAAAAAGGAATTGATGCTTGAGGCTAATGGATCAACTTAAAATATGGATCTTCTAAGCTCTTTGGTAGGCAAAGGCCGTGATCAATTGGAATGTGCTCTATTTGACCAAACGTCCCAACCCCATCAAGCTTTCTGACTAGAAGGTTTCCTGCATGCCTGTCAGTGTTAAAGATTCTAACATCTAATATCCTTATTCTATGCACAGCGACAACTGGAAAGCTTGATGTTCCATGGTCACCGACATCGAAGTCATGAGGTATAAACTGCTAGAGAGATGTAATCTTGTTGACATTTTTCCTATTGCGAAGCTTGTTTCCATTCACTCCATCATTGACATTAAAGACCAAGTGTGTGATTTTTACAAGAACAGTTGTTGGCACGTTGGCAAAATGATCTCGGTCCAGAAGGTAGGCAGCCATTTCACGAAACCCTATTTCTCCAACACGCACTAAACGCTTTAGGCCAGGCTGCCCAAGAGCTTCATCTATGAAACCTGTTGGGATTTTTTGGTGCAAAAGGTTCCTCATCCTTTGGTTTCACAATGGCAACACTCTCACTTTTGTTATTTCTGAAATAGTAAGCACATCCAAGGCCATTGTGGATAGGGATGGGATCAACACCGTGTTTAATCACTGTCACAATGCCTTTAACTGGTTCATTTATTCTGGCCAAGCGACCAAAGTCCCCTAATATTTTAATAGGACCACTCTGGTCACTTTGCTGGAGATTCTTTCTAGTAGGCGAAAGACACGGAGTTGAAGAGCTTCTATGAAGGCAATTCCTTGTGAGCATAAATGGGGAATCATTTTGAACCGCACTAAGATTATTGTTCAGGATCAATACACTGACACTTAACATTTGGACCAATCTTCTCAATCACATCAAATCACCATTTTACCATCCATAAGGAATTCCTCACCAACTTTCACATCTTCGGCAAAACCATCATAGTTGATGTTGATAGTGCGTTCTGAGTGAGGTGAATCAAAAGTTTGTCTCTAAAAAAACCATATCTCACCATTCTCTGCTTTGGCAGATGGAGCACCACCAAGTTTCCCCATGTGAATCTCATTCTCCTTAGTATCCATCATAATCGCAACAACAAAACCCTTTTCCTCGGGGGTACAAATAGTCACCGGGAACAGAGGGTGAATAGCGAGAGAGCAAGCATAAAAACATAGCATCAAATAAACCAAAGAAAACATTAAACTGAGCCCTTTCTCATATTGAAGTCGATGGGCTTATGCATAGGTGGGAAAAATTGGGTGGAAATAAGATCAAAGATATGTCTCATACATCCAAAGGAAAGCTAAAAGGAACTATATCACTCTTAAACAAATTCCACATAAAGAACAAGGCCTGGATTTGTTATAACATAGTGACATCAACCCAAAGAATATCAATGGCAATCAATGTGGTCTAGCAAATATACTTGAAAATGCTCCCCTTCCAACGAAACTAACTGGACTTCAAGCTACTCTGCTTCTTTTCCTAAGCTTGCATCAAAATCCCAGCAAACCCAATCCTTTGCTCAGCTGATCCTCTCAAGCTTTCCCCTTCATGCTCTCTCAAATTTCTCCTCTCTCTCTTTTGTGAAAACTCTCTAACTTTAGCTCAGCCCTTCCTCCCTAGCTCTCTGCTCCTTTTGTCTTTGCTCTCACATCATTTTTTTTTTTCTACTCTAAACCTCCCTATCACTCTCTGAAAAGCTCCCTCCTAAACCTCCACCTCTCTGGTTCTCTTTCACAATCGCCTTCCTCTCCAAGCTACCAACAACCCCCAAAAAATGCTCCCCCCTTTGTCACGGAAAAAAAGAACACCCTACCCTCCAAGCAACCTTGCTTTCATGCAACAACCATGTTCCCACATAACGGCCTGTAGAATATTCCTCCTCCATGTGTCATTGGCGGATTACATCCTCAGTCCACTACTATGATTTCCTAATGACCAATCTTGGAGTAACACGTGACTATCCAAAATCTTAACATGTGGCAAAGATGAGCCTGCAAAAATACACCCCAAAATGGGGGTCTACAGTGACCTAAGTGGGCTTAGTGAGCCTAAATATGCTTAATGGGTCAGGCGTATCTAAGTGAGCTAAAATTAAGCTTGAAAGGCAGCCAAGATATGATTACGAGTCAAAAGAGAAGTATGGGAAGACACCTAGTGTCACATATGTTAAGAGGACAAAATGGAGAGTCTATAATAATTCACCAAGCTACTATACTGCATGGACTCTCAACCTTGAGAGGATATTGAGCATGTGCCAAAATCATATGAGGCTTTGACCCCTGAGTGAGACCCTAAAGTGGTTATATATCCCTATAGATTAAGCCACTATTTATGGAGGTTGGTGGAAAAAGGTAATATCAATAGAGGCACCGTGATATCTCGTGGGATTGAGACAATGTGTCCCCTTGGGGTGATCCAAAGAATATGTGATCATGAAATCTTTGGCCACAGTAATTCCTTTAATGAAATTTGACATATGCTCCTTGGAGCTAGAGTATATCAATTAATCACATAATAAGTGGGATCTATAACTCAAGGATTTGAGAGTTAATCTTGATAGGTGATAATTCTACCTTATTAGATTATAGACAGCAGGTCATAGAGAGTTTGCATGTAGTGGATAGTAGGTTACTGACCTGAGTCTTGTCTTGTTGTTATTTACATAAGGTATTGGAGTGCAATTGATTATCTTTAGTGGGACGTTGAATCAACTTTAGAATTGGATTATGAGGGAGCTAGTACACCTATGAGTCCTAGTGGTCTTGCTTTAAGTTCACATACCATGATGGCACAGTTTGTGAGGATTGGATTGACTCTAGGTTCATTCTTGTGCATAATGGCATTTTGGTAATTACGTAAGGTTGCACAAGGGATAAAAAACAAGGTCTCTAGATTGAACTAATTAATTAATTAGATGACCCTATTTGGTTAATTAATCAATGACCTGTTTTTGGTTAGATTAAATGACCCAAGCCTTGATGGGCTCAAGTCACTTAAGCCTAGTAGGCAACCTTATAAATACCTCCTTATAGGTTAGGGTTTCCTAATAACTTTCAGTTAGTCATCTTCCACCTCCAAATAGAGAGAGAGAGCCAAAGTTTCCTCTCTTCCATTGCCCACACTTTGAAGTGCTAAGATCATGGTTCGAGTCATCAAGTGGAAGATTTTGGGTGTATGAGACCTTCAAACTCTTCAATATTCTTTTTCATATGATGAATTTTGATATGGAATCATCCAAATCACAAGTATGAGCACTTTTTATCTGGTTCTTTATTCTAATATGGTTTTTTAAGCCAATTAATTTCTGCTGCGTTAGATCTAGAGATCCCTAGGAATAGATGAATGCATCCTACAAGATCCAAGGCATGAAAATGAAGTAATCTAGGGTTCCCGACAATTCTATATTAGAACAAAAAGAATATTATTGCTTTATTCTGATTAGTTATAAATGATATTTTTTTCATCATGTTTACTTATTTGAGCATACACTTCTTTTTTTTGTTCCTTTTGAGTCTTATAATGTTTCTAAATTTGAACTTGTTCACATTGTTTCTTTCTTAGACAATACAAATATTTTCCTATAAATACTGATACTTTGATTCCTGATCGTCATGCTCATTCTCCTCCTATGACTACTTTAACACCTTTTGAGATTATGGATCCTCCCCCCCTCCATGTTCTTCTTAGCATCCTCATAAGTCTTCTTGATTACTGGATTTTGTTTATTCTTCTTATTCAAATATGTTTTACATCATTTTCAGCTTCTATTCACAATCTTTATGTGCTTTTATCATAGAGAGAAGTTGTTCTTAATCCTCTTTGGCAATAAATTATGAATGCGGAACTTTCTATTTTACATAAGATTGATACCTAGTAAGGTGCCATTGGTTCTTATTGGGTCTATACAATCAAAACTAAGTCTAATGGTTTGATTGAGTGGTACAAAGCTCAATTTGTTGCTAAGGGGTTTTCTCAATAAGATTATGAGAAGACCTTTGCTCCTATTACAAAGATGAATACCATTTTTACTCTTATTGTTGTTGCTTCTATTTTTCAGTGGCATATATCTTAGATGGATGTTTAAAATGCCTTCTTGAATGGTGATCTTTAAGAAGAAGTCTACATGGTCACCTCATGCTTGGTTTGTAGAGTTCTTTGATGTGCTTACTTTTCTTAGCTTTCACCATAGTCATCACGATCCTACACTTTTTCTAAAGTGCACCTCTACTGGTCATATTCTTCTTGCTCTATTTGTTGATGATATGATTATTACAGGTTATGATGTTGATGGGATTTCAATGTTGAAATCCGATTTAGCTTCTTGTTTTGAAATAAAGGATTTAGGTGCTCTACGATACTTTTTGGGTATTAAGGTAGCCTCTTCTCCAAAAAGTTATCTTCTCTCACAATCTAAGTACATAATTGATATTCTCAATCGAGCTCACCTTACTGATACTAAGACTGTTGATAATCCTCTAGAGGTCAATGTTCGGTATTCTTCTTCTAATGGTAAGCCCTTACTAGACTGTACTTTATATCGTACTATTGTTGGCAACTTGGTATATCTCACTATTACATGTTCGAACATTGCTTATGTTGTTCATATTGTTAGTCAGTTTGTTGATTCTCTTACTGCAGTTTATTGGGCTGCTATTCTTCGTATTCTACGATATCTTTGGGGCATTATATTTCAAAGTCTTTTATTTCCATCCACTTCCTCTTTAGAGCTATGTGCCTATTCTAATATTGACTGAGTCAATGATCCTGAAGATCAAAAGTCTACCACTAGATTTTATATATTTTTAAGAGATTCTCTTATTTCTTAGAAGAGCAAAAAATAAACTATTGTTTCTCGATCTTCTATAGAAGCTAAGTATTGTGTTATGATGTCTACCACCAGTGAGATAGTTTGGTTACATTGGTTACTTGTTAATATGAGAGTTTTTCTTTCTTGTCCCACTTCGATGTATTATGATAATAAGAGTGCTATTCAGATTGTTCACAACTTCGCTTTTCATGAAAGGGCCAAACATATTGAGATTGACTGTCACCTCACTTGTCATCACCTTCAACATAACACTCTTACTTTGCCCTTTGTTCATTTTTTCTCTATAGATTGTAGATTTGCTTACCAAGTCACACCCACTTCCTCATTTTCGATTTTTAGTTGGCAAACTCTCAAGGCTTCTTGCAATTGCATCATGAGTTTGTAGGCGATGTTAGAGTTATTTATTTAGAGGTATTTAGTAGTTTTATTTAGTTACTATTTCTTTTTCTTATTTAGTTACTATATTAGAATTATTCTTTTTTTTTTAGGTTTTATTCGGTTTATTTAAATCCTAATGGTGTTGTATCTTTTTTTTTTCAAGAGAATTCATAATAAGAAATCTTAAATTTTCTTTTCCCTCTTTTTCTCTTTGAATCTTTTCTATATTTCAACACTAGGGTCAATTGTTGTCATTGTCGATTAAAAAAACAAACAAACACATAAATAAATAAATAAAAATACAAGATTATTTGTATGGAGAATTTCTATTTCCTAAACTAATTAATTGTGATAGAGAGAATGAAGTTAAGTACTATATTCTCATCTTTCTCATATTTTAGGAATAATAATTTTCTTCTTCCTTAGAAAAGAGAAAGTTTGATTTCAATCTTATTTATTGTGTAACGCCCAAGTATTTTTTTTAAGGGTAATATAGGAAATTCATAATAATTATATTAAATTAATTGATTAATTAATTTAATAAAATGGAAGAGGGGTGAAAAAGTAATTTTACGAATTACCCTAGGTATAAATAGGAAATTCTCTTCTTCCTATTCGTTTCTGAATCGTATTCCTATTCGCAGAGAGTTTCCAGAGAACGTGAAATTGAGGTCAGATTTCAAGGTTTGAAGAACAAACCTCTATAGGTAAGATTCTAACCCCTAGATTATTATTTTAGATTCATTAGTTAATTTCAAGCATTAGATATATTTTTTTTGGAAAACCCCAAATCTAGATTAGGGTTAGATTATTTTTTTTTTTAATTCGTTTGAATGTCAAATAGTAAAAAAATTAAGATTTTGATTTTATTGTTGGAATTTGGGAGGCCTTAAGTTTTATTAGATGAGAAGAAAAAAAAAAAAAAAAAAAAAATTCTTGGAAGGTTTCGATTTTAGGCTAGGGTTAATTTTATAAAAAAAAAAAAGTAAATAAATATATTGTTATTTGTGGTTGAAGAGATTAGAAAATGTTAAAAAAAAAAAAAAAAAAAAAAGGGAGAACGCGTGTGCACAACACTGGAAGGAAGAAGGAAGGAAAAAAAAAAAAAAAAAAAAAAAAAAGAGAAGGGGCATGTGCGGAAGCCTTTTATATATATATATATATATAAAATGAATCACGATGATGGCAATGGAAAAAAAACAAAAAAAAAAAAAAAAAACTTGCTTTTTGGTTTGGTGTACCCGAGACAACTAGGTAATGGTTGAGTGGCTTTTGAATTGGTTAATTAAAAAAATAATAATAATAATATTTAGTTTTAGATTAATAAATAAGATAATAGTAATAATGGTTTTTTGTAATAAATAGAATGAGAGATTTAGTAAAATATATATATATATATATATAGAATTTTATAATGAAATAAATTGTAATTTAATAAAATTAGTAATGTGTTATTAGAAACAAATTAGGAATTTATTAATTATAATTAAATAAGGAATAGAGTAATTAAATTATTACTTTATTAATTAGAAATATTAATCTTAACATTTAGAAATTTTAGGATTATCAGATTTATATTTTGAGGTAAATAGTAATAGTTGTCTTTTTATTGTGTTAGGTGAGGAGTAGACTTTTCAGGGTTATTTTTCCTTCAAGGCCTTTGCATATTTTGAGGTAAGGGAAGTTAATGCAATATTTATAAAATTAACTTATCTTATATGTTATTTTGAATTGTGGAAAAGAAAATGATATTTTGTTACCATGCATGGATCAAACTGTTTTGCACTAAATATTATGTTGGAATATTTTGTTTTATTTATGACACAAAATATGGAGATATTATGTTGTGTAAATTTGAATACTTGAACAAAAACAACACTCTGGTTTATTTGGCCCTTGTCAACGGGATATAATAGTTGACTATTCGGCCCTGTCAACGGGATATAATAGTTGACCTTTACATTTCATGGTGGGAATGTAATTGATTTGGACCCCAGCCTCTAGGGGTTTGGTTAGAGGTTACTAGTACTAGTAGTGTTTGGTTCCTTCCACCAGGAACAATTTGAGGCTAGCCACCCATTTGAAAAGTCCCACCTAACTGGGCACTTGATATTTGATAATCAGAGTAATGAAAATTGAATGGATTTGATTGAATCTTATGTGAAAGTGTTTGAATTTGATATGAAAATGGTTGGTTGAATTTTGAATATATTAGTATTTTTGAAACTCTGATATTTGATGAGAAAAAAAAAAAATGATATCTCCTATTTGAAATGAAAATATTTGATCCATGAATTGCATTAATATTCCTTATTGGGCTGTGAGCTCATTCCCAATTGTTGAAAATTTTTCAGGTACTCTTAGTTCGGGTGAGGAGTGATGGCTAGGCTGAGGAATGGTCATCATTAGGATTTGACTTAGGATTTTATGTTGGATTTTATTTAACTGTTAGTTATGTTCATTTGGATCCTTTGGTATTTGGAAGTTATTTGAATATTGATCCTTCAAAGTTTATGTTAGATCAAAGTTGAGTTTTGGAGATTTTGAAATTTGTTATAGTACTTGAATTGTTTAAGTTTGCAAATATTTGGACAATGGATTTTGGATAGTGGATGTTTTAGTTTTGAAATTGAATTTTGAGGATTTTAGATTTTGTTCCGCTACTCTGAACAGGTATTTGGTAGTTGGTAACTTCCAATTACAAGATAATTGTTTGAGTCAGGTTACACTGTAAGCCTTAGGGTTTAAAGTGTGAAATGACCGTCACGCCCTTGGAGTGGGTCTTGGGGCGTGACATATTGCATAATATGTAGAAAGTCCATTTTTGTTTCTAGTACTTACTAGTGGATTTAATCTTTCATGAGATTCATAGTTGTATTAATTATAACTTTCTTGTTCATGGACCAAGCGAATTCAAAATTGTTTTTCATTCCAAAGTAGTGACTTGTAATTAAGGTGAAGTAGGGCTACAGAAAATGAATCTCTTTATGATTTAAGTCATTTTATTCAACATTTCTATAACTTGTAGACAAAGCCCTTTTATGGACAATACACCAATTAAAGGCTATTATTTTATTCATGTTTAGTTTAATATTATATTAGTGCTTGTTTGTTTTTTAACTTAAATTTTAAAGTAACTTATTTTAAGATTTAAGAAAGTAAAAAAGGTCATTTTTCATTAAAATAAAATTGTTTTGGAAAAAGTGATAAGTTAAAAAAAGGAAACTATTTAAAAATGATTTATATCTTAAAATAACTTGTTTTAATATTTAAGTAAAAAATATATTAGAAAATCAAACAACTTAGTGTCCTTTTTGAGACAATGTATTCTATTTTTAAATTTGGAAATAATAGTAATTTTTATATAAAATATAAGATCTCTTAAATGCTTATATTATGATCGTAATTATTTTAAAAATTATTGTTTAAAAGAATTGATATATGGCAAAATTTGGAGTATTTTCAAATTTAAAATTTTTTTTAAAGTGATTTTAAACTCATAATGTAAATTTAATTATAAACGAGTGGATGCATATTTGAGATGTTAATTGGATAATTCAATTTAACCTATTTGTAAAGAAGTCAGTATTAATTTAATTGATCAAAGATTGAAGTAGTAGAAGAAATTGAATAGAAATGGTAAACAAATTTGCAGGATTATTGGAGAACCTATGTTATGGACAAGGTATCTTAGCATATAATTATATAATTCATATTGAGCTATCTCATAATAAGATGTCAAAATAGTAGATGGTTATTAATAAATTTTTACTTTTCTTTATTCAATAAAAATAAATAATTACTTATGATCAATATATAAAATTTTAATTACATTATATTTAATTTTGAGAAAATATTTAAAAGAAAGTATTAAAAGAAAATGATTTTTTTGCATGAATGAATGTTATGCGGAAATGTGAAAAATACAAAATAAAAAAATATCAAATTTTTTTTTTTTTTCCCATTTTTAAATATGAGGTCTGCATTTCTCAAAGTTTTTCCTTTTCTTCCTCATTTCTTCCATAACCATAAAAAAATAAAAATAAAAAAAAATAACCAACATATTAAATCAATAGAGCTTCATTATTGCAAATTGATCATTATTATTATTTTTAATATAAGTTTTATTCATACATATAAGTTATAAAGATGTAAGAATGTTATGATTTGTTTTGCATATTGAAAGTTTTGGTACAATCACATAAATTGCATGATTATTGAGATATTTGCTTGTTAAAGTTATAAATATCATAAAACTCATTAGTGTAATTTAGATTTGAAATAGATTAAGTGGTTTTTGGGTCAATTAGCTCTTTATTTAATATTGTAATTCTAAATTTTGTTATAAATATAGGAGTATTGGAGGAAATTATACAATGTTCAGATAACTTGGAATAAGTGTGGCCATGGCAAGGAAACTTTCATTATAGATATTGGTAGAGTGACTAGTGACTGCTTGGTGGTAAATCAGACATAGAATGCTCTTTCATCCTTTGTTCTAGGAGTATGGGTGGATATTAAAAAGAATAAAAATAAAATAAAAATACAAAATTATTTTTATGGAGAATTTCTATATCCTCCACTAATTGATAGAGATAATGAAAATAATGTTTTTATTTTTTATTTTTCATTTGATTTTAAACTTATTTATTCTACTATCAATTGTTGTCTAATGTTTTTAATAGATAATAAGATAGTAAAGTTTCATTTCTAAAAATTCTTTAAAATGGGAATAAAATATCACATTCTTATAATTCTAAAATGACAATTTTCTTCATTTTTTCTTATTAAAATATAAGATTCCTCTTAAGATTAAATTTTATTAGTCAAAAGATAAATAAATTTTACAATAACGATTAATTTTATAAAATATAACTTTTAGTCTAATTTTAGGTCCATCACTATTTTTTTTTTTCTTTTAGTCTAATTCTAGGTCCATCACTAATTTTTTTTCTTAGTGGATAACCAGTAATAGAAAAAGGATATATAATCATTTCCATATATGTTTCTATTTGCATAAGTAGATTTAACCATTGGGTAGGTTTGAATAATTAATTTTGGTAATTAGGTTAGATTTGTATTGAGTTTTATTGTAGTGGCCCTACCCAAAGGGCCCATTAAGAGACAATGATCTCATTATAGATTGAAAACCAATAATGAAATCATTGACTCAAATAGAGGAATATGAGTAAACTAATATAAAGAGAAAGAGAATTATGTTAAACAAAACTAAATTCTAATCAATATAAATGTGAAAGCATAAAAGGAGTAACAATAGTGCCTTAAGGTTGAATACAACTCAAAAGTAGTAATTGTCTAAAAAGGGAAAGGGTACTTAAACCCACAAACAAAGGATAAGTAAATAATGCCGAAAGACTATGGGCCTTGGGGCTCACTATCAAGGATTGGCCCTAGTCTTGACTCAACCTCAATTGAACCTATAGACCCCTTATCTAAGAAAAAATAGATTAAATGAAGTGAACAAATAGTTCAATGAATAATTACAATATGCAAGTGCTAGGATGGTCAATCCATATTAAAAACAATTCTAAAACATATCTATAATAAATTTGATAATTACAAATTAGTATAGAATAATCATAATAACATTTAAAGAATATATAAGATGTAAAACATTCAATCATAGATTTGGACATATCTTTGGTAAGTTGATTGGCTACACAAAAACTTGCTACCCATGAACCCCCACATCTACATGGTTTTTAGGGTCTCACTACTTCTGATCATGATACTAATGAGCTCATCTCTAAGTCATCCCATTAGGGGTACAACAGAGCATACTCTACCACTTTGGACTTTACACCCTAGCCCAACTTTAGAACCAATGATACCATCTTAAGGCCTCCCCCTTGCTATATAGTGGTGTGGAGTCCCATACCAAAATCATATGAAACACCTCATAGGTGTATTTGTTATCATGCCCACAAGATATTAATGTCCAAAAAAGTCCAACAATTCATTATATCACAAGAGGATGTAATGCCATTGTTTATAGATCATAAATAATTTCTTGAAAGTAAGGTAATATTCATTTTTGCACCTCAACATAAATCATATGCATTTTGACCAAACAAGAATTCCACATATATTTCATGCCTTTAGAGAAATCAAACAAGTGATATACGTATAACAAATGCAAGAGATATTTATTTTATGAAAAGGTTAGCAAAATCATGCTTATCATAACTACTCACAAAAATTCTCATAATCAAAAGTATAATAGAACTCATAGTATGATGGCTCCACAAAGTCCAAATCTTCTCCTAGCAAAAGAAAATTTAAGTGGACTCAAGAGAATTGGAAATTTTATAAAAAGGAAATCTATGATTCTAAGTTTTACTAACTCTCTTTCTTAATCATATAACACTCTCATTGAAATATGAAATTTCCAAAAAATGAAAGGTTAGGCAAATGGAGTCCAATTCAAGTAAAACTCGAGTAAAATAGCTTGTTTATGAGTGTGGAAACCTTAAAAATTAATTTTTGAGTTAAATATTCATCAAAAGATAATCAATTAAGCCTTAACTTAAATTAGTTCCAGATTGCTCAAAACAGAGTATGTTGCAATGCTTTTCCTTTTCTTTATCTTTCTCATCAATCAAGCAAGTTCCAAAAATAATGAAACTGTCCAAATCTAATATATGATGAGTCTAGAAGATTTTAAAAAATAGTTTATGAACTTAAAACAAAATCCAATAGTACCAAAACTCTCAAACATAAAAATTGTCTCAGCATACCTTGCTGAAAATTCATTAATGTTTCCTTAACTATTTCCTTATTCAAACAAATTCATAATTGCATGAAATTAGATTCTATAATTTCCCTTTTGATTGATATCAAAATAATTAAGAATCATGATAATTAGTAAAAATATCCTAGAACTTTAAGAAACCTAAGTTGGTCAATGTTGTCTTAGTTGGACCACTCTGTTTTCTTACCCATTTGTTTAGAATTTTTGTACAAGGCTATCAATGTCGAAATGAGGTGAAATTTATATGTTAGATTTCTTAAGGAGTCTTACATTATATAAAAATAATTTGGAGTAAAATATTTTATAGAAATAATCCCAAAAGTTTTGAAATATTTTACATTATATATAAAGGGTATTCCTCATTCTTGGGAAACCCCTTTTTCTCATGAAATTATGTCTGTAAGCCCAGCTCAATCTATTATGTTAGATTGTTTGAACTTGATTTGGATTCTTCCAATGTTGAAATAAATTAGAGTTCACCCATTTCTAACAATTTATACGTGAATCAAACTTAAATTATAATATTTTTCTTCACTTTCTTGATAACCAAACAATCCAAGAAGCAAGAGAAATTGCTTAAAAAATATATTTAAAAAATTTCACACATGTTAAAACCTACTCTCTAACAACACTCGCCCAAAGAAGAGGTGGAGAAGAAGAAGAAGAAGAAGAAGAAGAAAATAGAAGGAAAAATATAAGATAAGATTACTTACCTTTACTCCTCTGAGTAGAGATGAAAATCTCTATTCCATGATGTTTGAATCCCATTTTTACATCATTGTCCCTCAACAAGTTTTCAAAAGAGAAGGAGAAGGAGAAGCAAAAGAAGAAGAAATATGTAGGGAAAAATGAAGAGAAATGGTTTTTCTTTAGATTTTTCCTTTTTATATTTCCTTTTCAAATATAAGTTGACGTAAATACCCTTCTCTATACTATGAGGTGACTAAACTACCCTTAGCTACCACCAAAATTTCAAGTATATCCCTCTTATCTTGTAGTGTCAAATTCTTCATATCTTTGTGTGACATTTGGCAACCCCTATGTTGACATATAGTGCCTTCTAGTATATTCCCAACAATTTTTTATATCTTTATGTGTGACATTTGGCAATTCCTAAATGTGACCTATGGTGCTTTTAGTACATTCCTAACAATTCTTCACATCTCTGTGATATTTGGCAACCCTTAAGTACGACATGTGATACTTCTAGTGCATTCCCAAATTAATTACACTTATACTAATAGGCTAGTTAATGTAATTCTTTCCTAACTTATTTGTATAGTTTTGAGGTTATTTAACTTTCCTAATTATCTTAATTTATTAAAGATTTAATTATTTTTTAAAAAAATTATTCATTCTAAATTTAAGATACAAAGATATGTAAAAATGAAAATTTTATTTCATTTGAACTAGGGTTGTTGCATTTTCAACCTATTCAATCTAGGTTTGGAGCAAGTCTTTTAACAACCTAGTCTAGTGTAATCCTAATTTAATATCTTCATAATTTTATGATTTGTATTTTATAATTCATACTATATGGTTTTTCTAATATTTTTTAAGGAAGATGTGTGATATCGTAATTTTATCACATAATATATCACTTGACTAGAAGAGTAGGTGCAGCATCCTAATTTTGTTCATAGTAGAGCAATACATACATGCTTACACACTTAGACTTGTCTCAATATATTTGATTTTATAAGGAGTATTGATTATATATTTCAAGTGTTTGTAGGCATTGGAAGTTGGTATTTAGTGTGTAAAGTAGGACTACAACTTGGGTAGGTTGATCAAGTTGATGACTAACTTTAGACCAACCCAGATTAAGAAACGATCAACTTGACCTCAACCAAACTAGGCCTCTAATGTGAGGTACTTAACCCAAACCTAACCCGATCTCATTTCTCAAAGCTTAGGTTGATTTTGGATTAGTTGGGTTAGATTTAGGTTGGTTGGGTACTTGAAATCTATCTATAGTTTTTTTAAATTTTTTTTCTATATATTTATATGAAAATTTAAATAGTAAATAGGTCAAAATTTCAGGATAGTAATAAAAAAAGTAAAAATAAATTTATATATCTTTTCAAAAAATGAAAAGGTATGATATAATGTAATTTGATATTCTTTTCTTAAAAATATATTAAAAATGAATATTATTGTATAAGATAATAAACATTATAATATTATGAAAACATCAAATTAGATTCAAGTTGAGCTTGTGTTATTCGAACCTTGGCTCGAGCTCAATTCAAATTAAGTTCAAGGTACCAAAATCTTTTGTGGAATTTGTCTCATAGGCAAAAGCTTCTTCAACTCATGTCACAAGGATGATTTCTTTGTGTTACCACATACCCGTAAGGGTAGTAAATAGAGTGAAAAACCAAAGTCCAGTGGAATAACACCCATATAGGTATAATTAAAACATTTTTAACAAATATTTATATATTACGCCTATTTTTTTCCTAGAAGTAGTTAGGGATAATCAAGATAATAAATATTTGCAATGAGGCACAAGGACTTTTATGTGGAAAACCCCTACACTATGGAGATAAAAAAACCATGAGGTTTAAGACTATTAATCAAAATCCACTATATGAGATCAAGTCACATAGATTTACCTAGACGCTTTACCCTAAAGACTTACTCTCCAGTACCTATTGAAAAATCACCAAAAATCCAATAGGGAACACCCAGGGGGTGGGGGTGAATGGGTGATTTAAAAAATTTCTGTAAATATTTATATGTTATACTCAATTCTTTTACCCCAAGAGATATCAAGGATATCCAAAATAACTAAATGGGTTCTACCTAAAATCTTTAGGTATATAAAAATATGATTTTTAATGCTTAAGGAGAACCTACAAGATGTTAGGGATAATCAATCATAGACAATTCAAGTATAATATCAAATATAAACAAATATAAATAGAGAGACGAAATATTTTTATGTGGAAAACCCCCACACTAACCGTGGAGATAAAAAACCATAAGGTCTAAGATCTAATATTCTAAATCCACTATTCGAAATCAAGTTATATAGATTTACTTGACCATTTTTCCTTAAAAACTTACTCTCTAGTACCTACAACTTGATTCACGTCCGTGACATAACAACCTCCTGTTGATCCTTGGTAGATCCTTCAGCCACTCTTAAGGGACAAAGGTCTTCAACCCAAGATTCAAATATCTAATCCTTGAATGAGAGATTGGAAATTGTGCCACACTTAGGCTTTTTTTCTAGGAAACCCTCTCTAGAAAATAATATGAGATCTCTAACCAATCTCTAAAAACTCTATACGATCTCTTCTTGATCTTTAACCCTCAAGTGTTTAATAGGGAGGTATTTATAGGCAAAAGCTTGAAGAGTCTTGATTTTAGAAGTTTATCAGTTGAAATTACGTGAAAAACTCGGCAGAATTTGCATGAATGCTAGAGCTAATGCACTGACTGCTTGAGCGCCTCAGGTGCTTGAGCGGCATGGTTCACTTGAGCGGTCTTGAGTGCTTGAGCGCTTTAGGTTGCTTGAGTGATCTTACTCAATTCAAAATTCTAATTTTAAATCATTTTAAGTTTTAAAAAAAAAAATCCTCTTAATACAACAACATAACCTAATTTTCCACAAGTCAAACCTCATTAGACATACCAATGACTTCTCGGTTGGACAAACAATAACCTTTCATCTTTAATGAAGAGCAAGGCATTATTTAAAAAGACTTCTATGACTAGACAATACAAGGAATAAAATTGCCAACATATAAACAAGACATAATGTCCTAACACCTATAACTTGATTTACATTTGTGACTTAGCAATCTTTGATTGCTCCGGTGAATATGCTTTAACCTTGTTGAAGGGATGAAGGTCTTCAACCCAAGATTCAATGCTTGAATCCTTTGAATGAGATATTAGGAATGGTGTGGCTTGTTAGGCTTTTTCTTCTTGAAGTGCCTTATTGAAATCTCATTAATCTCTAACCCAATAAGGGTTATAATAAGGTATTTATAGGCAAATATGCTGAAGAGTTTCGGTATCATAAGGTTTCCAAATAAGATTTGTGTGAAATTCTTAGAAGTATCTTCCAAATCTCGGCAGAAAAGGCATGAACACTCAAGCGCACTTAACCATTGCTTGAGTGCTTTGGGTGAGCAATTCGGGCGCTTTAGCGATGCTAAGCACTTAAGCATTGTTGCCTGCTCAAGTGTCCCCTATTTCTTTTAACATTTATAAAAAAAAAAAATCAATTTTCATTAATTAAAAAGGTACTATTCATCTTTATATCTCTAAGGAGCCTAACTTGCCATAAGCCAAACCTTCTTGGATGTACCTATGACTTTCCAATTTAGCGAATAATAACCCTTGATCTTCAATGGAGAGTAAGTCACTATTTAAAAAGACTTCTATGGTTAAACATAAATTGAAACAAAATTGTAAACATCTATACAAGACTTAGTGTCCTAAAAATCTCCCCCTTTGGTAATTTTATGACAAAACAAAGTTACATAAACCCACCCAAACTCTCATAAAGGAGTTTACATAACACTCATTAACACTCAATTAAAAATAACTGAATGGAATGCATTACATCATCTTGTAATACTTGTCTTCCAATTTTGTAACTTGCACACATAAAGAAAATATACCCCAGGTAAAGCAAATGTGTGAGATAAAGTAATGTCAAGAAAGCAAAATAGGATAGTTGGAGATTTTACTTGATGCATTGTCAAAGTATGAAAAAGGAACAAATTCCTATAGCAACACCAATGTACAAAGCAAAGCTCAAGAGGAATATGGATGCATTCAAATCAACCAAACATAATAAAAGCTTGATAAGACACAGTAGATCAATAGTAAAGCACAAAGGTCTTTTACCAAACATGATATATGTAGTGAAGAGCATGGGAAGAAGCTTCTATAACTTAGAATAGTTTTATAGAGATGGACAAATAAAAAAGAAATATCCATGTCAGGTATCTCTCTTAAACTTCTAAGGCATGCTTTCATCAATTGATTTGGTTTTCTCCAATGTCTTAGGTTTAGTTTTCTCTTATATTTTAATTAACTTCCCTTAAGAATTACATCTATATAAAAATGAATTAAGTCTATATATAAAAAATGAATTCAATAATTCAAATGAATATCTCCCCCTAAAGAATATTTCAAATATCTCTTCTCCATTAGCTCTCAAATTTAATATTCTCTTTCTATTTAAGTGTATCAAGTATCTATATAAAAAGGAAATGATCTCTCCCTTTTTAAGTGTATCAAGTGACAATGATATCCTCCTTTTTGTCACAAAAATGGATATAAAATATGAACTAGAAAGCACACAAGAGACAAAAGAGAAAGATAAAACATCATCATCATCATTATATATGTAAATAATTTTGGATACAAGAGATATACAATATAAAACAATTCAAATAAATATATACAAAGATAATAAATCTAAGCATCAAGAGAAGGTGGAGGAGGAGCGGAGCTCAAGGTGTCTTAAGAGTGGATCCATGAGATAATATAAGAAAGCTAACCCTAGATCTCATAGAGCTGAGTATCCTATAAATCCATCCTCAAGTGAAGACGGGTCATGGAATCCATGATCTCTTTGGAAGCCAAATTGGTCGAAGTCGATACAGCGTGAGAAGCTTAGGATGAACTAGCACAATCACAATTAGAGTGAGTCCTCGAAGCAAGCTTTAGAAAGTTGACCTTTAGAATAGAAGCATCCTGCTCCATTGCTTGGATCTCATCTTCCTTTGTAAAAGCCTCTTGAGCTGCCTGTTGAGCTGGTGTGACATTCCAAGGGCCGTGGGGAGGAAGGAGTCCCATAGGACCATACACATGACTGTAGTGCTTCATTTAGGAGCTCCCATAAATAAAGGCGTAAGAAGCTTGGACCCTTAGAGCAAGATTGATCTCGAATTTGGTATCCTTAAGAATCTGAGATATAAGAAAGGCGAATGATATTAGAGCCTTTGAATCCTAAACCATAGCCTCAACATCCATAGCTAGCAATGAAACCATTACTACGATCATCCAAAATACCAACACACCTCACCCTACTCTTGTCATCATTAACTTCCTCTCAAACTCATATCCACGAATTATCTCAAATGGATACTATAATTCTAATATCTCTTCATTGGCTATGATCTATTTAGTTATATTGATGGCAGCCAGTCTTACCCACTTGCCACCATCACTACTGATGGTGTCACCTCATTAAACCCGATATTCTTTCTAGATATGTCAAGATCAATTAATTCTCAATGCCATTCTCAATTATCACTCTTTGACTAATATATTGTTTATTGCTAGGGCTACCACCTCTCATGAGGCATGGACCAATTTTAGTGACACTAATAATCTCTAGTTGCAATTTAGAATTATCGTCTTCTAAGTCTTTTTTACTTCATTTGTAATGCTTGTCAATGCAATAAAAGTCACAAATCACTATTTTCTACAGTTTCTTTTACTTTCTCTCAACCTTTGAAAATGATATTTTTTTATGTTTGAACCTCTCCGATACTATCACACAATAAAATTAAATATTTTGTTAGATTTGTTAATTACTACACAATAAATTATCATTATAAAATCTTTTGCCACCAAACGAGATTCTTTCTCTAACAATTTGTCTATTAGAGAAGAATTGTAGTGATCATTTTTTCCCTTTTAGTAAGAATATATAAAAGAGGTATAAATTAAAATTTTCCTACTACTTACACAATTAATAAGTCCATGTAACATGAAAAAAAAAAAACCAAGGTATTATATACAAAATAACTAGCACATGGAATCTGATGCATTTGTTTCACTTAGGTATGAGAAACCTGCATTCAAAAACCAATTCTTGAAAGTCATTAATAATACTAATTAATATAATAATATAGATGTTAAGAGTACTCAACATACCTATTGATTGAAAGCTCTATTGGAATATCCTTGAATATGTCTTTCTCTCCTACTTACATCTATCAACATTTTGTAACAAGTGCAATTGTTTAAAAATTGAGTTGGCATAATGATTTACTACTATAAACTAACTCAAATTAGCTAAAATTTGTAAAACTTCTTCTTAGCAGTAGCAAGTTCCCTTTTTATTCACCCTGCAAACAATTGATTACCAATTGAGCAGCCAACAAATTGCAAAATAATTTTAAGAGGCTAACCTAATTCTGTAAGGATCTACCAACTTAATCTTTTATGTAGCCTAAGCATTAATTTGGTGATATGGGCCATATCCATATCTTTCCTCAAGAAATTTTTTTCTAATCACATTTCAAACTTAAACCAAAGCTAATATTGTACCATACTAATTATTTATTGTAAATTTCAAAATTCTACAAATAAACATTTAATTTTTTTTTTTTTTTTAGATATCAATTTATTTAATCAAGAAGAAGATATAAACTATAAAAAAAAATATTTTTTTTTTTGTGAAACAACTTATAACACTAAAAAAAAATAAAATAAAAAGAATACTTAATGATTTAATAGTTTAGTTTAACAAATTAATCCCCCAGATTATGACTTAAGACCATTACAACAAATCATGAAATACATATAAATCAAATCAAATATGTAACAAATTATTAAATAAATATTAATAAAATAAAATTTAAAAACACCTACTTGTTCCAACTCCATTCATGCCATTGTACTTACAACTATAAGAAGTAATCCAACATTAAGAACAAAAAATGAATTTCCTATTTGAGACAACTAAAAATTTTATATATGATATGAATTTAAAACTAGTAAAAAAATTATCATTTTGAATAAATAAAATGAAAGAAAAATTTAAGCTTAATCATGAGCATAAAATATTCACATACACATACACATCCACACATGCTCAACGTCTTGAATGAAACATAATTTGGGTAAATGAGAGAGAGATTAAACTATTGTCAACTTTGTGGCAGCATTTCAAACATGCATAGTGTAGCAATTCATAATTCTTAGTTCAAGTTTTAAAGTAGTAAAAATACAACAATGGAAAAAATGGTTACCATTAAAGATCTTGTTATTGAAATGAGTACAAGTGTTGAGATATTAATGCTAGATGAACCATAGTAGATGAATCATTTGGTTTCTTTTAGACTAAAAAAACCACTCTTTATTACCAAAACTAGTTTTTGGCATTTCAAAAAATTTTGAGGCGCATTATGAATACTTAAGTTCAATGATATTAATTAGTTTATACCATATATTGATGAAATTTCTATGTTTCCTAAAAAATATTTGGAATTTTTTTAAAAGAAAATCAAAATTCCAAAAACAAGGTTACAAAAAATGAAATCATGATATGAGAATTAAGATCCTACAAGAAACAGGATTTTAGGTGACGGTCACCAACCGTCACCAAATCTTATATATCCGTGACCAAAACCTATTATCACGGTCTTATGAAACCGTGACCAAGCATCACAATAGGAGGCGTAGCTAAAAGTATTGGTCACGGTTTACTAAGTGATTGTGACCACATGATTCTTTTTTTTGTGACGGCCATACAAAAACTGTGACCAAAAGTTAAAAATATTTTGTTATTTATTAAGTTGCTTTAGTCACGGTCAACTAATAAATCGTGACTAAATGTATGTTTATAGTCACGGTCAATGTCCTAACTGTGACTAAATGTAATCTTTTGGTCACGGTCAATGCCTTAACCATGACTAAATGTAATCTTTTGGTCACGATCAATGCCCTAACCGTGACTAAATGCTATCTTTGGTCACGGTCAATGCCTTAACCGTGACTAAATAAAATCTTATGGTCACAGCCATGCCCTGACCGTGACTAAATGTAATCTTATGGTCACGGTCAATGCCTTAATTGTGACTAAATAGTATCTTATGGTCACGGTCAATGCTTTGATCGTGACTAAATGATATATTATGGTCACGGTCAATGCTCTGACCGTGACTAAAGGCCATCTTATACTCACGGTCAATGCCTTGACCGTGACGAAATATAGGTATATGGTCACGGTAATTAATAACCGTGACTGAAATTAAGCATAGGATGACCGCTTATCCCCAAATTTTGGTGACGGTTCATTACTGATCGTGACTAAAAGTACACTTATAGTCACAATTTTTTAGTGGCCGTGACTAAAATTTGTTATATTTGGAAATTAGTTTTTTATAAATTCAAATTTCCCAAACCTGTTATAAACCCAAACAAACCCATTTTAAACCTGTATATGCAATTAAGCAATTAAAACAATTTCAATATATTACAATCAATTATCCCAAGCTAGTTAAAATCTTATATATCAATATAAGTCATTAAATAAAAAAACATAATATAACAAAAAAAAAAAAAAAGCCAAACAAAGAACAAAGAGATTCAAATTTAGTTTCACATTCTAACATAATATAACAAATCAACCAACCAAACATCACATAATAGTCATAGAAAGCAAAAAAAGTTAGGAGAATCTATCATATAAATAAGTAGCATAATCTTCAAAAAAGTTAAGAGAATCTATCATATAAAGATGTAGTAAAATCTTCAAATTTCTACTACTTTTGCTGAAATTGTTGCATCATTTGCATCATTTGTTCTTGAATTTGTGCTTGCATTTTTCTTTGCATTTCCATCATTTTTTCTTCAAACTCTACTTTCACTTCTTTTTGTGTCTTCCTTTGAACTTCTATCAACCTCTCTTCAAATGTTTCTTTCACATGTGAGAGTTCCTCTTTCACATTTGAGAGTTCTTCAGTTGTAGTTGTAAACTTTTGTTCTGCAGCTATTACCATCTCTTGGGTTAATTCACAAATAACAATAATAAAATATAAAATCATAGATAAGGCCTCACAATAGAAACAACATATGTAAATTTGAGACACAACTTATAAATTAAATCATAAAAAGAAAGATATAAATTTGAGAAGATTGGGTTTTTTCTCCATCTATTTATATTTGGGAATTCCAAGATTAAAAAAAAAAATATTTTCTCCATCTATTTTTCATGAAGGTACATACAATATAATTAATAGTTCTTAAATTATAATTTTTTTTATCTATTTTCTATTTTTTTTATCTACTTAAAATATCATGAATTTTTAGATTATAATATATATGCAGATTTAGGGCCTATATCCAACTCAGCATTAGTGGGCGTAACGTGTAGCTCATGTGGATTGGGGGGGCCTGGTTGATTGCCAACTCAAACTCTATCCAAAAAAAAAAATTATATATATGTTATATACATATATATAATTTATATTAAAGGAATTTGGAATCAATGAAAATTAAATGTATTCAGTCAAAATTTTAATAAATCAAGTATAGGAAGTCTTATCTAATCTAATTTATTACCTAAAATCAATTCAAACTCTTTTTGTTTTTTTAAGAAAAGTGGGTTTTGACTCACTTATTTTTAAAAAATATAAGAAAAAAAAACCCAATTTTTATAAATAATTCATTTAAAAATATTTTGAAATGCATTTTTCATAAGTCATATAATTATTTTTATAAATGATTCTTTTACTTGTTAGAGTGAGAACTGATTTAAGATAAATAAAATAAGAAATTTTAAAAATTAAAAATATAATTTAAACTAAAAAAATTTAAAGTTAAAAATATGGCAATAAACCTTCACTAAAGCATACTAGTAAAAAATATAGATATCAACAAAGAGTTGAAAATATAATGAAATATGCTATTTTATTTTTAAAATTTTTAAGTTTTTTATTTTAATTTTATTTAAAAAATTATATTTAAACAAGATTAATTATTTTTTTTTATTTCTTGAAATTTTAAGGAAAAAAATTTGTCAAACAAATAATAACATATGCTTATTTATTAATAAACTTAAAATTTTTAAAAACAGTTTCCAAACAGGGGTTATGATTTCTATTCCAAAAGGTACATGAGTAAAATAAATTAACAAGCATAATAACATGCTAGTGGAACACAAATGATAATTACCAAGTCAATCACAACAAACAACTCAGGCATCAATGTTATAAAATGGACCAGCCAGCATAAATGATGTCAATTATGGTACTGGTTCAGAATAGATAAAATTTAGACAAGTAAAAGAAACCTTGAAAATCCTCCTCAATTATACCTTTGAAATTAGATGATCCCCTTCATCAATTATTGTGAAATTTCATAAACAATTGAACAACTTTATACCTTTGAAATTCAACATAAATTATTATGAAGTGTTGTTAAAAACACAATGGAAACTCAACATTTTGTTATGAGAAACAGCATTTCTGAAATGCTAGGACAACTTACATAAACCCTCAGAACAACTTTATACCACCATTCTTATTACTTTAACAACATATTCAACCATTCAAGTCATCTGATATTGATCCCATACAGTAAATAATACAAACATCATAATCTAGGAAAATTTTCAGGAAGAAAACATTTAGTTGCACACTTCTATAATGATAGACAAACATTCCATTAGTTTCCTCACAGTCCTCAGAGCAGCTTCTTATTGCATTAATTATTAACATTTCCATCAATGCCAAAGAAAAGGCAAAATACACTGTTGCAAATGTTATATTTGGACTATTTTCTTTAGATCCACTTTCACAAAAGACCTCTTACCATGTTAGACGAACAATGGATAAAACAGAACTTTACTAAGGGTTGTATCAACAACAGGATAAAGAGACTAGAAAATTAAAACTCCTATATTTTTGGCGGAAAAGTATCCAAAATATCAGATTTTATTTTATTTTGTTATGTTTCTATTAAGAGTTATTGGGTATTACTTATTTGGGAATTTTTGTAATCTTAGTTAATAATATAAATAGGTGATAAGGTATTTTTGTAGACTCCAAATAAAGGTTCCTGCACAAAATCAAAAACATCTAGTGTATAGAGAAATTAAAAATTCTGGTAACTTTTAATTTTTAATTGTATAGAGAACTTAAAAATTAAAAAATTAAAAATACACAACCACGTGTTAAAGCCATTGCAGAAGTCCATAACTCAAGCTTCCATGTATTTCTCAAAAGATGTCAACACATAAAGATACAATCGATTTCCAAAACCTATGATAAACCCTAACTTCATGCAAAAGAGGCTATGAAAATGAAATTGTTTAAAAATACTTAAAAATAATAAACCGAAATTTTGATAGTGAACATATGACAAGACGGAGAATTAAGTGCAGTGACAACATAAGTAGCGAAGAAATCTCACCGGGAATACGGCAGTGGTGAGTACGACGGCGACTTCTCGGTTGGCGTTTCCTTTCTCTCAGTCCTCTTTCCTTGGGGGATTTAAATCTGATTGAAATTTAACTTCTCTTAAGCAACATTTTATTGTCAAATGTAGAAGAATCTGAGAATAGAAGCAGTTAGGCTGTGATACCTTGAGCTTGGGAGCAAATATGGGCTTGTTGAAGAAGGGGCGCAGCAACAACTTGAGAGAGAGAGAGAGGGAAATGGCGAGTGTGCGATAAAAATACTATTTTTATTTTTTTTCATATCAAAACCACATGTCCTGTTTGGGCAGAGACCGTGTATTTAGTAATATGATTAACTTTTTCTCTAGTTAGGATTCAGGGATTGTGGTATGGAAAAAAACTGTCTTAATTCATTTTGTAATGTAAGAGAGCATTGGATTTGGAATGAGAGTTTTGTCCAAAATAATTTTCACGTACATGATTTTTTCTCCAAATCCAGTCATTGAAGATTTCAGTTTTGAGATCAAATCTGTTTCTTTAAATTTCTTTCCTTTTTTTTAAGCCTATGTATTACAAATACTTTTAGTCAAATATTTACATTAGCAAAATTTTGTTGTTTATTTCTTTTCTCCTTTTAGGTCACATATTTAGCATAATTGATGCTAAAAATATGAAATATAAAAGACAAAAATATTTTTTTTAAAAAATGAATGGGTTTATGAATCCACCCTTTTGATTCTTTCACTTTTATATATTCTTTCTCTTTTTCTTTATTCTCAATCTTTACCCGTCCTTTTTTATTTTCAAGTATCACATTTATCTCACCTTTTTAATTTATTTTCTAAAAATATTTTAATATTTTCACATAAAACGTAAAAATTAATTAATTTGTAATTTAATAATTAGTTTTTTATTTCCTTATCAATAATATTTATGATTAAAATATTTAAAACTTATAAATAGAATATTATATTATGTTGCAAAAAGGTAAAAAATAATTTGTATATTTATTAAATATTGTATTAAATAATTTATATACATTAATATTATTCAACAATATTATATATCTATATAATAATTTTTAATCAAAATTATTTACTCCTTGAATATCAAGGATTTGGCAGAAAATTGAAGTTTTTTTTTTTTTTTTTCTCCCCGTGTGATTAGATGATTAAAATTTTAAAGAGCATATTAAGATAGGTATGCAGCAAAATTCACATACCCATATATAAGCAATAAACATCTCTGCAATTCATAGGCACTTTTAGCATGCATAAAACTAATACATAATTTTAGAAAAAAATATACATGAGAAATAATTATAAGTTTACAACCTTTTTTGATACAATAAAATCAAATTTTAAATAAATTTTATTTTAATTGTTTATAAAATTAATAAAATTTAGGTTATATATATATATAATTCTTAATAAAATTATTTGTTATACTTTTATCAATTGGATACACATTAAACCTGAAAAGTTATCAATTTTCATAAATATATAATTTATATTTTATTGAAAATATAAATAATTATAATAAAGTAATATATATATATATATATATATATATATATATAATATTACAAATTTTAATTATATTTTATTTTTTATATTGATATGTCAAATTAAATGATAGAAGATAAATATAAATATATTAATATATTACATTTTATTAAATAAAACATATATAATATTTAAATATGGAGATGTATTTAAAAAGAAAAAAAAATTATAATGTTTAATTTAATTAGATGTCTTTGTTATTTAAAAATTTTAAAAATTATTATATTAATTAATTTTATATTTATCATTAATAATTATTATGAAAATAAATGTATATATAAATATTTATATTTTTTTAAATGTTTTATATGATGAAAATTTTAAAAAAATAATATATAAATATTTATCATATTATTTATCAAAATGGTTATTTAACTTAGTAGTCCTTGTTCGTTTAAAATGGTTATTAAAATAAAATGAAATAAAAAATAATTTTTAAATAATTTAACTTTATAAATTTGTTAATTTTACAAATTTAAGAATTATGAAAGTTTAGAACTTTTATTTTTAATCATGAACAGAGAATGTTATTTTTGTAGTTATAAATTGTTTCTATATTGCAAAAATCATAAAAATTAAATAATATTTTATGATTGAAAATTAAATAAAACTATAAACAATTTTACTAGTAATTGTTCATAGTCAAATTTAGTTATCATGACCATTGATACTTTAAATATAATAAGAATTATTTATCATATATAAAATTAAAATTGTTTTTTAATTTGCTAACTCACTTGCATTTAAACTTTTTATCAAATAATATCAAATTGAACCATCATATTTTTAAACTAATATATTAAACTTTATTTTGCTTCTTATTAAAACATTAATCATAACAAGGAAATTAAATAATTTTAATTAAAGAAAAATAGGTAACACATTAATTTGTTTCTTAACTTTAAAAAAAAAATAGTAATATAATTGTAAACTTTTTATAATTAATAAGAACTATTATTATTACTATTAATTAATGATAATTCTATTTATGATATATATATATATAAGATTTTCTAAAAAATTATAATAGGTAACCCAAAAATTGTTTAAAATAAATAATAGACTTTGGTCACGATTGTGTGAACCCTGTGACCATAGGTTTAAAATATTTAAAATAAACCTCTATGCATTTGGTCACGGTCAAGCGAAATTCGTGACTATAGGTTCCCATACAGTCACGGTCAATCAATGGCGTGACTAAAAGTCGCAAAATATATATATAGTGACGGTTTCATAAAAAACTGTGACTAAAACATCCTTTTGTTACACTTTTTGTCACGGATGATAAAATAACTGTGACTAAAGTTATTAGCGCCAAAGTTTCCCTCCCTAAATTTACAAATAGTCACGATTTCAAATAAATCCGTGACTAAAATACCTCTCATCAATCCTTTTGGTGACGCTTGATAAAATTACCGTGACTAAAAATGTTTTTTTTTCCTCAATTTAATTAACACATATAGTCACAACCTCACCATGGCCGTGACAAAATAATATCTTTGGTCACGATATTTGTGGCCGTGACTAAAGATTCATCATTAAAAACCTTTTTTTTAAAGAAAAGAATATCAAAGTGATATATAAAATCTTTTTAATGCTACAATATTAGGATAAAGGTAATTTTTGTATTAAATAGTAAGCAAAACTAAAACTTAAATGAAAGGCTAATACATGAATAAAACCTAGAGGGAACTTGGCAACCTCTTGAAATTGAGTGTTCTAATATGTTAACTCAAAGGTATAGTAAATTACACTCTTTATACTTCTACAGTGGAGGATGAAAAAATAAACAATTGTATCATCATTAAGAGGAAGTAGGATACACTTGAATTAGGATTAAGTATGTAATGAGAAGTAGAATAAAGAAAGCTTAAATTTCAAGATGGTTGATAAGAAGTTGAATGAAAATTTTAAATCCTCACATGAATTTGACAGTTTAAAGCTAGTAACATGGAATCACATGAAACTTACAAAATATGATATATTGGTTAATCTACCTTTAGTATTAGAATGACTAAAGGTGTTAAAGCAACATAACTTATTTCATTCATGAACAAGAACCTTTAATGTCATGTATTCTTGTACCATTTACAATATAAGAGGTTATACTAGTAATAAGAGCCATATTTATCTACTTTACAAATTTCATTTGATAATTCCCTAGGCTACACATTGATTTAAATGTTGTCAACATTTAAATTTTACATGTCGGATTAAATGACTTGAAATAATTTTCTAGAAGTCTTAATCCACCTATGTTTAAATATAAAACACTAATATAATATAACAAGTTCACACTAGTGTCAATATGCACATCCCCCTCTATGTCTTCTAGTCATGTATCTATAAAACCTCATATAATGCACATTCAAGTTAAAACAACTAAATTGATGTCTCTTATTGCTTACAATATAGAATGTGTGGAAGCTTAGAGACCTGTACTTTTATAATGGGTTTCTTTAGTATATTATTCACAATGAGACTTTTTTTTTCTCTCCTCTAATGGAGTAGAAAGATGACAATTACTTTTATAAGTAAGCATGTTGACTCTATTTTACATTCACCTCTATGTATCCTTAGCCTTAATAACTAGCTTTAATATGGAAGACATTATAATAGGGACAAGGAATTCATGCTCCAAAATAAAATAGTTTTTAATTTGGAAATCATTTATAAATAAAAAGTAAAACTATAGAACTAGGTTAAGAAAAGAAACACTGGAGAGAAATGAGTTTAAGGTCATACAACAATGTACGAACTGAATTGATCCAACTTCATACTTTTGAACTATCACCACCATAACCTTTTCCTTGGACTAGTTTGTGCTTTAGAATTCACAATTCAATATGCATTTTTCTCATACTTGATCTTAGCCCTTCCAATTTGTTATGTTTGAATATGGAATGAAGATATATTATTACTACTTAATTTGAACCAATCTTACTACAATGAACCTTAGTACAACAATGTTTTAGAAACACTATTCCAAACATGCCCTTAACTTTTCACAAAGAACAAAAGGTCAATTTTAGGTAACGTTGGTATGATTGTATAATGAGATTCATTTTGTTAAACCAAAAAGTCAGCCAAAAATAACCATTCATATTGAAAACTAACAAACAGTTACATGGTTGGAACAAAATGCATACATAAATGAAAAATCAACCAGACTATAAAAGTTGGTCAACATATCACATTAGAATTGAACAATTATAAGAATAATTTTTACTTAGCATTCAAAATTTAGGATCTTAAAGAATAGTGTTGAAGAAATGGACACCCATCTTAGAAATAATAGTAAAAATTTGAAGCATCGCCATTCAAGTAAATGGAAAATAAAAGTTTTACTTTTCAAATCTTCCATGTAGTAACAATATTAAAATTGAAAACTTTTTGAGTAATTCATTTGTCTTATTCTTTACTCTCAACAAAACAAACCATCACATCAAAAAACTAAAGTACAAAAAACATCACAAATGTCCCAATAATAAACCAAGAACAATATATTCAAATATTACTTTGCCACAAACACTAAACAAATAGTACATCTTATTCCTCATAACAAGTCATTGAGAAAACACTAGAAATATTGAGCCAAAAAATAAAAATAAAATTGCACAGAAACTTTGGGAATGCTAAACTTATCCTATTATCATTAATAAATTCCAAAAGTGCACAAGATGCATTAAAATTTCAACTCTAAAACACACAAGCTATTACTAACATAAACAAATTCACAAATTATCAAGTTGCACTTAAACAAAATGTATGACATAAATGCTAGAGAGAAAAAAATTGTTTGCTTTTTTACTAATAATCCTTTATCTATCATGAAAACATTCAATTATTTTCTTTACTTTTCCAATTTAGATGTTCACTTCTATAATAGCTTTGAACAAATCCACTCCCTTCACATTGTTCCTTCCTATCTTTTGCAATTATATGCTTCCTAAGATATGGTATTGAGTCATTAAAAGGGCTAAATATAAGATCACGACCTGATTTCAAACTACTAAGAAAAAAAGTTTAGCCTCTAGATATGATCATTAAAAGAAAATGAAAAAACAAAAATCTTATGTCTCCTATTGTTTTAATTCTTATTTATGCTATTCTTTCTTGTCTTCTCTCATAGTTGATTTGTTTTTTCAATATTTAATAAAAGAAGAAAGAAAAAGAATTTTTTTCATCATATATAACAATGCCACCAAAGAAAATCTGACAATAAATAAAATAAAGGACCCTTAGCAATTTACCAAAGCAAAGACTCACTAATCAACGTAGTCCATAGAGCCTCATCTAAGCCTTTTGAATATTAAACCCAATCCCATTGGTTGTAACTCACATATACTATGATGAAAATTTTTAGATTAATATTTTAGTATGATAAAACTTCAATGAGAAGGTAACATTTAAATAAAATGAGAAAAAAAGAAAAGAAATAAACCATGTTAATTATGCTTCAAAAACCATAAAGGCTTTATAATTATAATATACATTTTTTTCAACTATTAGCTCAAGACACTTTTAGTTGCACACATGATTCATGTAGCACCAGTGAACTCTAGTGTCAATCATAGGCCTCAAATTGGGATGCATTGACATGGACGTCTGAAATAAAAAAGGTTAATATCTATGATAGAATTATTGGGAAATTGTAATTCAAACAATATCATGATTACCTCAAAGATACAAAAATAGAAAAGATTATGCAACCTTTTATGTAACTAGTGAGCAGTTTCTATAAAAAATATACAACTACTTATAAAATAAAAAATCAAATGCAAAGATTAGTTTTCTAACCAAACTCTTTCACTATAATTACTGAGCATAATACCCTAATACAACTACTGCTAAAATAAAAAATCCAATGCAATGATTGGTTTTCTAACAACACCCCATCACTATAATTATCAAGCATAATCTCTCACTTCACATCTTATAACAAGTCATGTTCCTTAGAAACCAACTTATGTAGGCCCATCTCTCTAGAGAGATGACATTCAAAAACTAAGAGGATTTATCTTCTCAAATTAGAATATTGATAAAAACCAATAGTTACATGTCCCTATTGTGAATGTCAACATCACTTGAAAAAAAAACCAAAAAAGAAAGGTTAGAGTGCATTTTCAACATTGTTTCTGACCTATTTTTTATCAAGTTTATAGCAAATATATAAATTTAACAAAGAAAAAGTTCTAACTTATAGTTACCCTCCTTTGGAAATGTAGAATGTTTCTTTAGCCTATAATGAAGTACAAGTAACAAGGAAATAAATTGTTTGGTCATCTATCAATACCAAGCTTCCAGGCGCAAGCACACATTGCAAATTACTAATCTGGGCAGCCCAACAGCACCCTCACCCTGTTGCCAAGTGACTAAACGAGTTGATTGATTCCACTAGATCAAGATCCTCCAAAGAAGGGTAATTGGGAGAGTCAACTAATCCCCTTCGACGATCAAGTTAGTCCAAAACTACTTAATAAAGACTTGCATGAATCAATTAGGTCTAGGTTAAGGGTGAAAACCTTCAATACTAAAAATGGATGATGGATTTGGGTGGCTAGGAAGATGGAAGACCAACTGGGTCCCCTCCCTAGGACCTGGATATCCTCACATGGTTTTTGTTAACCATAGTTGGTTGACCTTGATTGGGTTAACAGTTACTTGGGCTTGTTAGCAAGGATAAAAATATAAAAAAAAATATTGAAAATTGAATTTTATAGAAATATCAAAAGAAAATATTAAAAAAGATTAGTGAGAGGGAAATTGATTCCCTCAAAATCAATATATATGCAATACTTCAAATCACATTTAACACTAAAATGATAGTTAATGTAGATTAAATGTATTTAAGGATATAAAAAATGATGATATATTTTTCTTTAAAGTTTATTTATAAATTCATACTTATTTTCGAATCAATATTTAAAAACAATAATTAAAAATATGAATGCTCCAGTCGATAGCTTCTGACCAAATACTTCTTGGAGCTCCACTCCTTGTCAAAAAACTTCACACCATGTTTAGAATTATGCGATTCTTCCTCTCACATACACCATTTTGTTGAGGTGTATAGGATGTTTGTTGGCTGATGTTTGATACCCTGATTCTCACAGAATTGCACAAAATCGTGTGAGTTATATTCTTCTCCATTATTGGTGTGAAGTGCTTGTTTTAAACTTCCTACTTCTTTCTCAACTAGTACTTTAAAGTTTTTGAAAGTCATAATATCTTCAGATTTCTTCTGTAAAAAAATATACCCATGTTATTCAGCAATAAATGTCAATGAAGGTATTAGGTATCATTTACCTCCATTAGATGTAGGAGTTATTGGCCCACAAATATCTGAACTAGCTCCAACGCCTTCTTTGCTCTCCATGATTTTCTGTTAGGAAAAGGATCACGTTGTTGTTTGCTAACAACACACCCTCCACACACACGAGGGACCATCTACCATCTTCTTTTGTTGTAGAGTTTTCAAACCACCAAAGCCAAAGCCATGCCTCATTTTTCAATTTTGTTAAGAAGCATGCATGAGTAGTATTGTGGAGATAAAGCGGGAACATTTGATTCATCGTCATATTGACTTGAGCAATCAAGCCCAATTTTTCATCTTGTATTCAACAGACTCCATCTTTGATAAAAAAACGTATTTCCCTTTTCTTGTAGCTAACCCACACTGAGTAAATTAATCTTTAATTCTAGAACATAAAGCACATTAGAGATAGTTTGGATAGAACTTCCTTTGGTTTGGATGGTGACTCTTCTTTTTCCTTTAACAGAGACTGTGGAGTTATCTCTATACTTCACTGTATCATGATAAGATTAATCCAAATAAGAGAATGTTGACTTGTCTCCACTCATGTGATTGCTACAGCCTGTATCCAAATACCACATATTTTGGTGGGTTTCCTCCTTTGCATGACACACCATCAGAAGAGATACTTCTTCATCCTTGAAAGTGTGGTTGTCCACCATCTTTGTTTCCTTTGCCACCAGCTTTTGTTGATCTTCCTTGTTTGATTGTTGAGAGTGATTGTTGCTTAGAGCTTCTTGTTCTTCTTGATCTTGCTTGATAAGTTTTCATTCATGGACCCGTAAGGAATTTTTCAGTTCATTGAGGGAGTGTTCATCAAAAGCTTTGGACTCCTCAATTGAACAAATAACATAATTAATTGTCATCAACGACATAAGAATCTTTTCAACAACCAAAACATCCTCCTTGTCCTTATGAATCTGCATCTAATTGACAATTGCCATTGTCTGATCCTTGAGAAGAAATCATCAATTGATTCTATTGTATATTTGTCTTATAAAGATAAACTTTACAAGTTCTGATCATCTATTGTATATTTTCCAAGTAGAGTGATATAAAATTAACCAAAATTTATTGAGGAAGGCCATGTATAAGACAAATTAATGCTTTAAGCCACCTAAGAGGTTAAGTTACTATATTCTTATAGAATCAAGTGTCTTAAAATCACTTTGAAACTTGTTGGTTGCTCACTTGGTAATAAAATGTCTACACGGTGAATAAAAAGGGAACTTGTTGCTACTAGAAAGAAGGATTGTAGATTGTTGCTATTCTAAGTTTATAGTAGTAAATTGTTATGCCAACTAGTTTTTAAACAAATTGCATTGCTTATAGAATTCAATAAATGTGAGTAGGAGAGAAAAGTATATTCAAGGATGTTTCGATAAAGTTTTCTATCAACAAGTATGTTGAGTACTCTCAAGATCTATCACTATTATTTTGAATGCAAGTTGCCCACACCTCAATGAAACAAACACTTCAGATTCCATGTGCTCATTCCTTTTGTATATAATCCCTTAGGTTTTTTGTTTTGTTTTGCTTTGTTTTGTTTTTTTATTATGTGACATGCATTGATTAGTTGTATAGATGGTAAGAAATTTTCATCCTATGCCTCTTTGATATATTCTTATTAAAGGGAAAAGAATGATCCCTCCCTCTTTCACTAATAGACAAATTAAATTACTAATATTATTGGTTAGAGGGTCATAGGCCCAAAACATTTTGGAAAAAACCTCAAAACCCTTGAAATGTAATAAAAATAGGGTAATGGTCAACCAGACCATGAAGTTGATTTCTCTCATGCTTTGAAAAAAAATAATTAGTTGATCAATGCCTCATTATTATTATTATTATATGTAGATTTATAATACATTTTTTATTTATTATCTAGTAATTAAATAGTAATATTGTAATGCCATTCAATGTTCTATCAAATATGTAAAGGATAATGAAACTAGACAAATTAATATGATGTCATATTTGATAGTTAAATTTGGTTAGTGTAATTTCATTCGAAGGGGCCTAATTAAATAGTATGATGGCATCATATGTGGATATTTTGCCATGTAGGAAATAATTGCCAAAAAAAGTCTCCTAACAACTCATGTTTGACTTTACCTATGAATTGTCTTTAAGTGCATGAGATCATGCACATATATTTTATGCATGTGATAACATATTTTGTCTTATCTATGTATTTTAGTTTCAAGGAAAAAAAACTTTTTCAAGAATCAAGATAGATGAATTGAGAGTTAGTTAAATTTCCTTTGTCGATAATCTTATCTTAGAGCGAGTAGACTAGGTATGTAAATTCTATGACATTTTTTTTATAAACAGTTGAACTTAAATTTTGGACTAATAAATTTTTTTTTCCTACTTGCATGATCAATAGCTAGAGAGGAACATGAAGGTCCAGGATGGTCAACAGCTAGAGATGAAGACCAAGACCAAGATGAAGATGGTAATTGCACAGTAGAGAAACAAGAGAGTTGGGCCCCAAAATAAATTTGAAATGCCTTGTAAGCCTTTTTTTGGATTAGGCTCACGTAAGAACCATCATCACAAGCCTTAGAAATTTTCTTTCAGTAAAAAATGAGTGTTCTTAAGTTGGCCCTTCCCATTTTAGTTTTTAGTAGTGTTTATGATTTCAACATTTCTTACTAGTGGGAACTACAATGGATTCTAAAAAGCTCACGTAAGAACCATCATCACAAGCCTTAGAAATTTTCCTTAAGAAAAAAATGAGTGTTCTTAAGTTGACCCTTCCCCTTTTAGTAGTGTTTCTGATTTCAACATTTCTTTCTAGTTGGGACTATAACGGATTCTGAAAACACCAAATTTCATGTCTACTAGTGGTGTTTTATTTATGAAATAGCTTTTCTAATTAGGCTACTTTTAGTTTCCCAAAGGTAATAGGCGAAGGAAAGAAAAAAAAGTTAGTAAAGAAAATCATTTTCTTCATATTTGGTTTATTATTTAAAATATAAAATAAAAATTAGATATAATTAAAATTAATTTAAAATTCGTCCACTCTCAAGTTATTTAGTCTTTATATTGTAGAGAAAATATAAATGAAGTGAGCTTGACAAAATATGTACAAATAATTTATTAACCTTTAATTTATATTTCTTTCATATTCTATTAAAATTTTTATACAATAATTACATTGAGTAATTTTGAAGAAAATCTTAATGATAAATGATTTTTAAAATGATAATATGGCAACTATATAATTCTATTATTTAATTTGACATTATAATGATGTTAGATAGTTTATATAAATAATACGTAAATGATTTTAAAGATGAGCTTATATCAATTACTTATATTAACACTTAATAAGAAAGAGTAAATATTACGAATACAAATAAAAATGAATAAAGAAAATAAAAATTTTGAAAATAGGTCATGATAATTAAATATGTTAATCTAATTTAATAAGAAAGAAGAGTATATAAATATAAATAAATATGAAAAATAAAATAATTTTTAAGAGGGAGGAATCAAATAGCTTGATGGCGCCATGTGAGGATATTTGGTCATGTAGGAAATAATTGCAAAAAAAAGTCTTCTAACAATTAATGTTTGACTCTACCTATGAAATGTCTTAAGTGCATGAGGTCATGCACATATATTGTGTGCTTGTAATAACATATTTTGTCATGTCTTTGTATTTCAGTTTCAAGGAAAGAAACTTTTTCACAAGTCAAAATAGATGATCACACACTTAAATCCCAATGTTTTTCAAAATAAAAATTAGATGTCAATTGTCAAAATTCAGAAGTAATTTTTCAATCCCATAAACACATCAAATATATACAAAAATAAAAATAAAAATATTAGCATATATCAAAATATATTAAAAAAAACCTAGCAAGAAAACTTGTATATCTTTTATACTCTCAAAATTATATTTGTTGCACTTTTCTCCCAACCTATTATAAGTAGAAACTAAAGAAGTTACATTCATTCAAAATTTAAGTTCGATTGTTTATGAAAAAAATGTCATAGAATTCACATACCTACTCTACTCACTCTAAGATAAGATTACTAACAAAGGAGATTTAACCAAATCTCAATTCATGTCTATGTGTGTGTGTGTGTATTGTATATGTTTGATGTACTTGTGTAATCAAAAGTACTTTCTAATTTTGAAACTTGATATGTAATTTTTATTTTTATTTTTTTAAATATGGGATTTAGATTGTTACACTTATGGATATAAAAGTTTCAATGTATGAATTAGGTTGCAAATTCAGTTTGACAATAGGTTCACCTTGGTTATGGATTCACTTTGACAATAGATTCATTTTTGGCAGCAAACTAAATGGTTGAGATATTTTATATGCATCCTTGATATAAAACTAACCAACTTTCTAGATATATGAACAAACAAACTTTGTTAAATTCCTTGACATAAGTAAACCAACTTTCTTGACATATGAACAAGGGAGCCTTGACATCTAATAGTTCAACCTTGATAGAAACAAACATCCTTGACATATGTGGAAATTAATTTTAAAACAATATGAAACAATGTTGACATATCAAACTTAACCTTAACAGAAGCATAAATCAACATTAAAATAAGATGCATTACCCTTTACCTTTGTTTATCCAAAGTTAGCATATTTTGGGTCTGACTCCTTGATAGAAAAGCACTTCAATCTTTATATAAGTGTAACATTGGCAGAAATGGAGGCAACCTTGACATTTATACATGTCAAGCCAACTTTTACCTTTTCTTGACATTAGAATAGATGACATAAGTGAACATTGGCCTACCTTTTTTTTTTTCTTGTAAAGAGTATTGATAAATACAACTTGAATAGATCAATGGAATGGAGTGGATCTTAGATCTGTTATTTCCATGCCCCAAGTGTTCTTGGTTATTTTTCTCCGAGATAGAAAAAAATTAGAAATTGATCAATAACAAGTTCCTTAACAAAAACATCGTGATAACAATATCAAGAAAAGTTTGTAATTGTACAACAACAATATATCCTCAAGTTATTCAAAATAGTTAACTAGCCTATGTGTAATATATTTTGGTCTTTGCATATTGTAATATGGAAAACAAATTAGATCGTTTATTTGGAACTTAGAGTACCATCACCATTTTCAATGTTAAGCACAACTACCATAAGCCTTATGGGATGACCTAGCCATTGAAAATAAAAAAGATTATTGTAATTCAGGCAATATCAAGATTACCTCATAGGTTCAACCCTTTGTGTAGCCAAACAAAAATTTTTGTACCTCTAGTTTTAAAAGGAAAAAAAAACAGTAATAAAATTATAACAATCAAATAAAATGTTTGGTTTTCTACAATCACATGCAATGAACTTATGCAAGCTTAGGTCTTTAGAGAAAAAACATTCAATGCTATAGCCAAAATGCATTTTGGTACCCAACTAAGCAAGACCACCACTTCATTTAGCTTTAAATTACCACTTGTGTCATTTTCTCATTTGTAAGCCACAAGACTTTTATTTTATTTTTTTATTTTTTATCTTTCTTATTAATTTCTCAATAGCCATACAAAGTAAAATAAATAAATAAAAATAATAAATAAATAAAAATCAAGATCTACATGGCCATGATAGTTGTAGTTTCCATTGATATTTGGGTATAGCAGATATAAACCAAATTTGAACACATTTAAATAACCAAACATCAAATTAAAGGCATTAAATATATTCTTAAAACACAAACTAATTCAAATCATTCAAAAGATGTCTCCAGAATTGTCACTTTCCTTCAAAACTTCCCTCTTATGTAGAAAAAAAAAATCATGATGAAATTATGGTCCTTAAAAATATGAAATTAAATTGCTTTTTGCAAAATGTCAAACTTATAAAATTTTCATAAATAAGAGGAACAAACATACTTTTAAAGAAAACATGAAAAATATTTTTTAAAAAAAAACAAAAAAAACTAATCTAATCTACTAGCCAGTTAAATAAAAAAAATAAAAGACTTATATGTTAAGGCATACGTCCATTGTCTTTAAGAATAAATCCACCACTTTGATAGATTTTCCATATATGATAATATAATTGAAGGAATGGTAAAATTCAATTGAATCATACATGTACTCTCTAAAAATATACCTCTACACAAACCAAGACATGTCTTTTCTTGTTGAATATCACAACTTGTGCATTGGAATTCCATATGAAAGTGCTTCTCAACATTATCATGTGGGAAATGCATAATATTGCTATATAACTGTTCGGGTCACAATGTCTTTGCCTACCATCTTCTTCATTCACAATATGAGAGTCGACTAGAGCAACTTGAGATTTGGTAGTGGAATGCCCGAAAAGAAAGAGTTAATTATTTAGCATTTGAACAAAGAAAGATATATGTTTGAGTACCTATAATTTGATGGAAGGGACTTGTGGGAAAATTAAATTCGTATTTTTATAAATCCTTATATTAGTATTCAAAGAATCTTTGCAGATGATTGTTTAACAACCTTTCTAAGTTGAAAAAAATGAAGGAGCTTAAAAGTGAAGACTTGAATATCTCAACCTTTTGAATATCCTCATATATCTAAACCAACTAAATTAAAATCTTAAGGTCATTTTTTTTGTTCCCAAAATGTACTAAAGGAAGAAAAATATGTTAAGAAAAATGATTTCCTCATGTTTGGTTGTCATATAGAAAATATGAAAGAAAATCATACATAATTAAAAATGGTTAGAAATTGATGTATTTTCAAATTATTTAATGTTTATATCAAAGAGTTAAAATAAGTGACAGGAGTTTGAAATAGTATATAAAAATAATTTATTGATTTTAAATTTATTTTTTATTTTCCTTTATTTTTTCTTTACTTCTATTTTTCCTCTTTATTTTCTTTCATTTGCATTGTCAATCAAAATTTCTAGGAGCGAAACAAAACCTCAATATTTAAAGTGTATATATATATAGACAAGCAATGTAAAATCTCTTGAGTTTAATGAGATAGATAAATATCTAACAAAATAAGCCATGGTGCAAAACAAAATGTCAAATTTAAGTCTCAGATAGAGATAGAGATGGAGATGGGCACCTAAAACGAAATTTTTTTTTAAGGATATTAGCAAAATAAAGAACAACATTGCCAACTAACAACAGCAATAACTGAGGTGGGGTCCCACCAAAGTGATAGAAACTTTTTATATGGAAGTAATTTTTTAGAGATATTGGGAAATAATTAATTAATATACATAATGGGAACTCTATCAAATATAAATAAAATATTTAAATTATATGCACGTATACAAAAATGAAAACGCTCATGAATTTAATGAGATAGATAATATATCAAAGAAATTAAGCAGTGGGGAAAATTGTAATGCCAAATTTAAGTCTCAAATAAAGATGTACATGGGCACCTAAAAAGAAATTTTTTAAAGGATATCAACAAAATAGAGAACAACATTACTTGCTAACAACAACAACAACAATTGAGGTGGGGTCTTACCAAAGTGTCAGAGACTTTCTATTTGAAAGTGTTTTTTTTAGAGATGTCAAGAAATCATTAATTAGTATATGTAATGGAAACTCCATTAAATATAAATCAAATTATGAACTTTTTAAATTTATTTTCATAGAATAAGAAAGGGCATTTTAGATGTTCTATAGTCCAATGAAGGTGACATTCAAGAGTAAATGATTATTTCCTACAGGTTTGGGAAAATACAATGTTATTGTTATAAAATAATTATCAATAGCAAAAACTACTTAAACAATTTGTGACAAAAATTATTTAGCGTTGAAAATTGAAAATTAATAAAAACTAATTTCAACACAAATATGTGTATTTCTTCGTAAAAACTATTCTCTTCATATGGTGGGAGCAACAATTTTTGGCACTAACTCTTTAGTGATAAATTTTAATGAGCAAAAGTAATTTTTCGCAGCAAAAGTTAATTGTGAAATATTTTATAAGAAATTTGTAGTTATTTTCTGTATGTGAATTTATCAATAGTTGGGAGATAAGTGCAAGTTGCCCTGATTGCCCCTCCTTATATAAAATCCCCCAAAATATCCTCAGTAGTTCCAGTGAATGGCATGCATATATTTGTCTTTTTCTTCTTTGACATAATTTAATTCTAGTTGATACATATTTTCAATTTGTCTTTCATGTCTGAAGTGAAATCTATTGTGATAGATACAAAGAGGACCTGCAAAACAAAAGAAAAAAGGCTCCGATGCCTAAGTCAGCAAAAGAATAACAAATGTCAAGGCTAGGTTTGGTTCCAAAAAAAATATTAAGAATGGAAAAAAAAGGTTTATGTTTTATTATATTATGAAAATTAATATGGAAAATTAATATAATTAAAAATACATATATTATTATTTAATCTTTTTTATGAAGTAGAATAAAAAAAATACTGATTTTAATTTATTTATTTATTTATTTTTTTGGAACCAAACATAACCTTAACATAATTATACGAACCACAAAATTATTAATGAATAACTAATAGTAAGTAAGAAATACTTCTTAAATTTGTAAAAATCTTATGATATATCCATATAATTAATTACTATATCTAAAAATCATTACAATTCAAATTCAACTTGATAAATCTCAATTTCATCACCATAATCCCTTGAAAAAAAATATAAATTTAGTTCAAAGTTCACTAAGAATTCAAAATCTATAAATCTATATGTAGTATCCAAATAATTATATAAACTAAGAAGACCATCCATCCATCTATCTCTCGCAATTTCTTCAAATTCAATCAAAAATCTATCTCCAAATATTAATAGAAATCCAAATAATCATATATATAAACTATGACCATCCATCTTAATTTCTTCAAATTCAACCTATATAAATGCTAAATTTATAAAATCTCCCATCAAATTGTCCAATATCGCTAAGTTTCTAAAAAACAAAAAAATTTCATAATCGACCACAAAATTCTAAATGTCTCCAAATAATTAATTGAATAAATCCTCAAAATAAAATGCTATCAATATCTACAAAAAGCATCTTCATATTTCCAAAATCAAATACTCCCTTTAAAAAATATAAATTGAGTCCAAGTTTTCACCCAAATAAATCTCAATTTTATTGTCTCCCAATAACACCAAACAAAGAAATTTTGTTGTCTCCCAATAATTCATATCCATATCCCAATTTCTCCATGAGGGAATTCAAAATCTATTTTCAAATATTAATAGAAATCCAAGTAATTATATAAACTACCATCCTAAATTTCTTCCTATTCATGCAAAATCATAAATAAGTCCAACCTAATCAAATCCTAAATTTATAAAAATACTAAATCTTAAAATTCTCTTCAAATTTATGAAAATCTTACCCTAATCTTTTCAGAATCTGTCTCCAAATATCAACACAAATTCCAAATAATTATATAAACTAAGACTAAGACCATCCCTTCCAAATTATTCCTAATTTCTTCCAAAATCACAAATAAATCCTAAATTTATAAAAATGCTAAGTTATCAATGTCTCCATCAAAATCTACATGTGTAGATGAATATCTTCCAATAATTTATATTTAAGAATTATATTTCCTACTCCAAAACCGTCCAAATAAAAATTTCTCAGTTCTCCCAAAAAACATAGGCATTTACAAAATAACTACCAAAATCCAAATTTTCAATTATATAATTAAACGGCCAAAATTTAATATCTATGCATACAACTCAAAATAGAAATTCTAGTTTTCTATCCTCAATAAACTCATAAAATAACATTAAATCCTAAAACTTTCACAATTGCAAGTAATTGGAACATTCAACACAATCAACCCCAAATTGCAAATAATATTATAATAATAAAAAAAAAATGAAATTACAATAGAAATTTAAGAAACCAAAATTAATTGACAAAAAAGGGAAAAAAAAAACAAAGAAGAAGAAAAATTCGGACATATGCATGAGAATAATAAAAAATGAGTGTTTTTTCAAGGAAAAACCTTTGTTTTTTCAAACTTAAAAGATAGATATTGTTTAAATATTTTTAAAGTAAATTAAAAAAAAAAAAAACCAACGGATAAAGAATAATAAAAAATTTTACACATGCATGAGAAATTATGAGCGAATATGAGTTGAAATGAGTGTCTTTTTTTTTTTTATTAACTTTAAAGGTATTATTTAAGCATGTTCAAAGTTATTTTTGTTTGCCCAATTTTTTTTTTTTTTAAACTAGAGAATAAAATCAATCTTTTGAGAAGGATTCATCTCATTGACATTCACTCATGGATTTGATTCTTTCAACATTTATAGAAATTCAAATAACCCAAAAATAAATTAAAACTTAAAGCTCAAAGTTTGAAATATTTAATAGCCTAATGTCTAAGACTAAGAAAGACCAAACCTTATTTCCCAAGTAATAAACCAAATAATAATACAAATAAATTCCACCATGTATGATAGTAAATGTTAGCACAAGTTCTATAAAGTCACATGACTATAGATATTGCCATGATCATCTAAAATTCACCAGATTTGATTCTTAGAAATGTGAATCCAAGACTTGTGTGTGGGGCTTTAATTATTTTCTGCTCCCCTCTCAATTTTTCATTAATTCTCAATTCTTGTGCTCCCATTTTTTTTTCTTTTTCTTTTTTTTTTTCTTTTTTTTTTCTTTTTTTTTTCTTGAGAAATGACGGCTTACATGCTTGGTTGATTCATTGCCCCCCAAGGTAGCCCTTTTCGTCCTCAGGAGTGTTTCCTTCTCTTTGAGGAAAAGTGACGGCTTACACACCCAAATGATTCATTGCCACTCGAGGTAGCCCTTTTCACTTTTTGGAAACTTAATTTTTGTATGAGAGGGGAACATATTTTATATTAGTCTCCATGCACACTCATCATACGCTCACATTTTCCTCGAATCTAGACTGGATCATCGAAAATAATAACAAACAATTACCATAGTTATTTGTCTACACATTATAAGTGTGTCATATTACAAAAAGATGAGCGGTGTTTATGTGCATATTATTTCAACTTTATTGTAAGGAAATAAAACTTGGTCTAACTTAAAACTTGAACATTTGACTTACTCTTTTACAATAATTCAAGCTAATTAAGTATTTAATCAATTTTTGAGGAATTTGAATTTAAATGAAAAACAAAAGTTTCATACCATGTGTAATTCTAAATTAAAAAATAACATCACTGAAAAAATTGGGATATTAAATATAACTTTGAAACATGCTTTATATAAATTTTTCTTTTTTAAAATTGTTTTATTCTAAAAAAGAACAGTAAAATGAAAAAAAAAAAAAAAAAAAAAAAGTAACCGAAAAACATTAAAATCAAGAAATGCAACTCTAAGATTGGCATGTCTCTCTCTTTTTTTTTCTTTCTTTTTTCTATTAATAAAAAAAGCAACAAAAAAAAAATAAAAATAAAATAAAAGACTCCAACAATACAAAAAAATTAAAACCAACATTTTTTCCCTTTTTTTTTTGTAAAAATTATTTTATTTTATGAAAAGGTGGATGAAAAAAAAAAGCGAAATAATAAAAGTATAACTCTAATATACATTCTTGACATGTTTTTTTCATTCTACTGATAAAAAATGCAACCAAAATAAAAAGAAAACTAAGCAGACAAAAAAATGTAAACACAAAAGATCCAAACATAGTAGCATATTCAAATAGCAAATATATATAAGAATTATTATGGTAGAATAAAAGTAAAAATAGCAGTTACATCACCCATTTTACCACCCTTGTGTCGCTTTCCGGCCTGCCATGCAGCTTTCGAATAAGGAGTAAACTGACATTTATCGATCGATCTCTCAGTCGCGTTTTTGGCTATTTCCGCTGCTATGATGTCAGGAGATGGAGTTGGGTCTTTTCATATCTCCTTTATCACAAGATCTTTGATCTCATGAGTAAAAAGATTATTGAACAATCCTGCACTTCCTGCTATTATTATTTCTCCAGGTTCTAATTCCATGAGTTTGATTTCCTAAAAGGATTGCAAATTATTAGTTTGTAAAAATAAAATTAAAAAAAAAAACTCATATAAAAATTAAATTAACAAACCTCTGGAGAATCATTAGCATTCTCTAATTGATAAGGAACTTTATACGTGTGTTGTTGTACAGGAGATTCATATAAAATTTCCTCATTTCTCAAGAGAATGAAGCCATTATCTCCAATGTTTACAGCATGCAAGCACTGGACAAGGAAATAAAAAAAAGTGTCATAATAAGTGAATAATTAAAAAAAAAAAAAAACAAATAATTAAGAAAATTTAACTACTTTGACATACCCATTCATTCAATGTTATAATACATGCTGTAGATGATCCTGGAACCTTGGTCTCCAAATAGGCATGATTGAGAAGATCTATGGGATTGATAAATCCCTTGATCTTATTAGCCATGTGGAAACAATTGTACACTAGATCCGTCACAAATTGACAAGATCCATGTGCAACTACAAATGTTTGTCCATGTTTAACATGGGAATCCCCTTTCTTCTTGGGATTCTTCCCATCTTTAGAGGATATGAATTTTGATCCCGATATCATCCTCATGCTGAAAAAAAAAAAAAAAAATTCATCAAAACATGATTATGAAAAATAAATAAATAAACTAAAAATAACAAGATGAACACAAAAGAACAAAAAGAAGAATACCCAACAAAATATAAAAAAAGGAAGAACCAGAAATCCTTAACTCTAACAAGATGAAAAAAAAAAAAAATGAGAAATCAAGAACAACAATGAGAAATTCTTACTTTAATACAGTGTTTGAAATATCAAAAATTTTCCGCGATATTTCTCCGAAATTTCGCTTATCGGCCGGATCCGACATGATATGCGCAAATTTCAGTAATTTTCGGAAATATTGCCGATATTTCGTATTTACCGGTATTTTTACCGATATTTCGGAAATTTTCCATACGTTTCCTACCATTCCAGACAGGATACAAAATCTATCCAATTTTTTTTTTTTTTAAAAAAAAACAAATAAGATGCTATTTGGTAATCTGATCATGATTTGCAGGCAAAGGTTGTGTTTTTCAGCCTGGCTCAAAAATCGTGGATTTAGGGTCCGTGAAATTTAAATCCAGTGGCATAAAAGCAAAGAGACCCCTAGTACAGATCCAGAAAACACAGGGAGCAAAAAAAAACAATTTTTTCGGTTTTCCTTGGGGGTTTTGCATGGATTTTCCCGGAAATCAAACAAGGATGAATTTTCCCGGAAATCAAATGGGGGATGGATTTTCTTGGGAATCAAACGGGGGTTGCAAAAAGAAAAAAAATAACATGATTAGATTAGTACCTGCGAGGATTGAGAGTGGCAGGGGAAAATAGGGCCTTTTTAGGGATTCTCTCGTCTGACATTGGATACTTCAAACTTACCTTCAAACTTCATCTTTCGAGCCAACTCCTCAAGTATGTCAGGTTTTCCAGCTCTAGAGAAATCAGCTGCAAACTTGTTGTAGTCAAGTTGTGGAGCTTTCATTCCTTTCTCTATCATTTCCTCTAGATATTTACAAGCCTCTTCGGATCTTCCATGCCTTATCAACCCACCTATGAAAACAATATAGGAATTATCATCTGGACAACACCCTTTCCGACCCATCTCCTCCCAAACTGGACAACCCATCTCATAATTTCTCGTATAGAAATAGGATTTCATCATCATGTTGTAAGTGTGCAATGTCGGTTGAATGCCATTCTGAATCATCTCCTTATAAATCCTAACTGCATCATCTGGCATTTGGCGATTGGTCATCAACTTAATCAGTGCATTATAGGTTCGTCCATCAGCAGGGCAACCCTTTTCTTTCATCTCCTTCAACAGAGCATACAACTTGTCCATCTTCTTCTGGTTGCCAAACCCTGTAATCAAACAAGTGTAAACTGCAGCATCTGGTTGGCACCCTGAATCAACCATCTCGTCAAAATATTCAACAGCTTCTTTCATCTTCATTTGTTTGCATAAATCCCTGATCAAAATAGTATAGGTTCTAACATTGGGTGATGGGCCCTTTGCCTTCATAACCTCAAACAGCTTAATTGCATCAGACTTCTTCTTACACTTCAACAACCCCTCAAGCATAGTATGATGCGCAATAATGTCAGGTTTAAAACCCTTGTCAATCATCTCATTCCATGTCCTCCCTGCCTCCACTAAATTCTTTATCCTACACCAACCATTCAGCAAAACTGTGTAAGTCCTTAAATTTGGAGTAAACCTATCCTCCAACTTCTCAAATAAAGCTTGAGCTTCCTTTCCAAGCTTCGCCCTTCCAAGATTATCAAGCAAGCAATTAATAGTATCGACCCCTGCATCAAAGTCGTATCTCTTCATCAGCTCAAAAACTCCAACTGCTTTCTTTCTCTCTTTCGCTGCAGCAAAAGCTTTAATTGCAACTGAGAACGTCTCCATTGTAAGAAGACCTTTCTCACCCATTTCCCCCAGCATCCCCATCATACTTTCAAACTGCCTAGTCCTTCCAAGCACACTAATCATCGCATTATACGTCCTTGAATTGTGGGGGAACCCCGCCTTCTGCCCTGCCCAACAGAAAAACCGAAATGCTGGCTTCCTAGCATGCTTAAACCTTTCCAACACACCCACAATCAAAGCATGTGATAGATCTACGTTACATTCATCTAAAACCGCCTCCATATTCCTATCCAACGCAAACAATTCACCGATCACCCTGCATACTCTACTTACCTCTTCAGGATCCGCACCCGAATTAACATTCACCTCATCAAAGTCACCCCCAACATTCTCATCGCCATCAGTTTCAGGATCAGAATCTGTTTCGCCCTGCAAAACCCTAGAAAAACTTCTAGATTTCTCTTCGGTATCTGCACCAGAATTAACCAAAGCACCATCATAATCACCCACACCATTGCTACCAACATCACCATCAGGCTCAGGATCAGAATGTTGGTCACCGTCCAAAGCCCTAGCAAAACCCCTGGAGAAAAAACCCAGAAATTGGGGTGAACCCAAAAGCGACGGAGTAGAGTTTGGGGCTAGCACTTGTGGGTGTGGAAGACATAGTGAAGAGGGGTGTGGCAGAAGAGGTGGAACTTCACAGTGAGGACGATGGTGGCGACAATGAAGAGAATACTGAAGCAGACGAGACACGGACAGAGAGAGACCATCAAGAAGGCGCACTTGCTGTCCTCCAAGTCGTCTTTGTCCTGTGTGATCTGCAGAGAGTGGGAGGAAGCCATGGTTGCCCGCGCAGAACAGTTGAGGTTGCAGCCCTTGTGGGTGGGTGCAGAGGCTGGGTAAGGCCGTAGGTTTTGATGATTTTCTGAAAATGCGAGACATGCCACACAGTGTCTTTACAGAATCTCCTAAAAGCCCTCTTCTCTTCTTCCCGCACGTTATAATTTAGGTTATTTGATTAAAACAGAATGGCCCTCCAAAATGTAAATTTGAAAGAATGAACTCCATTCTTTAAAGGGGAATGATCAAAATGTGCACCATTTTGAAAATATGGATAAATTGATAACCTAAAAGAGTCGGGTTTATTAAAAATACATTTAGGAGAAAATAACCCACAAATCATGTGCTGAAAATAGTAACTTGTATACGCTACCAAGATTAATCTCTAACAAGGTCAAGGTAGACTATTACTTATATAAGACATATTCACTGACACATTTGATTGGATGGAACCCCATCAAGGTACACTACTACTTATATAAGGCACATTGACAAACACACTTGATTGGATCCCCTCAATGTTTTAAAAACTGGACCGAACTAGCCAATTCAACCAATTGAACAATCAATTGGACCTTGATATGATTTGATGCGATTGAACTTTTGAATCGAAAAGAGGACAAACCAGTGGTTCAACCGCCAAATCGGAAAAATTGAGACGAACTGATGGTTCAACCGCCAAACCAGACAAAATCGAGATGATTCAGTTCAACTAAGAATGGGTTTTTAGTGGTTTAACCGTCAAACCGGACGGGACAATTCGATTCAACTAAGAATATGGGTTTTTGGGCCAAAACAGGCCTCAATTACCAATGGGCCATACTTATTCATAGCCCAACCCACCATGGTGGGCAGCCAATTGAGATGCAAACAGAAAACAATCAACAATTATATGTGCACATTTTATGGCCCTAGGACTTGAACCTTGGATCAAGGGTTTAAGGTGAGCATGGTTGGACCAACCTGCTACTATTTGGTTTGTGCCAAGAGTTGTAAAAAACTAATAAAATCATCTCGAAATATCTAAGTTTTTATAAACACTTCCATTTTCCATATCTAATATTATATATGCTTTATTTAATAAACTTTAAAATATTAATATATTTATATAAAAGATGAAAAATTAAATATTATTGATTTTTAATTTTATTTATATTTATATATTTTAAAAATTATTTTTAATTTTAATAAAATATTAATTATATATTTATGATGTCACTGGTTCGATCGTGGTTCAACCATTGGTCCGACCATTAAATCCTGAATCGGTAACTTTTCCAGTTTGTTGATCAGTTCAGTTCTGAAAACATTGATTTTTACTTAAAAATAATAATGTTTATAACTAAAAGTATCATCATAAATAATAGGATAGTAGTCTATTTATCACTTATCACCATTTTGACTTCTATATCAATCACATCACTAGAAATATCAACATTGTTTTTGCCTAAAAGTACCACGATAGATAACATGTATTAGCCTATTTAATTTTTTATTATCATTATAATGACTTTGGTACCGATTATTAAATAAAAAACTATTTTAGAAAATATTTTAAAAAATTCAAAATAATATCACTTTAACAATTAAAAACCCAGGTAAAATGAAAAGTCTTTGGATATGTTTATTATTTTTATTTATGAAAATTAGAAAATTCTAAAAATATATTTTCTTTAATTTATATTTTATTTTTTTAATAACTTCTCTTGGAAAATAGGTTGACTACCTTTTGATTTCCTGCATTTTTTGGTAAACCAAAGATGCCATTTCTTAACATCTGAATGTATTTTCCAAATTCATATATATATTTTTTTCACTTATTTAAATTTCAAATAAATCCAATGCAGGAAGATTTGAATTTTTGCTCTGTAACAGGATTTTTTTCACTATATAGATAGTTTTCCTAATTGTTTTTCTTCATTGATAAGAAGATTACTATGAAAGTGTCAAACAAAAAGATTTCAGAAGTCAACCACTTCAAAAATTATTCTGAATCTTGCATTACTATAAAATTGAGAAAGAGAAATTTTGCTGCTACTGTACCTTCAGCAGTGCAAGCAATTGTAGCTGCAATACTTATAATAACTTGCTCCTAAGTGCTGTAGTCACTCACAATACCAATGCTACAGTAAATCTGAGTTTCAATCAACTAGCATGTATGAGCGTGTCTAAAAAACTAAAAGACTTCCAAGCTGGGTCCCCGAAGTCCCGACACAGCCATATATGAATTTATTTTAGTCATTGTATTGTGATTGTAAATTGCTTGTAGTAAGCTAATGCAATGTTCTTAAAAAACTGAAGCTGATATTGAGTTGTTGATTACTACTCAAAAAGTGCTATTTTATAGCTTGTAATTAACTCTTTTAAACACTTTTGAGTAGTAGTTATTACCTTTTAACTCAATTGGCATGTTAAGGACCCTTGCAATCGTTTCTAATCAAATTGTGTTAAGTTTTAGCGTTTTTGATAACTTTTTGATCACCAAAGCAATCCGAGAATGAGGGAGATCTTTGTATAGTTCATGGCAAAGCAAATTGAAGTTTAAATTCATGAAGGAACCAAGCTTTGGAGCTTCATAAGCCTTTGCCAAAGTCATTCAAAGTATGCAAGGAGGAAAAACAGAGAGAAGAATCTAACATGAAGAAATTCAAGAGGAGAGTAGCTGCAATCTTCTTTCACACATTTGGAGCACTTCCTGGAGTCCATTTTATACATGCCATATACCGTTTCGAAGCTCAGGAAGTCAGGAGTCCAATGCTTTAAACGGTGTGCAAATCAGAGCTGAAATAAAGAAGTTATGGCCATTGGAAGAAAACCGCACCAGGCTAAAAGACAATTTCGCAACTTGCGAAATCAACTTGCCAAATTTTCGCAAGTTAGAAATCAACTTACGAAATTCTCGCAAGTTAGAAATTCACCTGCGAAATCCCAGATATTTTGCGACCAAATCCTATTGATATTTTTCTTCAGATATTTTTGTATAAATTTCCATTTTCTCCTTGTAATCCACCACTCATGTAATTCCTTAGTTAGGAAGTAATGAGGGAAGGGTAAATAACCTCCCTATATATATTTTCTCTTGTAACCTCAGACCATATCTCTCGGGAGTTTTTTCGGAGACCACTTGTATAGTTTTTGAAAGTAATACACAGAGCTTTGTTTTGCCTTACCTTCCTTTTTTGTTTTCTCATTTATTTTTATTTCTAGCAAATCAGCCTTTGAGATGTTGTCTCAGGGGATGAGAGGCTAGACTGTTTCTTGGGTGAAGGAAGCCAGGTAAGGTTCTAGATACAAAAGTTGAGATTTTGTTGATTCCATTTTTAATGAAGAGAAAGTGTGACTCGCTTCTAGTTTTTATATTTTTAGTTAACTAGGATTACCGTGAATAGCCAACACTTGGTAAGCTTTCAGATTCCATGGATTCTTATTGCTTGCAATCTTGCTCCATGGAGGTCTAATTGTTATCTCTTGTTCACTTGTGAAGGATGATCCGATGTTAAGGATTACCTTGAATGGCAAAAACTAGGTGAGAGGTACGAGCCATTGCAAGGTGTATTAGTGAGAAGGATTTAGTGTTGAAACCTTTAATGGTAAGCATCTGTACCACATCGGTTCGGGAAATAACTATATGTTAAATCCCTAACGCGAGGAAAAGATTCAAGTGACCGGAGTCTTCCTTTTTGTATAAGGCACCTGATCCTAGCGACCTGAAATCCCAAGAAACACCTTTCTTTCGAATTAATTTCAGTTATTTTCAGTTTGGTTAGCTTAAAACCAACCATTTTCATACAAATTTATGTTTTCTTTTAGAGCTAACTCATAAAGGAAAAGCACTAATTCAGTTTTTGAACTAATATCAATTGTGAAGTGAAAACCCATCTCTGTGGACGATCCTAGAGCCACTATGCTATGCTAGCTATGCTACCCTAGTATATAGTGAATTAGGTTTATAAATTTTGTTGATAACTCCCATATGAGGATTGAAATCAAAGCATACCAGTTGATTGAACAAGAATCAAATTGGAACACCAATTGGGGACGAATCAAATGGCGCCGTTGCCTGGGATGGTGCCACTTTACAGTGATATGATCAGTTGAGAACACTTGTGATTTTCATCACAAGTTTGGTGAATTTTCTTTTCTTTTTACTAACTCTTTCTTTGCTTTTTTTATTTTTTATTTACTGATGTTTTTTAGTTATTCTCTTCTTAGTTATTAGTTAACTATAATTTTTCTTTCAAAAATTATTTTTTTTTTCTCTTTTGTTTTCTTTGTTTTTATTTTTGTTTCAGATATTGCTAGTTGTGTATGTCATATTGGATACAAGACAGTGGGGGAAGGCTTGTGAAAATAAAAAATCCTCACGAAACAGAGTTGGAATTGGAATTGGAAGTCATGGAAGCTACGCCTGAAGATCAACATAGTCACCATAGTCACCAGGACAATCCCAATGAATTCAGATCAATGAGGGATCGCATGCATCCACCTCGTATGAGTGCACCATCATGCATAGTGCCACCTACAAAGCAGCTAGTGATTCGACTGCATATTGTGCCACTTCTACCTACTTTCCATGGGATGAAAAGTGAGAATCCCTACGCATATATCAAAGAATTTGAAGATGTTTGTAATACATTCCAAGAAGGAGGATCTTCAATCGACAAGATGCGGCTGAAGCTATTTCCTTTCACCCTGAAGGACAAAGCTAAAATTTGGCTAAATTCTTTAAGGCCAAGGAGTATCCAAACTTGGATTGATTTGCAAGCTGAATTCCTCAAGAAATTTTTCCCTACTCATAGAACAATGGCTTGAAAAGGCAAATCTCAAACTTCTCAGTTAGGGAATGAGAAATTCTGAGTGTTGGGAGAGATACATGGAAGCTATCAATGCTTGTCCTCACCATGCCTTTGATACATGGCTATTGGTGAGCTATTTTTATGATGGTATGTCTTCCTCAATGAAGCAACTCCTAGAGACTATGTGTGGAGGAGATTTCATGAGTAAGAATCCGGAAGAAGCCATGGATTTCTTGAGTTATGTAGCTGAAGTTTCAAGGGGATGGGATGAACCGAACAGGGGAGAAGTTGCAAGAATGAAGTCTCAGCCAAATGCTCTTAATGCTAAGGCTGGGATGTATACTTTGAATGAAGATATCGACATGAAAGCAAAATTTGCAGCTATGACAAGAAGATTGGAGGAGCTAGAATTGAAAAAGATACGTGAAGTGCAATCCGTTTCAGACACACCAATGCAAGCTATGCCATGTTCCATTTGTCAATCTTGTGAACACTAGGTGGAGGAGTGTCCTACACTTCCAGCTGTTAGAGGGATGTTTGGAGATCAAGTAAATGTTATTGGACAATTTAGGCCCAATAACAATCCTTCATATGGTAACACCTACAATTCAAATTGGAGGAACCATCCGAATTTCTCTTGAAAACCAAGAGCACCTCAGTACGCACAACAAAGCCAAGCACCTCAACAAGCTTCAAATCTTAAACAAGCAATTGTGAATCTAAGTAAGGTCGTGGGAGATTTTGTTGGAGACCAAAAATCCATCAATGCTCAACTCAGTCAAAGAATTGACAGTGTAGAGAATACATTGAATAAAGGATGGATGGAATGTAAAATGATCTATCTCAAAAGATAGATAATCTCCAATATTCAATCTTAAGGCTCACTAACCTCAACACAGTGCAAGAGAAGGGAAGGTTTCCTTCTCAACCTCACCAAAATCCAAAAGGTATCCATAAAGTGGAGGCTAATAAGGGAGAATCTTCCCAGGTGAGAGATGTCAAAGCCGTGATCATTCTAAGGAGTGGTAAAGAGGGTGAGCTACCAACAACCAAGCCAGAGCATGATGAATCAGAGAATGAAGAAAAGGAAGAGAAGAGGGAGGAAATCAAAGGAAAGAAGAAGGAGAAGAGCAAAGAAACAGAGGACCATGAATCCGTTGTGAATGAAGATCCGGAGAAGATTGTAATCAAGGAAGATGTGATGAAAAAGCACATGCCTCCACCTTTTCCTCAAGCTTTGCATGGGAAAAAGGTAATCAATAATGCTTCATAAATTCTTAAAGTATTGAGGCAAGTGAAGGTTAACATTTCATTGTTAGACATGATAAAGCAAGTTTCGACGTATGCAAAATTCCTAAAGGACTTGTGCACTATAAAAAGAGGGTTGAATGTGAATAAGAAAGCCTTCTTGACTGAGCAAGTAAGTGTCATTATATAGTGCAAGTCACCAGTGAAGTAGAAAGATCTGGGCTGCTCTACTATCTCAGTGATGATTGGAGGCACGTTAGTGGAGAAAGCCTTGTTAGACTTGGGAGTAAGTGTGAATTTGCTACCATACTCTATCTACAAGCAATTGGGACTTGGTGAATTGAAGCCAACATCAATCACTCTATCTCTAGCTGATAGATCAGTGAAGACTCCAAGGGGGATGATTGAGGATGTCTTAGTTCAAGATGATAATTTCTACTAACCAGTGGATTTTGTTGTTCTTGATATGGACCTAATTGTCAAAGGAACTAATTGTGTTCCTATTATACTTGGAAGACCATTCCTAGCTACATCAAATGCAATCATCAATTGTAGGAATGGGCTTATGCAGCTGACGTTTGGCAATATGACCTTAGAGCTCAACATTTTTAATTTATGCAATAGGCAATTCAATTCGAAAGAAGAAGAAGGTCTAAAAGAGGTGTGCATCATTGACACGTTAGTGGAGGAGTGTTGTAATAAGAAAATCCAAGATGAGTTGAATAAAAGTCTTGGGGATCTTGATGAAGGGTTACTTGAACGTTCAGATTTGTTTGCTACTCTGCCACACTGGAGAAAGATAGAAGAAATTCTACCTTTATTCAACAAGGAGGAGATGCAAGAAGTTGTTAAAGCGGAGACCCCCAAAGCTTATTCTGAAGCCACTACCTACGGAGTTAAAGTATGCATACTTAGAAGAGAATGAGAAATGCCCTGTTGTTATATCTTCATCTCTTACCACTAATCAGGAGGAGTGTCTGCTTGAAGTCCTCAGGAGATGTAAGAAAGCAATAGGATGGCAAATTTCTGACTTGAAAGGTATAAGCCCTTTAGTCTGTACACATCATATATACATGAAAGAAGAAGCTAAACCTATTTGTCAACCTCAAAGGAGATTGAATCCCCATATGCAAGAGGTGGTGCGAGCTGAAGTTCTGAAGCTACTTCAGGTTGTTATTATCTACCCCATATCAAATAGCCCATAAGTGAGTCCTACTCAAGTAGTGCCAAAGAAATCAGGGATCACAGTGGTGCAAAATGATAAGGGAGAAGAAGTTTCCACACACCTCACTTCAGGTTGGAGGGTGTGTATTAATTATAGAAAATTGAATGCTGTGATAAAGAAGGATCATTTTCCATTGCCATTTATTGATCAAGTGCTTGAGAGAGTCTCAAGCCATCCTTTCTATTGTTTCTTGGACGGCTACTCTGGGTACTTTCAAATTGAAATTGCTATTGAAGACCAGGAGAAGACCACATTCACATGTCCATTTGGAACCTATGCCTACAGAAGAATGCCTTTTGGTTTATGCAATGCACCTGCAACATTCCAAAGATGTATGTTGAGTATTTTTAGTGATATGGTGGAGCGCATTATGGAAGTCTTTATGGACAACATCACCATATATGGAAGTGCATTTGAAGAATGTTTAATCAACTTGGAAGTAGTTTTAAACCGATGCATTGAAAAAGACTTAGTGCTTAATTGGGAGAAATGCCATTTCATGGTACACCAAGGTACTGTCCTTGGACATGTCATTTCCAACAAAGGCATTGAAGTTGATAAAGCAAAGGTGGAACTTATTTGCAAGTTGCCATCACCAACGACTGTCAAAGGAGTAAGACAATTCCTTGGCCATGCTGGGTTCTACAGGAGGTTCATCAAAGACTTTTCCAAACTTTCAAGACCTCTTTGTGAACTATTGGTGAAGGACGCTAAATTCAAATGGGATGAAAGATGTCAGAGGAGTTTTGAACAATTGAAGCTATTCTTGACAACCGCTCCAATAGTGAGGGCTCCCAACTGGCAACTACCTTTTGAAGTAATGTGTGATTCTAGTGACTTTGCTATAGGAGCTGTTCTTGGTCAAAGAGAAGATGGAAACCCCTATGTAATTTACTATGCAAGCAAAACATTGAATGAAGCACAAAGAAACTACACAACCACAGAGAAGGAGTTATTAGCTGTAGTTTATGCTTTAGATAAATTTCAAGCTTACTTGGTAGGGTCTTCCATTGTGGTTTTCACTGACCACTCAGCTTTGAAGTATTTATTGACAAAGCAAGATGCAAAAGCAAGGCTAATTAGATGGATTCTTTTACTACAAGAGTTCAATCTCCAAATCAAAGACAAGAAAGGAGTAGAAAATGTGGTAGCTGACCACCTTTCAAGGTTAGTTATATCACATAATTCCCATGGGTTGCCAATTAATGATGATTTTCTGGAGGAGTCACTTATGTTGCTAGAAGATGCTCCATGGTATGCTCATATTGCTAACTATCTAGTTACTGGTGAAGTCCCAAGTGAGTGAAAAACACAAGATAGGAAACACTTCTTTGCAAAAATTCATGCCTACTATTGGGAAGAACCTTTTCTTTTCAAGTATTGTGCAGATCAAATAATAAGGAAGTGTGTCCCTGAACAAGAGCAACAGGGGATCTTTAGTTATTGCCACGAAAATGCATGTGGAGGCCACTTTGCCTCTCAGAAAACAGCCATGAAGGTGTTGCAATTAGGTTTCAATTGGCCATCACTTTTCAAAGATGCTCATGCCATGTGTAGAAGTTGTGATAGATGCCAAAGGCTTGGGAAGTTGACTCGAAGGAACCAGATGCCTATGAACCCCATCTTAATAGTTGATCTCTTTGATGTTTGGGGCATTGACTTCATGGGACCTTTCCCTATGTCCTTTGGTAACTCTTATATATTGGTGGGAGTAGATTATGTTTCTAAATGGGTTGAGGCTATCCCCTGTAAACACAATGATCACAGAGTTGTTCTCAAGTTTCTTAAAGAGAACATATTCTCGAGATTTGGGGTGCCCAAGGCCATTATCAGTGATGGAGGTACACACTTTTGCAACAAACCTTTTGAAACTCTCTTAGCCAAGTATGGGGTAAAGCACAAGGTAGCTACACCTTACCACCCTTAGACTTCTGGGCAAGTTGAGTTAGTAAATAGGGAAATTAAGAATATATTGATGAAGATGGTGAACATAAGCAGAAGAGATTGGTCTGTTAAGCTCCATGATTCACTATGGGCATACAGAACAACATACAAGACCATTCTTGGTATGTCTCCCTATTGCCTTATCTATGGCAAAGCATGCCATCTCCCTGTGGAAGTTGAATACAAGGCTTGGTGGGCAATCAGGAAGATAAACATGGACTTAACTCGAGCCAAGATGAAGAAGTTCTTAGACCTTAATGAGATGGAGGAATTGAGAAATGATACTTACATCAACTCCAAAATTGCAAAGTAGAGGATGAAGAGGTGGTATGATCAATTAATCTCAAGGAAAGAATTTCAAAAGGGACAAAGAGTCTTGCTATATGACTCTAGGCTCCACATTTTTCCAGGAAAGCTAAAGTCAAGGTGGACAGGCCCTTTCCTCATTCATCAAGTGCATTCCAATGGAGTAGTGGAACTACTCAATTCCAAAAGCAATGACACCTTCAAAGTCAATGGCCATCGTCTTAAGCCATTCATGGAACCTTTTAATCAAGACAAGGAGGAAATCAGTCTCCTTGAACCACAACAACTTTGAGATAACAGGGTTAGATGGACTTAGTCTGCTTAAAGACTACTCAAGTCCATGTCTTTGTACTCATTTTTATTTTTTAGAGCTTTATTATTTCTTTTGATTTTAATTTTTGCTTTAATTTTGTTTATTTTAACTTAATTTCAATTATTTTTTATAATCAAGTTCAGGGAAAATCATGAAAAAATGTGGAGAAACCTTGAATCAAAGAGAGGAGAAAAAGCATGAAAACCGAGCACTGAAAAGCAAGTTGCGAAAATTTCGCAAGATGAAATCCAACTTGTGAAAATCCAGGTAAGTTGCGAAATTCCAAAAACTCAATTTCGCAAGTCACTGTTCATGTTGTGAAAATTTTCGCAGGCAGCGAATCACTCCTTTGGCACACGAGTGTCATTTTACATGTTCCAAATCAATTTTCGCAGGGTGCGAAACATGTTGTGAAAAATTCGCAAGTCCACAATTCAACTTGAGAAAATCAATCCATGTTGCGAAAATCTGGGACATCTTGCGAAATTCCAAAAACTCAATTTCGCAGGTCACTGTTCATGTTGCGAACAATTTCGCAGGCTGCGAATCACTCCTCTGGCACACGTGTGCCATTACCTCAAGTTGCGAAATGGTTTCACAAGGTGTGAAACATCTTGCGAAAATTGAAACATGTTGCAAAAATTTCGCAAGTTAAAATTCAACTTGCGAAAATTAAAACATGTTGCGAAAAAGCCAATCGTCTTTTAAACCCAATTTTAAAACCACTGAGCTCCATTTTTTCAATTCGCACCCCCATTCCAACATGCGAAAAGGTTTTTAACCTTACAACCATCCAAATTCCACCTCTACCCCTCCATTTAAAGTCTCGATACATGCATTAGAGGAGAGAAGAGGCCCGTGCATCATTTGGATACCTTCCGGAGAACAAGAACCGTTGTTATTCTCCATTTCAGCCATGACCAAGACTAAAGGAGGCCATTCTGAGTCTCTATCCGCTCCCACCCCCAGGCCGAGAGTGTCATCTGAGCCAGATTCCACTTCTCAGGCCCCATAGGACTCTACCATTCCACCATTTGAGGGTGAAATGCATTCTAGCCCTCCTCAGCGTCGGTACCAGACGAGGAGACCACCCACTATGCCTGGGGCAGCCACTTTAAGCCCCAAAAAGTCAGTTCGATGACCACCTGCAAAGAAAGCTAGATTTTCAGGTCCATGAGAGTCATCAGAGCCACCACAGTTTGAGCTGCCCATTACAAAGTCTCAGATTCCTTCTGGGATGCCCCTAGAAGTCATTATCAGGTGACCTATGATAGCAGGACCACCTATAGAGGGAAATTTGGATTGCCGAGCTAGGCCATTCTACTCCGAGCTATACTTTGACTTGGAGACTCTCAAAGAGCAGCCAGAGCTTAAAGGCACATTCTTTCTATTGCAGAGATACCATAAGGAGCATCTGATTACTCCTAGGTAGTTCTACTATCCCAGAGTCGCATTAGTTTTTTATCAGTCTATGACTACGCGAGGCATCCCACATCCTACTCTTATTCATTTCACTATAGATGGACGCCAGGGCATCATTGGAGCTCGACTCATTGCAGAGGTCCTGCATATTCCTTATGAGCCTGTGAGTCAGGCAGATTTCAGAGAGTGGTCCCATTTTTCTCAGAGTGACATGGTTCATATTTTGTCCAGATGGACCTCTACAGCCCCAGTTTTGATGAGAAAGGAGCTTCCACCTGGGATGCTCCTTATCGATGTACTCCTGCGCTCCAATATTTTCCCACTTCAGCATATAGTGCAAAGGAGATGAGCTATACTGGAGGCCTTATTCAGGATATCTGAAGGTTACTACTTTGGCCCTCATCATTTGATCATGACCTTTCTTCTTCATTTTGAAGAGAAGGTCCATAGGAGGAAGCTTCAGAGAGCCGATGCCATTCCTTTACTATTTTCTAGGCTACTCTGTCAAATTTTAGAGCATCTGGGCTATCCTTCAGAGCCACAGTTTGAGCGACGCCGCCATTGCCGAGAGGAGTTTACTCTCGACAATGGCATCATTTGGCAGCTTATGTTACACCTCAGGGCATCCCACATATGCCCGCGTCGCCAAAGCCACCCTAGGACAAGCAGCCACCACAGGCACAATAGGGTGAGATTTATACAGATATTATACCCCCTGCCCCTGCAACACACACCTCAGTGCCCATGCCTGAGGCTACATCTTTTGCTCCTCCTATCATTTCTGACACTCCACCAATTATGCCAGCTACATCAGCGCCTCCTCCTTCATCTGAGTCTACTGTCACCATATCTCTTATGGAGTTTAGAGGCTTAGTGCAGACATTGCAAACATTGAGCACCACTCAGGGTGCTCTCTTCCAGCAGATGGTAGCTATTCGTGCACATCAGGAGCAGCTTATCGCCACTCAAACCCAACATATTGCCATCCTTCATCAGATTCAGTAGCATCTGGGTATGCAGCCATTACCTCAGCATGATAGACCTGACCCATCTGAGCCTACAACACCAGATGAGGAGACTACTCCAACTGAGCAGACCATACCAAATGAGGAGACCATAGCAGGGCCATCATCTCCACAGGATCCCACCACTACTATTTGATCATATATATATATATTTGTGTATTTACTTTATCTATTCGATCAGTGAATCCCATATTTTTGATATTTTATATACTAGGATTGGATGTATTACTTGTGCATAGTTCATATTGTACCTTCTCAAAGTAATACCCATATACATCATTTTTGTTTAAACTTGGCATTTTTCTATTTCCTCTACTCACTGACGCTTTTATTTTTTATTTTTTTGAATCATGTGGTTTGTCCTAAATGAATCAGACTCTATTCCACTCAGGAGGTACCATTTCCTTCCTTCATTTTAAATTGTTCTTCAAACATTGAGGACAATGTTGAACTTGGTTGGGGGGAGAGTTGAGGAAGGAAAGTTGTGTTATTAATGCTAAGTTATTTTGTTAATTTAGTACTTTTTGCTTCTTTTTTTTTTTAAAAAAAGTTTTTATTCTACTCTCCATGGTTATTAAGGAAAATTTTTCAAAATGAAATGAGAGAAATTAAATTTTTGTCTTTTTACTTGAAACTTAGAATTGTATTATGTTTATTGAAGTTGATGAATTATTGAACTCCTATTGATTTCAACCATATTTCTTCCACTTTAAGCTTACCACACACTGTGCACACTAGGTTCCGATTCTAAGATGAAAAACTATTTTCCCCTTTACTTAGGAAAATTTAGACTTGGTACCTTTGACCTCATTTTAATAGTGTTGGGACACCTTATAAAAGGCGAATGAGCCTTTGAAAAAAAGAAAAAGAAAAAAAAATGTTTTACTTGTCTTGAAACCCGAGCAAGGTCTGAGGGGTATATGGTGAAAATCTTTAAAACCTGGTGCCCTAAGCCTTCATTGGTTGGGAGTCATCGACCTCAATGCTCGTTACAGGGGTGAATAGGTGGAGTTTAACATACTGTAGGTGCCTGGGTATTAAAAATTCATTCTCAAAAGTCCGGGGTAAAATCCAAGGAGTTAGTGGTTGAAAGATCCTTAAAGCTTGATGCCCTAAACCTTGATTGGTTGGGAGTCATCGATGAACCCCCGTTACATGGACAATTTAGAAAAGAATACCTTTAAGCTTTGCACTCCTATAAGAAAAAAATTGTGAAAGAAAAGAGGTGCGTTCTTAGCCTATTGAAGGTTGATCAGTTTGCTAAGCTTTGAAAAGAACTAGGTTGAGGGGAGAGAATAGTTTGACATACTATATTCGGAAACTAATAACTAACACATAGATTTTTGTGGAAGAGTAAGGATTGACCCTTTGGGAGTGGAAATTATTTTGAAACTTAAATTTGCATAATGCCTACTCTGTATGAATTGTGATTAGGCAAGTTATTTGATAGCTCCTATTGAAGATTGAGTTTTATTTCTTTAATGTTCCATGTGAGAGTTTGATCAGTCATGCCACTTGAAATTTTTTGGAGTGATCAACATGATTTTGTAAATTATATTGCTAAGGGACTAGCAATATGTCGGTTGGGGGGAGTGATTACTACTCAAAAAGTGCTATTTTATAGCTTGTAATTAACTCTTTTAAATACTTTTGAGTAGTAGTTATTACCTTTTAACTCAATTGGCATGTTAAGGACCCTTGCAATCGTTTCTAATCAAATTGTGTTAAGTTTTGGTGTTTTTGATAGCTTTTTGATCACCAAAGCAATCCGAGAATGAGGGAAATCTTTGTATAGTTCATGGCAAAGAAAATTGAAGTTTAAATTCATGAAGGAACCAAGCTTTGGAGCTTTATAAGCCTTTGCCAAAGTCATTCAAAGTATGCAAGGAGGAAAAACAGAGAGAAGAATCTAACATGAAGAAATTTAAGAGGAAAGTAGCTACAGTTTTATTTCACACATTTGGAGCACTTCCTGGAGTCCATTTTATACATTCTATATACCGTTTCGAAGCTTGGGAAGTCAGGAGTCCAAATCTTTAAATGGTATGCAAATCCGAACTGAAATGAAGAAGTTATGGCCATTGGAAGAAAACCGTGCCAGGTTGAAAGACAATTTCGCAATTTGAGAAATCAACTTGCCAAATTTTCGCAAGTTAGAAATCAACTTGCGAAATTCTCGCAAGTCAGAAATTCACCTGCGAAATCCCAAATATTTTGCGAGCGACTCCTTTTGATATTTTTCTTCAGATATTTTTGTATAAATTTCCATTTTCTCCTTGTAATCCACCACTCATGTAGTTCCTTAGTTAGGAAGTAATGAGGGAAGGGTAAATAACCTCCCTATATATATTTTCTGTTGTAACCTTAGACCATATCTCTCGGGAGTTTTTTCGGAGACCACTTGTATAGTTTTTGAAAGTAATACACAGAGCTTTGCTTTGCCTTACCTTCCCATTTTGTTTTCTCGTTTATTTTTATTTCTAGCAAATCAGCCTTTGAGATGTTGTCTCAGGGGATGAGAGGCTAGAATTTTTGTTTGTTAGGTGAAGGAAGCTAGGTAAGGTTTCAGATGCTGTAACCTTAGACCATATCTCTCGGGAGTTTTTTCGGAGACCACTTGTATAGTTTTTGAAAGTAATACACAGAGCTTTGCTTTGCCTTACCTTCCCATTTTGTTTTCTCGTTTATTTTTATTTCTAGCAAATCAGCCTTTGAGATGTTGTCTCAGGGGATGAGAGGCTAGAATTTTTGTTTCTTGGGTGAAGGAAGCCAGGTAAGGTTTCGGATGCAAAAGTTGAGATTTTGTTGATTCCATTTTTAATGAAGAGAAAGTGTGACCCGTTTCTGGTTTTTATATTTTTAGTTAACTAGGATTACCATGAATAGCCAATACTTGGTAAGCTTTCGGATTCCATGGATTCTTATTGCTTGCAATCTTGCTCCATGGAGGTCTAATTGTTATCTCTTGTTTGCTTGTGAAGGATGATCCGATGTTAAGGATTACCTTGAATGGCAAATACTAGGTGAGAGGTACGAGCCATTGCAAGGTGTATCAGTGAGAAGGATTTAGTGTTGAAACCTTTAATGGTAAGCATCTGTACCACACCGGTTCGGGAAATAACTATATGTTAAATCCCCAACATGAGGAAAAGATTCAAGTGACCGGAGTCTCCCTTTTTGTATAAGGCACCTGATCCTAGTGACCTGAAATCCCAAGAAACACCTTTCTTTCTAATTAATTTCAGTTATTTTCAGTTTGGTTAGCTTAAAACCAACCATTTTCATACAAATTTATGTTTTCTTTTAGAGCTAACTCATAAAGGAAAAGCACCAATTCAGTTTTTGAACTAATATCAATTGTGAAGTGAAAACTCATCTCTATGGATGATCCTAGAGCCACTATGCTACGCTAGCTATGCTACCCTAGTATAGTGAATTAGGTTTATAAATTTTGTTGATAACTCCCATATGAGGATTGAGATCAAAACATACCAGTTGATTGAACAAGAATCAAATTGGAACACCAATTGGGGACGAATCAGTTGTAAAAGGGCCTGGTTTTCAATCACCTGATGCATGATGTAAAATATGAAAGCATGAAAATATCACAAAGAAGTGCAAAAATATCGGACCTCTTGGAATTTTAACCTGGCTCTTTGTTCAGTCTCATGTTTTAGTTGTTGACATGTTTTAATTGTACATTCCAAAATTTTGTACCTGTGATTTTGTTGTTTGATTATTTATGTGAATGTCCGAGTGTAAATGATGTAAAAGGATCGTGCTTAAATTCAGGTATGTTGATTTGATGGGCTGTTAGGTCTTGCTGTTTATTTGGCAAAACTAGAGTCAGTTTCTTATTGGTCACCCCTGAACTATCATGAGAATCATTGTGAGAAATGAGTAAAATATTGGGCTAAAATTTTGAAGAAATATGAGAAGGAAAAATTGATTTTATTTTTCATTTCTTGAATAGAGAAGGAAATACACTGCTATAAATAATGGTGTGGCTGAAAATACCATCCCATTATTCACGTGATAAATCTACTAACTTACCTAAAAAGATTCTCTAATTTTAGGAAACAAAATAACTATGAGATTGGGTAACATGCTACCAAAATCTCTTTTTATAGAAAATACCAAGTACAATAAATTAATTTACAATTGTAAAACTTCCAAAAATTAGACCAATAACTGAAATATTTCCTCACTCCCTCTCAAATTGGGTTGAGATATTGATCAAACCTAGCTTCGTATCCAAATCTTCAAAGTTGATTCTCGATAGAGCTTTGGTGAGGATATTTGCTATTTGAAGGCATGTTGGTGTGTATCCTAGCTGTATTTATCCCTACCTTTATTTTTTTTCCTTTATGAAGTGACAATCCATCTTCATACATTTTGTCCTGTCATGATGAACGAGGTTCGTAGCAATGCTTATAGTTGACTAGTTATCACAAAACATCTTCATAGGTTTCTCAATTGAGATTCTCAATTCTCTTAGTGCCCTTGTCTGCCATATTCCTTCACACATGCCTTGTGCCATGGCTCTAAACTTATATATTGCACTACTTTTTAACACAATAAATTGTTTCTTTCTTCACATGTAACCAGATTTTCCTACACATAGGTACAATATTTGGATGTTAATCCACAGTCAGTTATTGATCTGGCGCAATCAACATTAATGAAGATTTCAATATCTTTACTTGACATATTCTTGAAGTATAAGCCCTTCCTTGGTGTCATCTTTAGGTATCTTAGGATTTGATGCATAGTCTCCATGTGTTCTTTGGTTGGATTGTTCATGAACTGAGTTACCTCACTGATAGAGAAACCAATATGAGGTCTAGTGTGAGAAAGATATATGAGTTTTCCTACTAGTTTTGGTATTTGCCTTTGTCTACTCATGCATTGTCTTCTTTAGCTCCTAATTTAGTTGTTGAATCCATTAGAGTATCAATAGGATTGCACTCAAGCATCCTTGTTTCCTTTAGTAAATTTGGAACATATTTTTGTTGAGAAACAAAAATACCCTTTCTTGATTGAGCAACTTCCATAACATGGAAGTATTTGAGATTGACCAAGTCTTCGATTAGAAAGCCCTTGAGTTTGCTTATTTCCTCCTCTTAGTCCCTTATTAGAATGATATCATCTATATACATGATGAGAATGGTTATTTTTCCTTTAGGTGAGTGTTTGACACATAAAGTGTGGTCTATCTAATACTAAGAATACCCATATCTCTTCCTTGCCTTTGTAAACCTGTAGAACTAAGCTTTAAGGGATTGTTTGAGACCATCTAATGACTTTTTGAGCTTACACACTTTGTTGATAGTTGTTTATGTCTCAAAGTTAGAAGGAATTTCCATTTAGAGATCTTCTTCTAGATCTTCATTGAGGAAAAAATTCTTGACATCTAGTTGATAAGGGGCTAATTTAAATTTGCTGCTAATGATAAGAGTACTTGGATTGTGTTGAGTTTAGCTACTAGGGCAAATGTCTCTTAGTAGTCAATTCCATAGGATTAAGTGAACTCTTTAGCAACAAGCTAAGCCTTGAACCTATCCACACTTCTGTCTGCCTTGTTTTTAACTATGAAGATCCATTTACATCCCATGGGATGTTTTTCGTTTGGTATATCTAAAATTTCCCAAATTTCATTTTTCTTTAGTGCAAGAATCTTTTCCCAATGGTAGATTTTTGTTCTGGTAACGTTAGAGCTTCTTGGATAGTGTTAGGAGTTTGTATTTTGTTGAGATTGGTAACAAAGGCATGAAAACTAGGTGATAACCCTTAATAAGAAACAAAATTACAGATTAGGTGACTTGTACATGATCTCACACCTTTCCTTAAAGCAATAGGACGATTAAGATCATCATTAGAAATTTCAATACTAGCATATTTAGAACTAGTGTTACTTGGTGAAATTTCAATTGATCTTGAACTTGGATCAAACTCTTGGATTTGCTTAGGAAGTGTTTGTTGTTTTATACCCAATTTGATCTTTTTCTCTCCTTAAATAGACAATAAGCTCACTATTTTCTGGAAGTTAAGTGGACTTTGGATGGTGTGAAGGACTTGAGGACTAGGATCAGTATATAGATTTGAAGGATTGCGAGACAATTTTAGAGCATTGGTTTCAACATCCTAGAGTTTGTATTCCCATGTGTAATTCTTCCCTCAAATATCAGATTTAGGATGGTAAGGTTGTTAAAAAATTGTGACATTCATGGAGTTATAATCTTTTTATGACTAGTGAATGACACTTGTACCCCTTTTGATTTGGAGAGTATCCGATGAATATGCACTTGATTGCTTTGGGATAAGTTTGCTCCAATTTTGTTGATTTATGTTTTTTTTTTTTTTTTTTTGATGATAAACAACAATATGTTATATTGAAGTAAGCAAAATAAGTACAAAGAAGGATGAGAGATCCTTTGTCTCCTTATTTGTTTATTTTAGTGATGAATATCCTTTCTTGTTTGATTTCTAAGGTAAAGGAGGGTGGTTTTTCTAAGGGGTTCCGACTTAAGGAAAGACATGAAGTGGGTGTAGAGGTTTCCCATATGCTCTTTGCAAATGATATTCTCATTTTTTGTGATGCAAGCAAGGAAAATTTGGTGTATTTGAGTTGAGTTTTTATGTGGTTTGAGGCATGCTCACGTCTCACGATAAATCTGGTGGGTTGATTCTTGTTGAGGATGTCCATAATATGGAGGGGTTTGTTGAGGTTTTAGGTTGTAAGGTGGGCACCCTTCCAACCACTTATTTAGGCCTCCCTTTGGGTGCTCCTTACAAGTCCAGTAGGGTTTGGGAAAGGAAGGAAGAAAGATTCTAAAAAATTCTTGCCTTGTGAAAGAGACAATATCTTTCGAAATGTGGAAGACAGATACTGATTAAGAGCACATTATCTAGCTTACCCATTTACTTTATGTCTCTCTTTGTTATCCCTAAAAGAGTGATGACCATATTGGAAAAGATTCAAAGAGACTTCCTATGAGGAGAAGGGGATTTGGTGAAAAAACCTCATTTGGTTAAGTGATCGATTGTTTGTATGGAGAAACAAAAAGAGGGTTTGGGTTTTAGAAGTCTTTCTCTTTTCAATAAGGCCCTATTGGGGAAATGGTATTAGAGATTTGTGAAGGAAGGGTGTCTTATTTGGAAACGGGTAATTATTGGTAAGTATGAGTTATAGGAGGGGGCATGGTGCACAAAGGAGATGAGAAAGAGGTTTGGTGTAGGGCTTTAGAAGGCAATTAGAAATGGTTGGGAAGTTTTCAAAGATAAAACAAGTCTTTAGGTTGGTTCGGGGAATTGAGTGAAGTTTGGAATGATAGGTAGTGTGGGGAAACGTCTTTGAGGGATGCGTTCATTGGCTTTTATGCTAACGCTTCTTCTAATGATGATTAGGCGATAGATGTTTAAGATGGGGGTAGCTAGGGTTTGAGGCTTATTCGATAATTCAATGATTGAGAATTGGGGGATGTTGATGCATTTTTTAGGAGGTTACATAACTACTTCATTGCTTTGGGTATGACTGATGACTTGGTTTAGTTGTGGACTAAGAGTAAAGTTTTTTCAGTTTAGTTTTTTTACTTCTCTCTGGCAAGTAGGAGAGTGGAGCCTTTCCTGTACAATATAATGTGGAACTCTTGGGCCTTTGTAAGAGCTCGTTTTTTTGTTTAGGAGGCAACTTGGGCTAAGATATTGACATAGGACCAGCTTAGAAAGAGGGGATGGAGGATGCCAAACAAATGTTACATGTGCAAGGCTGGAGAGGAAACATGAGATCATATTATGTTGTACTATCCGAAAGCAAGCTTATTGTGGTAGTTGGTCTTTGCTCCATTTCATATACAATGGATAATGCACTCATTTGTGAGAGGGGTGCTCTTAAGTTGGAATAGCTTCTTAGTTAGCAAAAAGAGGAAAAAGACTTGGAAAGTTGCCCCACTTTGCATTTTTTGGTATATTTGGAAGGAAAAGAATAGGAGTCTTTGAGGATAGTGAAAGTTTAGATCAGACAATTAAAAGTTCTTTTTTGTATATCTTTTGGGATTAGGTTGGGGTGTACATGGAGATAGTGTTACTTTTTTTTTTTTTTTTATAGATTTTATGGATTGGTTAGACTCCCCGTAGAGTGTGATCGTTTTTTGTGCGTTCTTGCTCCTATTGGTTTTTGTGTTTTTATACATCATGTATACCTTTTTTTAATAAAGTACTTCTTTTACTTATAAAAAAAATAAAAAAAATGAGAGATCCTCCAAAAAGAAAGCAAGAATCTCCAAGTTTAAGAATCTATACAACCATGAGGTTCCACAACCTAAGTGCCATGTGGGAATATACAAAAATAATCTATCCTTGCTAGCCCACTCCCGTGGAGTTACCCACCAACATCTAATGAAGTTGAATTGAATTAAAGGGAACACCCTTAAAAGTTGTTGGGCAAGATGCCCAAAAGGAGGCTACGAAAAAAATCATGTCCCAAAGACCCTTTGAGGATCTGGCCTTATTCTAAAATATCTTAGCATTTCTCTCCCACCACACTACCCACATCAGAGCAAGACAAGAAAGCTTCCACAACACCTTGCCTCTATTGGTGTTTCCCAATCCTCTATATGAAATACTCATCATGTCACATATACTCCTGGGATGAACTAATTTGTATGAATTAAGCTGAATAGTTTGTGTCATAACCCCAAACTCAATGGGCAATGTAAAAAAATGTGATCTACCATTTTGCCACTCTCCATACACAATAGACAAACATTAATACTAAGGGCTTTGTAAGATCTTCTCATTTGTAGCATGTTATTAGTGTTTACCTTCTGAAGTGCCACTAATCAAGCAAAAGATTTAACCTTAAATAGGGCTTATGATTTTCATACAAAATCAATAGGGAATGATGGAGTTGGATCGATATGATTGATCAAAACGCAAAAAAATGACTTTACTGTGAATAAACCGAATCGGACTCTCGAATCATGACTAAAGGGAGATAAGTGCAAGTGTGAGAGATAGGACATGAGTCTTTCAAGATCTTTTATTTCAAGATTTGAAAGATTGTGATAAAAGTTTAGATTTTAAGAGAAAGGATGAGTGGACCCAAGAACTGATGAGATAATGAGGTTTTAACAATGACAATTTTGAATAGACTTGGGAATTGATAGCACAAAGTTTGATCCACCCACCACAAGTCTTTCCAAAACCCAATTCTTGTCCCATCTCCCACTACCAGCCGAGTGTATCTTGAAAAATATGGAAAAACCTATGCAATGATCTTCCAAGGACAATGATGTGACCACTTAACTATAGTGTTAGCATCCCACCCATTAGTATGTGTCCTATAAAAGCTTAGGACAACCTAATGCCAAAGAGCCTACCTTTCCTCAATAAACCTCCAAATCCATTTCATTAATAGAGTGTGATGCCTTATAAAGATCTTCTCGAACCCTAATCCCCTATCTCCCTTAGTTTTACACGCTAAGTCCCAACTAACAAGATGATCTATCTTTTCTCCCCAAACCCAGACCATAAAAAATCTCTTCACAATTTCTTAATTTTCAGTGCCATTGAAGAAGGATCTTGAACATGGACAAAAAGTAGTTAGGGATATGAGATAAGCATGAGTGGATAAGAGTTATCCTCCCTCCTAAAGAAAAATAGACTTTTCTTCACCCATCCAATCTTTGGAAAACTTTCTCAATCATTGGGTCCTAGAATGCACCTGCCTTTGGTTCACCCCCAATGGAACTCCCATGTATGGAATAGGCTAACCAACACCTTACAATCAAAGACCAAATGCAAAGCACTTAAACACTCTAATAAGAATGGTGGAAATGATTCAAGTTCTAGGATATGAATTAAGAAGAACTTGCCAAGGTGTTTGAAAGTTTAGAACTTGAGATGACATTCTAGTTATAAGATAAGTTGTTGTAAGAACTGCCTCACCCCAAAAACGTTTTGGAAAATGTGTTGAGAACATTAGTGATCTAGCAACTTCTAGAAGATGTTTGTTTTTTCTCTTAGCAACCTCATTTTGTTAAGGAATATCAACATAAGAACTTTGATGTATTATGCCTTGACTTAAGAGATAATCACCAAGGATCGATTTGAAGAACTCTATTACATTGTTAGTTCTTAACACTTGTATTTTGGCTTGGTGGAGGCTTAGTAGGACATTTTGGGCAACATAAAACATATGTTATAATTCAACAAAAGTTCTTTTGGCCAAAAATGAGGAGGGATGTTTACAAATTTGTTAAAAGGTGTCAAACATGCCAAGAATTGAAAGGAAAAGTTCAAAAAGACATGTTTGTACACTCTATTGCTAGTTCCTACAGCTCATTGGGAAGATGTAAGTATAGAATTTATGGTGGGATTGCCTAGAAGTGAATGGGGAATGGATTCCATCTTTCTGGTGGTTGATAGAATTTAAAAAATGGCTCATTTCATTTATTTCAAAAAGACCATGGATGTATCAAATATAACAAATATTTACTTTAGAGAGGTTGTGCGATTGGGTGGAGTTCTAAAATCAATCACCTCAGATCGAGACTCCAAGTTGCTCTCTCATTTTTGGAGAATTTTAAGGAAGAAGTTTGGAACCAGGTTGTGGTATAATACTTCCTATCATCCTCAAACAGATGGGCAAACTGAAGTTGTCAATAGAAGTTTGGGTGATTTATTGAGGTGCTTGGTTGGAGAAAATCCTAAGAAATGGGAAGTTGTGGTTGCGCAAGTAGAATTTGCCTATAACTATTCCAATAATCAAACTACAAGAAAAAGTCTTTTTTAAGTTGTTTATGGGAAGCAACCAATGCATCCTTATGATTTAGCTCCTTTACTAGAAATGGGAGGAAATAGCTTAAAGGGTGAAAACATGGTTGACTTAATGAAAAAACTGCATGAAGAAATCAGATTGAAGATTAAGGAGTCGAATGTGAAGTATAAGAAATATGCAAATCAAAAGAGGATTAGCCAAAGCCTTCTAGAAGGCGATATGGTGATGGTGTACCTACACAAGGGAGGATTTCTAGCTAGCTCTTATTTGAAGCTAAGTAAAAGAAAGATGGGACCCTACATCAAGAAGATTGTAGAGAATGCTTATGCGGTTGATTTTGCAAAACATATGGGACTAGATCCAATATTCAATATTTGAGATTTATATTCTTACACTGGTGAAAAATATAAAAGGGGTTTCTAGCATCACCAAACTTGAGAATGAGCTTCTTCTAAGGAGGGGAGAATGATGCAGTCAATACTAGTCAATTTATGGAAGTTTGAAAACATCAAAGGTTTGCATGAGAAAAGTTTGTTATTAAATTAGAAGTCAAAAGATTAGTTTTTTTGTTATTAAAGGCTACTAATGGTGTCTTGAAAACCTTCAAAAAGTAGTTGGGGGTTGTCATTATAAAAGGGATGAACTTGCTTATTGTATGGATTTTTGATGATTATCAAGAAAAAATATATATATGAAGTTATTAACTAGATGTTCCTAGTTTGAGCTTTTTTGCAAAGGGTTTTTCCTAAATTTTTCCTTAAGAAATCATGGCTTCGATGGTGTTTAGAGTAACTTCGTTGAAGTTTACTTGGATAGCAGTTATAATAACTTTTTAGTTTTCATCACAAACTCATTGCCCAATACTTCCTTCAACTTGTCCATTTCATTTGTATTATTCCTAGTCAAGATAATATCATCAATATAGACAATAAGAATAGTAATCTTCCCATTCAAAGAATGTTTGTTGAATAGAGTATGATCTGTATGGCCTTGTATGAACCCACGTTTCTTATCCATCTTAGTAAACCTATCAAACCATACTCTGGGAGATTGTTTAAGTTCATATGAAGATTTTTAAAGTTTACAAACCTTACCCACATTAGCTTAATTCTCAAATCTTGGGGGAATTTCTATATAGACTTCATCCTTTAAATCTCCATTGAGGAAAGCATTCCTGACATCCAATTGTTGAAGAATCCAATCTAGATTGACTGCTAAAGTCAACAATACTCTCACGGTATTAAGTTTGGCAATAAGTGCAAATGTCTCTTTGTAGTCTATGCTATATGTCTGAGTGAATCCCTTTACCACAAGTCTTGCCTTATACCGTTCTATACTTCCATCTTACTTGTACTTAATAGTGAAGATCCACTTATAGTTGCTTCTCTTTCAGCAATTCTGATAATTCCCAAGTCCTATTCTTTTTCAATGCCCTGATTTCATCACCTACAGCCTATTTCCATTCAAGTTTTTTTAGAGTTTCATGGATACTCCTTTGAATCTTTATATTTGACATATTAGTAACAAATACATTATATTTTGATGATAATTTGTCATAGGAAATAAAATTAAAGATTGGATATTAGGTATATGATCTCACGCCTTTTCTTAGAGCAATAACGTGTGAAGTAGGCACTTGGACCTGTTCAAGCTACCATGGAGGGGTGCAAATCAAGTATGTATCCCTCTTTTGCTCTTTGAGGGTTTACAACAGGCCTATCTAGAACTTCTTCTCCTTCCATTGGGTTAGGAGATTTTGTGTAGGATTCCTAGATGAGGAAGTTGGTAGGGGTGCTTAATGATCCAATGAAGTTTGACACAGTGAATGAGCTGTTGTGTATGATTCTTAAAGATGAAGGTTTATTATTTTTCTTAATCATGAAGGATTTTTCCTCTTAAAGGGAAGGGCAAAAGAGGAGACCTTAAAAGAGAGAGGGCTAAAAAAATTTCGCTTACATGATGATAAGGAAATCTTAGAAGAGAAACTGCTTCCTCTTGAGTCATTGTAGTAGGAGAAGTGGGTGTGGAGAGATCCCCTTGGGAGAATAAAAAAATCTTTTGGTTTTGTAAGATTGTGGGGGTTTCGGTAGAAGGGTTTGAAGAGGTCATTTTGAGAATTCTTGTGGAAATTGAGAGTATGAGGTGCTCTGCTAGTTCGTTGAAGGCTGGTAAAAGGGGTACTATGTCCATTTCAAGGAAAGAAAGAGAATTAAAGAAGCTCTTTAGCATTATTAATTATGATGGTGTTGCAGAAAGGGAATAGAGATCGGGAATATGGGTAGGCAAATTTTTGTAGTTCCTAAATGAAGCTTTGGAATTTGTCTTGGAATGTTAGGGGCTTGCACTATTCAGATAAGAGGAAGGTAATTGAGTCTATGGTTAGGAAACTCAAACTAGATTTGGTTTGTTTTCAGGAAACAAAGATGAGGAAAATGTTTGATAAGTTTGGAGAAGTTGGGGGTTGGTAGGAACTTGTGTTGGACGTCTTTAGATGCAAAGGACACGATGGGAGGGGTTTTGTTAATGTGGGATATTAGTAAGTTAAAAGGGTTGGAAGTTCAAGTGGGATCTTTTTCTATTTCTTATCGATTTAGAGACTATGATGAGGGCTTCATTTTGGTGTTCTCCGGCTTATATAGACCTTTAAAAGGAAATGAGAGAATGAAGAAATGGGAAGAGTTGACCGTAGTAAGGGGGCTTTGGGATGAGTTGTGGTGCTTAGCAAGTGACTTTAATGTGGTTCGATTTCCAGTCGAAAGAAGTAATTGTAGGTAGATGACATCCACTATGAGAGAATTCTCCAACTTTATTGATGAGTGATTACTACTCGAAAGTGCTATTTTGTAAGCTTATAATTAACTCTTTTAAACACTTTTGAGTAGTAGTTATTACCTTTTAACCCAATTAACATATTAAGGACCCTTGCAATCAATTATAATCAAAGTGTGTAAGTTTTGGTGTTTTTGTTAGTAATTTGATCACCAAAGCAATCCAAGAATGAGGGAGGTCTGTATATAGTTCATGGCAAAGCTTTTGGAAGCTCAAATTCATGAAGAACCAAGCTTTGGAGCTCCATAACCCTTTGCCAAAGTCGTTCAACAGCATACAAGGAGGAAAAACAGAGAGAAGGAAATCTTGAAGAAAAACAGAGGACAATAGCTGTAGTCTTCTTTTGCACTTTTGGAGCACTTCCCGGAGTCCATTTTCTACGTACCATATACCATTTCAAAGCTCAGGAAGTCAAGAATCCAATGCTTCAAACGGTGTGCAATTCGAAGTTGAAATGAAGGAGTTACAGCCATTGGAAGCCAATCACTCCAAGCTAAAGGCAAATTTCGCACGGCTGCGAAATGGTGTCCTTTATGCTGCGAAATTTCGCAGCCCTCTTGCACAGCTGCGAAATTCTCTTGAAGCTTCCCGATATTTGCGACTGACATTTTGAGATTTTTTTGCTTCAGATATTTGATGTCTAAATCCCCAAACTCTCCTTGTAATCCACCAATCATAGGATTACTTAGCTAGGAAGGTTGGAAAAACTTCCCTATATATGTTCCCTTGCATCCGTTGTAAATATATATAGAATCAATCACTATATAGAATATACAGAGCCTTGCTCTGCCTTTCCTTCCCATTTTGTTTTCTCTTTTATTTTCTTTCTAGCCAAACATCCTCTAAGGCCTCAGAGGATGAGAGGCTAGGATTTTTATTTCTTGGGTGAAGGAAGTTAAGTAAGGTGCCGACTACATAAAAGTGAGTTTTTGTTATTTCCATTTTTAATGAAAAGAAAGTGTGACCCGTTAATGGTTTCTATGTTTTTAGTTAACTTAAAACGCCTTTGAATCACCTGGGCCAACACTTGGTAAGGCAAGTGGATTCCGTCCATTGAGTTTCACTAGTTTATCTCTTGCGAGCCTTTAGGAGGTGATTCAAAGGTAGGATTTTCTAGAATAGCCAACACTTGGTAAGCTTTTGGACTCCAAGGAGACATCCATTAGTTATCTCTTGCAAGCTTTTGAAGGATAATCCAAGGTTAAAGATCCCCTTGAATGGCAAATGCTAGGTGAGAGGCACAAGCCATTGCAAGATGCATCAGTGAGAGGGATTTAGTGTTGAAACCATTAATGGTAAGCATCTGTACCACACCGGTTCGGGAAATAACTATATGTTAAATCCCCAACGCGAGGAAAAGAAACAAGTGATCGGAATCTCCTCTTTTGTAGATGACACCTGATCTTAGTGACCTGAAATCCCAAGAAACACCTTTCTTCCTAGTTATTTTCAGTTACTTTATATTTGGTTAGCTTAAAACCATCCGTTTTCATGCAAACTTATATTTTCTTTTAAAGCTAACTTAGAGGAAAAGCACCAATTCAGCTTTTGAACTAATATCAATTGTGAAGTGAAACCCATCCCAGTGAACGACCCTAGAGCCACTATGCTATGCTAGCTGAGGCTATCCTAGTACATGGTGTAATAGGTTATAAATTTTGTTGATTGCTCCCATTTGAGGACCAAAATCAAGGCACCAACTGGGCACGAATCAAATGGCACCATTGTTGGGGACCATTGAGAGGACATGAATCAGTTGATACACCAATTGGGAACGAATCAATGAGTTTGAACTTGTAGACCTGCCTCGAGGGGTGAGGTGCAGGGGTGTTGGGAGTATGGTTACACTTGGAGTGGAGGACGGGGTGGCTCGGTTGGACCATTTCTTATTCTTCGGTGACTGTGAGGATCTTGTATCGGGGCCCATGCGACATTTGCAACCGAGACTAGTCTCGGTTCATTGCCTTGTTTTCTTAGATTGTGAAAGCGAGAAAAGACAAAAGCCCATTTAGATTCGAAATGGAGAACTTAGTGTAAATTGTAGCAACAAATGATCTTGCAATTTGTTCAGTAAAAATGAAAAAGAAAAGAAAAGGAAAGTAATAGAAATAGAGTGCACATATCTACAACATTATGTGCACAATTAGCTATATATAATAGTTACTTCATTTACAACTTGGAAATCATGTTCTAGTTCAATGTTGACAGAATCATGCATTTTAGTTTATTTATGTGACAATGAAGTTAATTCTGTAATGACATTATCAATGGAATTGATATCACTAATAATGCAAAATTTTCCAAATTGTAGAAACATACATATGTATATTATCCTGTTGAAAATAGTGGTGAAAAATGTAATTTTCTTTTTTTAAGGCTAAAAAAAAAATAAAAAAAGATAAATTTTACCAAAAGGGGACCACATGTCACGTACTTAGGAAGTAAATAGAGAGTGACCAAGGGTGAGACAAAGAAAAGATAAAAAATGAATAAAGAAAGGACTATAAGCCCTAACCCTCACTTAATCCATAAATAAAATACAACAAAAGAAAAATCTCCACCTTGACCAAACATAAAGAGACTTGAAGAAAGCTTCTTTCAACCACTGATAAGTTCTGAACTTTTCAAATGCACCAAATCAAAGTCTATCAACAGAGAAAAAAAACACCAAAACAAGTACAAAGGGGTTATTCACCATACCTTTCTACTTCACTTGCTTACTTTCTCACCAACAACAAGAAGTCTTATAAAGAGAGGGTTTTCCTATTGGTGAATGGGAATAGCGTTTGTAGCCTCCTACTAATCTTTGCTTAGGAAGCTTCTACGAAGCACTTCCCAAATTGACTTCGGATCATTGGCCAATTGTATTAGACACAAACCACCAACCACAAGAAGTACTATAGAGAGAGGGTTTTCCTATTGGTGAATGGGAATAACATTTTCAGCCTCCTACTGATCTTTTCTTAAGAAGCTTCTAAGAAGCACTTCCCAGATTGACTTCAGATCATTGGCCAATTGTGTTAGACATGAACCCTTTTAAGTGGGGGCTAACTCCTTTTAGATTTGAAAACATGTGGCTAACGCATTCTAACATCAAGGATAATTTAGGTTGTTGGTGGAATGAGTGTTAGGTTGAAGGTTGCAAAGGTCACAAATTCATGAAAAAACTTCAATTTGTTAAGTGAAAATTGAAACGGTGGAATAAGGTGTCTTTCGGAGATTTAAAAGAAAAGAAGAAAAATATTATTTTGGATATTGTGGAGTTGGATGAGAAGGAGCAAGAAGGGTCCTTTTCTTCTGAACTAGTAGTAAAGAGGACCTTAAAGAATGGGGAATTGGAAGAGGTGGTGTTAAAGGAAGAGGTGTCTTGGATATAAAAATCTAGGGTTAAATGGATAAGAAAAGAGGGTTGCAATTCTAAATTTTTTCATAGGGTGGCCAATGTCAGGAAAAATAGAAAGCTCATTAATTCCTTGGTGTTTGAAAATGGAGTAGTCTTAAATAACATTAAAAGCATTTCGAAGGAGATTAAGCGCCACTTTGGGAAGTTATTCTCTCAGCTTCTGAGAAGTTCTTGGAAGATTGAAGGTTTAGATTGGTCCCCTGTCTCCATCAGTCAGTGCTAAGTGGTTGGACTACCCTTTTTTTAAGGAGGAGATTAACAGTGTTGTGTTGCATTTAAATATGGAAAAGGTCCTTGGGCCAAATGGATTCACCATTGGGTTTTTTCAGTAGTGTTGGGAAACGATCAAGGAGGATTTTTTAAGAGTTTTCTTAGAGTTTCACAATAATAAGATAATTAATCAAAGCATGAGCGCTACATTCATTGCTCTAGTGCTAAAAAATAAATAAAAAATAAAACCAGCAAGATCTCTAACTATAGACCCACTAGTTTGGTTATCGGTTTATATAAGATTATAACCAAAGTGTTATAAGGGCAATTGCGTAAAGTCCTTCAAGCTACCATTTTTTCAACTCAAGGTGCTTTTGTTGAGGGGAGGCAAATTTTGGACATTGTTTTAATTGCTAATGAGGTGGTGGATGAGAGAAAGAGATCAAAATAAGAAGAGGTAGTATTCAAAAATCGATTTTGAAAAGGTCTATGATCATGTAGATTGGTATTTTTTAGATCATATTCTTCAAAGAAAAAGGTTTAGTGCTAGATAGAGGTCTTGGATGAGGGGTTGTCTTTCTTCGATGAATTTTGCAATCTTAGTGAATGGAAATGCCAAGGGTTGAGTTAAGGCATATTGAGGCCTTAGACAAGGTGATCTGCTTTCCCCTTTCCCCTTTTCTCTTCACCATTATGGCTAATGTTTTAAGTAGGTTGGTAGTGAGAGCGGAGGAGAGAGCTTTATTTGAGAGGTTTTTAGTGGGCGGAAATAGGACCAGGTCATCTCATTTACAATTTGCTAATGACACAAATTTCTTTTCTAGAGCATCCTTAGAATATTTACCAACTCTTAAGCAAATTTTGATGGTGCTTGGGCATTTGTTTGGGTTGAGGATCAATTTAAACAAAAACACTCTTTCTAGGATCAACATTAGTCATTGATTCGTGCCCAGTTGGGTATTTTAATCAAAAAATGTTTATAAATCCTATGACCTTATACTAGCGTAGCAAAGCTACTATAGTATAGCAGCTCTAGGGTCGAACTCTGGGATGGGTTTTCACTCTACCAGTGATAGACTCAAGATTAGAAATTGAATCTGATGATTTCCTTTGTCAAAAACTTAAAGTTTAAAAGAAAATAAATTTTTTTTTGAAAGTGGTGTTTGGAACTAAACTAACATAGAACTAGGTAAAAATGGAAGAAAGAAAGTCTCCCGAGCTAAAGGTTGCTAGGATCAAGTTCAGAGTGCAAAGTGGGAAATTCCGGATTTTTCTCCTCGTATTGTGGACAACAACATAAAGGATGGTTGTTTCCCGAACCGGTATAAGTTTAACAATGAAGATTTAATCCGTAAAAAGTCAATAGAAATGGTAGTCAAGTTCCATTAATGGCTTTAGACACTATGGGTCTTCACCTTGAGCCACTTTCCAATGGCTCGTACATGATAACTAATGGTCTTATGTGGATCTAGTAATAAGTATCCACAGAGACCTAAAAGCTTATCATATATTGGCCATTCAAAGTGATTCTAAGGGATTTAAAGCAAAAATTTAGATTTAAAAGCCATTTATAAACTCCAACTACCTGTATTTAAGGCACGAGAGTTTTCCACTTTTGCATCTGGACTTTTCACCTAGCTTCCTTCACTCCAAGAAACCAAAGGTTTAGCCTCTCATCCTCTGGGAAAACATCCTTAGAGGTTGTTTGGCTTCCAAGAAAAAGAAAAATAGAAGAGAGAAAAGGAAAGCAAAGAGAGCTATGTATTTTTTCCCCCAAAAGAAAATTTCACTCAGTGTAAAATATAAAAAAGGTCTGTTCCGAGAGATGATTTCCACCCCTCTTATAGTCTTTACAAAGCAAAGCCTGTGATTGGCTAATTACAGGGATAAGAAAGGAATTTACATTAAAAAATACAAAAGAAAAGATCTTATGTGGAGGCGTCAGAACATAGGAGATTTCACACCAAAGTCGCATGAACAATACAAGGTGCGAAATTCGCACTCGCATGGGCTGGTGCGAAATTCGCACTTGCATGAACTGGTGCGAAATTCGCCATTTTGAGCTCCTTATACGAATGGCAATATACCACTATAGGTACTTGATTTGTCAGCAATTTCGAGCCGGTTCCGAATATGGGATTCTTGAAAGGTGATTTGGAACGATGAACAAAATAGAGCCTCCCAAAGTGATAGTGCACGGCTACAAAAACTGCTTCTTTCCTCTGTTTTTCCTCTTTGCTTCTCTCCTTTACTTGGCTTGTCTTAATGATCCAAAAAGCTGTCAAAACACTAAAACTAGCCACAAATATGATTAGAAGTCATTGCTAGGTCCTTAACATGCCAATTGGAATAAAAATGGAGAACTACTACACAAAAGTGCTTAAAACATAATGAATTAAAGGCGTAAAATAGCACTTTTTGGGTAGTAATCAGTCATGATCAACCTTCAAGCTAGCTTCCTTGCTTAGTTGTGCTGTCTTTGAGTGGCCCTGATCATATTTGGGTTTTCCTTTAGGGGGAAACCCAAATTCGATTTCCTCTTTGGATCCAATGTTAGATAAAGTCTTTAGGAGGTTGGATGGTTGGAAAAAATCTTTCTTGTCCTTATGAGATAGAATCACCCCAATTCGGTCTTGTTTAATGCATATCTTGAGCTACTTTCTTTCTCTTTTCAAGATCCCAGCTTCAATACTTTTGAGGATTGAAAAATTATAAAGGGATTTTCTTTATTTGGGGTTTAGTGAGGGTAAAAGGGATCACTTGGTCAGTTAGGACTTAGTGTGTAGACCTGAGGAGTTTCGTGGGTTAAGGTTTAGGAAAATTACTCTAAGGAACCAAACTTTATTAGGAAAGTGGCTTTGGAAGTAGGATCAAAATTCGTTTTTGGGAAGATTTGTTGTGGAGGGGGAGCAACCGTTATGCTTACAATTCCTAAGACTTTTCAAAGTCAACCACAACTAAAAAACTTTCCATTTCAACTATTTTGGGTAATGATACTTCTTCATCTTGAGATCTTATCTTTTGCTGCAATCTGACAGATGTCGAGATTAAGGATCTTGAAAGTCTAATGTCTTTACTTTCCCATTTTCATTTGACTTTTTCCATTTCACATTCAAAAGCTTGGGTTCCGTCCTTTTCAGGAGGTTTCTCCATTAAATATTTTCCTTTAGTCTTATCCAATTTCTTAGATTCTACTCTTTTCTACCTAGCTCATTTTTTGTGGAAATCAAGAACCTCCTCTAAGGTTATGACTTTTGACTGGTTAATGGCACATAAGAAAACAAATACCAATGACATGCACAATTGAGAAAATCTTTCAAAGCCCTTTACCCGGATTGGTGTATTCTTTGTAAGAGGAATAGTAAGGCAGTTGATCATCTCTTCTTACATTATTCAATTACTTTGGCATTATGACATAGGATCTTCTCATAGGCGGAGATGGAGTGGGTTTAGCCAGACAGTATTCGTGATATGATGGTAATCTCTTTCAAGTGTTTTGGAAACTCTATTAGAGGCAAGACTCTTTGGAGGATCGCATGTCTCTCTTTGTTGTGGATTGTGTGGAGAGAGAGGAACGCTAGGATCTTTGAGGACACTTCGAAGACGCCAAACATGATGTGGGATGCGCTTCATTTCTTTATTTCCTTTTAGGCTTACTGTACAAACAATTTTAAACCCTATCCTTTGAGTGTAATTCAACTTACTTGGTTGTTGACTTGCACTCTGATTTGTCCCCAATTGGTGTTCTGATTGATTCAGATCAATCAACTGATGTGCTTTGATTTCAATTCTCAGACGGGAGTTATCAACAAAATTTATAAACCTATTTCACCATATACTAGGATAGCATAGCTAGCATAGCATAGTGGCTCTAGGATCGTTCACTGGGATGGGTTTTCACTTCACAATTGATATTAGTTCAAAAGCTGAATTGGTGGTTTTTCTTTTTAAGGTTAGCTTTAAAAGAAAACATAAACTTGTAATGGAAATGGTTGATTTTAAGCTAACCAAACTAATGATAACTGAAAATAATTAGAAAGAAAGACGTTTCTTGGGATTTCAGGTTACTAGGATCAGGTGCCATCTACAAAAGAGGAGATTTCGGTCACTTGAATCTTTTCCTCACATTAGAGAATTAACATATAGTCAATTCTCTAACCGGTGCTGTACAGAAGCTTCCCTTTAATGGATTTCAGCACTAATTCCCTCTCACTGATGCAATTTGCAATGGCTTGTGCCTCTCACCTAGCATTTGCCATTCAAGGTGATCATTAACCTTGGATTATGCTTCAAAAGCTCGCAAGAGATAACTAATGGATGTCTCCTTGGAGTCCAAAAGCTTACCAAGTGTTGGCAATTCTAGAAAATCCTACCTTCAAGCCACCTCCCAAAAGCTCGCAAGAGGTAAACTAGTGCATCCCCATGGACGGAGATCACTTGCTTTACCAAGTGTTGGCTCAGGTGAATTGAAGGTGTTTTAAGTTAACTAAAAACATAGAAATCATTAACGGGTCACACTTTCTCTTCATTAAAAATGGAAACAACAAAAACTCACACTATTGCATGCCGGCACCTTACCTAGCTTCCTTCACCCAAGAGACAAAAAGCCTAGCCTCTCATCCTCTGAGGCCTCAAAGGATGTTTGGCTAGAAAGAAAATAAAAGAGAAAACAAAGATGCTGAAGGAAAAACAGAGCAAGTGCTCTGTTCGTCGATTACATATCTGATATATATCTATCTCTCTATGATCTACATGATTTTTACAACGGGTGCAAGAGAACATATATAGGGAAGTTTTTCCAACCTTCCTAGCTAAGTAATCCTATGATTGGTGGATTACAAGGAGAAGAATGCAAATTTATACAAAAATATCTGAAGAAAAGATCTAACAGAGTCGATGCAAAAATATCCCAATTCGCATGTTGGTTTCGCACGATGCATGGTGACTTGCGAAAGTTTCGCAAGTTGATTTCGCAACTTGGATTCCATTTTCGCACGTTGAGCTCCAAGTTTGCAAGTTGCAAAATCACTTTCGCATGTTGGGCTTCTCCGTGACTGTGCAGCTGCCATCCATTTCCATTTCGCAAGGCAGGCCTTAATTTCGCATGTTGGATTCCAATTTCGCAAGGTGCGAAATTGTCCTTCAGCTTGATGCAGTTGTCTTCCAAAGGCCATATCTTCCTCATTTCAGCTCCAAATCATACACCGTTTGAAGCGTTGGATTCTTGACTTCCTGAGATTTGAAATGGTATATAGCATGTAAAAAATGGACTTCGGTAAGTGCTCCAAAAGTGCGAAAGAAGACTGCAGCTGCTGTCCTCTGTTTTCTTCACTCTGTTTTTCCTCTCTCCGTTGCTCTGTCCTTGCATACTTTGAACGACTATGGCAAAGGATCACGAGGCTCCAAAGCTTGGTTCTTCATGAATTTGGGCTTCCAAAAGCTTGGCCATGAACTATATACATCTCTCCCTCATTCTTAACTTGCTTTGGTGTAGCTAAAAGCTATCAAAAACACCAAAACTTAACACAATTTGATTAGAAACGATTGCAAAGGCCCTTAACATGTCAATTGAGTTAAAAGGTAATAATTACTACTCAAGAGTGTTTAAAAGAGTTAATTACAAGCTAAAAAATAGCTCTTTTTGAGTAGTAATCACACTCCTTAGGGTAGGGTCTACAAGACCAAGAGTTGTCACACTTGTATAGGTTTTTGTTTGTTTTGTTTATCCCCTTGTATAGAGGAGATTTACTTAGCTCATTTTTATCAGGTCAATATTTCATGAGGAGGATTTCTCATCCTTTTCATGTTTTCTTTTCTTATTTAATATATTTGTTTGTTTCTAATTAAAAAATAATAATAATAAGTTGGTAAAATGTTAGGATTTTCTCCCAAATAGTTACCCAAACAACAAAAAATGCCCTAAGGGCCATTGTTTAACCTTATACTCCTTAGTAGGAAAAAAAATGGACAGTTTGAAGCTAAGGAGGCATAGAATGATTTGACAAAGAAGCACCCATTCTTCTAACCTCGTCATATCAACTTCCACCTACTAACCCCTTGAAAACCTTTGCTTAGATTTGCTAAAGAGAGTTATTTACCATATTGGTCTTCCAATCTTAGAAAGATCTTAAAAAACAAGGAATCTAATATCCTTACCCCTCTTTTGCCTAAAAATTTGCTACATTGTCATTTTTATGGGAAGCAAGTCTAATTGAAGAAGGGAAACAATCCTTCATAAGAGTCTTACTACCGCACCTATTCAACCAAAATTTGGTCTTAAGTCCATTATTAGTGGAGATATAGGCTCTACATCAAACTCCTTCTAACTAATGGTCTTTCATAGCCAAAATTGATTGCATTCTTAATTTCCTTGAAACAGATTGGTAATACTTTTTCCCCCCTAATGCACACACGAATTCTCATTTCTGTGCTTGTTTAATGATTGTTGACTATATTATCTCTATTTTGCTATAGCACATTAGATTGGATTTATTTCAACTTCATGCTAATAATTTTTTGATGGATATGTTTACTGAAGGATTTATAATGTTTGTGTTAAATCTTATGTGTATCTTGTTGGAGAACAAGAATCGGAGAAGAGAATGTGTTTGCCTTCTGGTTTTTATTGATTAGCACATTAGTCATATGGTTTTGGGATGCTTCCACGGGTGACTATATAAGATTTGTTGATGGCACTAGTATGATGTCTGACATATCCAATATTGAAAAATCTAGAAACAGATTGATTAGATTCTGAAAAAATAAGAGTCGAAAGAGTAAAAAACAATAGAGTACATATAGATGAAAAAGCTTGTAAAGTTGATCTAACTATTCCTTATTGAAAGAAGACATCTTCGTGGCTCCTCCTGTGCCACTCTGCCCCTTGGCTCCTATATTGTTGCAAAGATGTCTTGATATAATAAACAGGCAACTTAAATTAGATAAGGGAAATTCTCTTCATATTGAAACCTGTTTATATTTGAATGTTGGATCATTCTTTGTGGAGAAATTTTATCCCGATATATCTCTTAGTAAATAAAGCACTTGATGCAAGTAGCTTTAGTTGAGTTGATTGGTGGTCTATGTTGTTAATAAGTCTTTAATCAGCATGATGAACAAGCTTATGTTGATTTCAAGAAATTTTTTATCAATATAACTTTCCTAATTTGATGTTTAGGTAGTGTCTACAGGATATGGGGCCAAATAGAATAACTATACTATTAGATGTGGCTACAAAAATGCTGATGGTCTATGGAAATGGAAAGGCAAGGTTGAATCTTGCTTTCAACTCATAATGATAGTGCATTATCTTTTCTGCTTTTGGATTCAACTGTTTTTTCTTGGAAAACATGTATACAATTTCCCTAATTTGAGTTGTTTATTTGTAGTCCAAATTGAGAGCCAAACTAATAACATGGTTTAGTGCAACTACTACCCAACTAAGGTGATTTCTTAGACAAATTTGAGCCTTTTGACTGGTGTTGCTTTATCGGCCTACAAAGAAAACAGAGAGTTCTAGTAAATGAAGGTGAACTAAGTGTTTGATAGATTATCAAGAAATTTAAGATAGGAATTTAACCCACTTCATGTTCTCATGTTTCTTGGAGAAATTGTATGGTCGATCTCAATGTTTTATACATATTTTTCATTTTACATGAATAAACCACTTTCAATAAGAAAAATAAAATGGTTGGATAAAATTCTCTCTTGTCCTTTCCTGTTAGATAAAAATATATATGTTATTATTTTTATTTTTATTTTTATTTTTTTATGATTTTTAGTTATTTTTACTCATTTACATTTTAAAGAAATTCTCTCTTCAACATACCATTTTTTTTTAATTAATTTGGATATTACGTGACAATTTTTACGATACATTGTGTCATTCAATTACTAATAGGGCATTTTGAATCCCATATGGTAGAGAAATTTCAGGTACTAATTTTATAAGCTTTAGATTCTAAACTACTTTAAAAATTAATAGATTTGTTAAACAACCTAAACATTAACTTTCACTTGATTTGGATTCTATTTATCTATTAAGAAAGTCTAAAATAAGTGTAGTTATGTGCAAGCTAGAGGGAAATAATAGAGTTATACAACTTATAATAGACTAGTTTTGATTTATCATTTTCTAATATCGGTTGGATCTTTTCATGAGTTCTAACTTATTTTTAAAATTAGTATATCTACTAACAAATCTACTATATTAAATCAATATATTTTTATATTGAGAAGAAGTAGAAAATTCATTCTAAACCAATTTTAGTCCATAAATTTATAGTATTAATTGGGTTGATTATTTATTCCATATCATTTCAAAATTAATAGGTTTATTAATAAATTAATGTGTGAAGTTTCACTTAGTTTATGAACCATTTATCTTGTTTAAAATTAGCAAATATTGGTATATGCATAGAAGAAACGAAAAGTAATCGTGGATTAGTTTTTGTGTATGAATTTTTAAAATTAATTAAGGCATGTTTCAGTTTCAAACTATTTTAAAAATTATTACACTTATTAACGAATCTAATACCTTATTTCTTACTTAATTTATAATCAATTTGCCAAGGAAAAAAAATTGGAAAAATATTATTTTTTATTTTTAAAGATAAAAAACACAAAACACAAATAGAGATTGAAGGGAAGGTAATGTTTTATTGAGGTAATCTTAGATCTAAGCAATTGAAGCAATACCAAATTTTTAAAAATTGATCTTTTAGGGTTAAAGTACTAATCTTTAGGTTTGGATGTTCCTAAACCTTAAAATCCAAGTGTTGAAGATGACCTTGAAGTTGTTGGAAGTCTCATAAACCCATGATCTTCTGCCCAATGAATTAACCTTATTCTTGGCACACTTTCAATGGGAAGAAAATGAGGGTGGAGACTATGACTCTTTTTTTCTTTGGATGGTGGAAGATAGAAAGTTATGGAAACCCTAACCCCTAAAAGGTATTTATAGGGTTCCTAATTGGGTTTAAGTGACTTGAGCCCACAAAGGCTTAAGTCACTTAGTCTAGCCCAATGGGTCCGAATTGATTAATTAACCCAATAGGGCCTACTAATTAATCAATTAGCCTAATCCAGAGACCTTGTTTACTTACCCTTATGCAATCTTGCGTAATTACCAAAATGACTTTATGCACAAAAGTAAACCTAGAGCCAATATGACCCTCATAACTTATGTCAACAAGGTATATGAGCTTAGAGTGGGGACTACTGAGACCCATAGGAGTATTGGTTCCCTCAAAATCTAATTTTGAAATTAATTCAGCATCCTACTATAGAGAATCAATTGAACTCCAATATCTTATATAAATAACAACAAGACACTATGTGCTCGGGTTTAACATGCCATCCATTGTGTTTAGTCTCCTTATAAACTAGTGTTCGTAGTTTAACAAGGTGAAAACTATCAACCTTTCAAGACTACCTCTACTAATCTTAAATTAAAAATCCTCCTATTGTGTATTCAATTGACATGTCTTAGCCCTCAAAGAGCCTATGTCAAGTTTCAGTGCTTAAGGAACTACTATGACCATAATTTCCATGAACACACCTCCTTAGGGTTACTTAAGAGGACACAGTGTCTCAATCCCATGAGATATTGTAGTGTCTTTATTAAGAATACCTATTGTTAGTAGCTTCCATCAACAATGACCCAATATATAGGATATATGATCAACTTACGATATCACCCTTAGGTTAAAACCACTGCTAATTTGAGTGCAAGCTTAATATTCTCTACAGGTTGAGAGACAACGCAATGAAGTAACTTGGCGAGGTCATGCCTACTTGATAGCCTTAAATCATGACTCACTATAGGTCTTATCTAATGTTTAACCATATACACTAGTGCACTCACCATGGGAAACCCATCTCAATAACCAAGATCAGTCATTCCTCAAATTAGGAGGTGGTGCATTACACCCTCTAATGGGTTGCCTAGACCCACAATTGTGAACAAGTCATTTATTTGCAAGGAACCCATGACTTGAATCCTCCATACAACTTCTAATGCATCTAAGTTACGTACAATGCAAAAGATGTAGGCAAGATTGATCATAAAATGTAATGCATGGGATAAACATAGAAAAAAGTGAAAACATCATGTCATGCTTTAAAGGGTTCCATCTTAACAAGAAGTCATGACATGCTCAAAGTAGTGTTGGCAGTGGCATCGAAGGCAATGGTCTATGAGAGTGGCAGTAGTGGGGGTCAATGATGTGAGGTGCAGTAAGTGTGGTAAGGGAAGAAAAAAAAAAAGAAAAGAAAAAGAAGGGAAAAAAGGGAAATGAGGTTGGCAGTTAGGGCTTATTTTGAATGAACGGTTAGGATTGAAATCTAAAAATGGATATAAAGGAATGGGCTTAGACCTTAGGCCAAAGAAAAGACCCAAAAAAATAGAAAATAAAAAGGCTTAAAAACCACAATTAAAAATGGGCTTGGAATAATTTTTGAGGTGTATAATTATATATTATATTTAATAAAATTTAAAATATTAAAGTATTTATATTTATCTTTATAATTTAATTTGACAAATCAAATATAAAAATAAAATAATATTTAAATTCTTAATTATATATATTTTTAATTTCTTATAATTATTTTTTATTTTATATAATATATAAATTATATATTTATGACATCATCGGTTCAACCATCGGTCCAACTAATGAATTGTGAACTGATAACTTTTCCAGTTCAATGACCGGTTCGATTACGAAAACATTAATATTTATACTATAGATAATAATATTCATTTTCTTTTTAGATTTTAAAGAAAAATATCAAATTATAATTATATCATATACTTATGTGTATATATATATATGTATATAAAGGTTTATTTTTACTTTTTTTTTATTATTATCTTGAAATTTTATCTTTTTACGATTTAAATTTTGGTATAAATTTAAAAAAGAAAAAAAAACCCACTATAGATGGATTTTGGATTAGGCTTGTTCCAAGGTTGGAACAAAACCTAACCCCAACTGGATTTAATGTTTTTATAATATTTATAATATTTATTTATATATAATAATATTCATTTTCTTTTTAGATTTTAAAGAAAAATGTCGAATTATATATATATATATATATATATTATATATATATATATATATATATATATATATATATTATAAAAATATATAAGTTTATTTTTACTTTTTTATTATTATCTTTAAATTTTGTCTTTTTACTATTTAAATTTTGGTATAAATATATAGATTAAAAAAAAATAATAATAACCAATATGGATGGATTTTGAATCATGTAACCCAATCAACCTAACTAACTTGAGTTTAATTTGATCAACTCAAGTCTAACCTAATCAACTTAAGTCTAATCCAATCAATCTGAGTTTAACTTAATCAACTTGAATTTAACCTGAGTTTAGAAAAATAAGGTTGAGTTGGGTTTGGGTTAGAGGTCGAGTTCGATTAAACTTGGGTTGATTATTTCATAATTTGGGTTGGGGTCGAGTTGGCCATCAACCCAACCAACCCACTTAAGATGCAGCCCTACCTCCAATAATTGAGTTAGGACTTGAAATAGCTCCCTAAATGGCCTCCAAAAATATGGCTCAAAAATCAATAATAAGCTGAGCAAATGTGGACCAATAAGGGATGATAAATAACTAAGCAAAAGAGTTTCAAACTTGTGCTATAAAATGAGCAAATAATGAGAAGGAAAATAAAAATAAAAATCTATATGTTATTATTATTATTATTATTATTATTATTTTTTTACGATTTTTAGATTTTTTTCTAATAAAAAATCATCTATTCAAAAGACTATTTTGGCTTTTCAACAATTTTTAGAATTTTTTTCAAATGAAATCATCTCTTTAAGTAATTTTTTTTAAAGAATTTTTAAAAATCATCTCTTCAAAGAATTATGAGGATGCAGATTTTATCAACTTCACTAGAGTACAATTAAGTTAAAACTTAAATCCATTTGATTCTACATAAATGCAGCTGGGAAATGCTGATCATACCTGTTGCCAACAAAGTTTGATTATGGTTCTTCTGCAATTAGTAACTCTAATTATTTTATCATCATACAAAAAAAAAAAAAAAATGTTGCATAAATTTTTAATTATTTAATTATTTAACATCTTATATCTCTTATCTTTATCTGTTTTTTCCTTCTTAATTTAATATATATAAACTATTGAGGGTCTTACCTCTTTTTGTTTCTTTCTTTTGCTGTGTGTTTCAAACATAATGAACAGGTCTCACTGTGTTGTTTTTCTATGCTGTTTTACAGATTGGATAATTATCAGGGTGTAATTATTTGTTAACTCAGATGCTGGTTTTGTGATGCTTGGGGCTGTTGGAGTGAACCTAAAAGGATCTCTCCTTGAGCTGTTTACCAACTCAAAACAACTACCTTAGAATATGACTCTGCATCCTCTTTGAATCAAGCAAGTAGAAAACCAAAATGCATAATGAGCCCTAAAGTTATTGAGCACAGGTCACTCAGATGTGCAGTGTATGAGGTACTCTAGTTTAACAGAACTTTCCTTTTGTGTTGTGGTTTTCAGTGTAAAGAATGTTTGAGAACCTCTGGTTTGTTGATTTTTGAGATGCTAAAAATGGTTTTGTGATAAGTGAGATTTCTGAAGAGATCATAAAGGGCGTTTGTTTGTGACTGAATTAAGGGTTGTTTGTTGATGTCTGGTCTTAAGGAAATACTGACGAGATGGTATTAGGGGTCATCAGATTCACAATAGTTGTGTGGTCAGGTTCAAAGTGTTATAAGGGGAAACCTATTAGTCAAGGCATGAGTTGTATTGATGAGGTTGGATGAAAATGGAAATCGAATTTGGAGGTTCCCTTGATCTGTTCCTCTGAATGTTTGAGTCTTATACAAAATAGCAATAATTAAAAGAATATTGAAAATCAATTTAATAAGGAAAACTAGAACAAATAACAAAATATGATTAGTTTGGTGTCAAATTCATTTTATCAAGGTTGTATACCGATAACAAAACATGGTATATTAAAGAGATATAACATTTATTAAGTAAATGAAAAAGAAATATGGAAAGCAATTATTGCATAATGAAATGAACAAAAATAAATAAATAAATATAAAGTTAGGCATTTTGAAAAGTTTGAATTATTGACATGAGGTATATGCACCATGTTGATGCCTAAAAGGGCACAAAGGGTGTGGTTTTGAATTTTTGAAGGCTGCACTTGAATACTTTCATCACCTGCCTCAGCTCAAGCTGATACTTGAGGCATGCTCAATCTTCTTTTGAAAAATAGGAATACAAGACTCTAAATCTTCTTTTTAAGTACATTTTGATGTCACAATGTTATGGAGGCTTAACAAATACTTATCTTATAGCTTTGATTTAAAGCACATTTACTATTTCTTTTCTAACATGTTACTCTGGTGCAGGAGTTAGATATTGCACAAGGCTCAGATACCACTGAATGCGATGGGCAAACAGTTCATCTCAATGGTTGTAGAGTTACTGACTAGTTTTTCTATTTGGTGCCAAATATCAGGTGTTGACTATGCCTTTTAATACATATGTGGATACAAATTATAACGTTGGTTCTTTCTTTATAAATGTTGGCCTTTGATTGTTTATCTATCTCTATGGCTCAGAATTTGAAACAAAATTGAAATGCATGAGGTTTTGGGTGTAGTACCTGGTATTTATTCAATGCATGGGAGTGTTTTCTCTGATATGCAGGATTGCACTATATTTTTCATTAGTTTCTTTCTCATTTGATAGGGTGCATTTCTCTTTTAAATTAGCATTGCTTATCACTTGCATATGCCGACTATATCTCATTACATTTTTTAATATGTTAGTCTTCCAGTTTTTTAAGCTATATAACCAATGGTGTTGGACCTAAAAAGGAACTCTTAGACTTCAAGTTTGGGATCCTAGATGACATCCAAGGGACAAGTTCCATTTGTTGCCTATTATTAACTCCCACTCGTCCATGTATGAACTCTAGCTACCATGTGTGACCAAGTACTTAAAGATTATGTCAGAAGATTTTACATGGGGAAATGAAATTTCTAAGGTATGATCCCATAACGAAAGTCAATTTTTTGTGTTTTTTAAAAAAAAATCCAATTTAGAATAATTTGTAAGGTCAAGACAATATTCCACATTAATTTGCATCATAGACTAGTTTATATTAAAGATTACTACTGGACTTCCTCTTCTTAATCATGTTTTTGATGTCTTTGCCAATGACATTTGATCCACTAGGAGTCTAGGACAAGCCTAATATATGAAATGGGCTCAATGGAACATGTGTTCATATCCTTTCTCACTACAGTGTAGCGTTATTCATTTATTCTTTCATTTTGATGTGCTATTTGTTGATTGCCATATTTGATACCCCTTTGATTTTGATAATAATTGTTTCCTTTATCTATTGTATTGGTTGTAGTTTGTAGTTCTAGATCCCATGGCTGGGTTCCTAGCCTCTATTATTAATTGTTGAATCGTCATGTAGACATGTAATTTGGATTTGATCACATATCAAGTGAATTGAATGTTGATCTATATAGTTGCAAAGATGTCTTGATATAACAAACAAGCAACTTAAATTGGATAAGGGGAATTCTCTTCATATTGAAACCTGTTTATATTTGAATGCTGGATCATTCTTTGTAGAGAAATTTTATCCCGATATCTCTCTCAGTAAATAAAGCACTTGCTGCAGGTAGCTTTAGTTGAGTTGATTGGTGGTCTATGTTGTTAATAAGTTTTTAATCAGCATGATGAACAAGCCACTTGATTTATGTTGATTTCAAGAATTTTTTATCAATATAACTTTCCTAATTTGATGTTTGGGTAGTGTCTGCAGGATATGGGGCTAAATAGAATAACTCTACTGTTAGATGTGGGTACAAAAAATGCTGATGGTCTATGGAAATGGAAAGGCAAGGTTGAATCTTGCCTCCAACTCATAACGATAGTGCATTACCTTTTCTACTTTTGGATTCAACTATTTTTTCTTGGAAAACATTTATACAATTTCCCTAATTTGAGTTGTTTATCTGTAGTCCAAATTAAGAGCCAAACTTATAACATGGTTCAATGCATCTACCGCCCAACTACGGTGATTTCTAAGACAAATTTGAGCCTTTTGACTGGTGTTGCTTCATCGGCCTACAAAGAAAACAGAGAATTCTAGTAAATAAAGGTGAACTAAGTGTTTGATAGATCATCAAGAAATTTAAGACACAGGAATTTAACCCACTTCATGTTCTCATGTTTCCTGGAGAAATTGTATGGCCGATCTCAATGTTTTGTACATATTTTTCATTTTACATGAATAAACCACTTTCAATAAGAAAAATAAAATGGTTGGATAAAAGTCACTCTCATCCTTTCCTGTTTGTTTTCTGTTTACGAAGCATTTGACTTCTTTGTAAGTTTAAAATTCTTCACTTTGAATGACTACATCATCCAACTTGTGTTTTACTTTATCTATATAAATTTGCAAATTTTGTTAGCCTTTCTTGTAGTTGCAGTGTTTACAAGCATTAAGACTACCACAGGTTGGGCCATGGCTAATTGATGTCATTTATAGGGTTGGGCAAGATCTTGTTTTTTGTCCCCTAAAAGCTTGATTAATTAGCAAATGTTCCCACAAAAATTTGATGATTGCAGTATTAGGATATATATGCGTCTTTGAAACAGAGCTTTTAGGAGGCTTTGTTTTCCAGTTCTTTGTTCAAGATACATCATTCCCGAGTAAGTGGAAGACATTTTGAAAATAAAGTCTAACAATAAGTTCTTATGGCTTTCCAGATATACTTTGATCTTGTTTCTTGCAGCAGATCATTTCCTGACAGAAACTTGTGTTCCAATTAACTTCTTCTGAAGGGCCAATTTTACTTCTATTTGGCTAAAACTTATTTTTTTGGTTCCAAGTTATGTCAATTTCAGTTTTAATATTGGTAAAATTTTTAATATGATTTCAATTTCATTCTTAATCTTAGTCAAATTACTCTAAATTATGTTGATATCAGGTTTAATCTTGAGGAAAAGGATGTTAATGACGTCAAATTGTCTATGGGGCTGGTTCAGAACAGACATCTAATTCTGCCTCAGCAAATCCTAGTTATGGTGGGATGCGGTGGGGACTACACAAAGATGTATGGGTAGGGTAGGTTCTTGTCTGAGTCAACAATAATTACTTTTGGAACTTCTTTTATGTGGTTGCATGCACATTCATGTGGCAATAAGAGTTAGGTGTGGGGACATGTCCTACATTGGAATGGAGGGGTAGGATCTTTCTTACAATGAACAGAAGTTTCATCACAATAGTGAACTGATGTGAGCAGGGATAGTGCAATTAGACTTCACAGCTACAAAAATGACACCATTGTGTTTGAGACAATGTGGTCATGTTTCAATTTCCAAGTTTGAAACCTTTCCTATCAGCAATACGAAGTCTTTATACTTGCCAAAGCCTAAAATCTCTTGTCCTTCATCAAAACTTTGCAACCCTACAAGGGTTAACAACCTCACCCCTTGAAAGGAAATAAATATTAGTAATAATAAAAAGTACCACTTTTCAGCTTCTCATAGGATCTTTCCTCATTGATGCTTTTGATAAAGGTTCCAAACTTTTATTTGACTTCTCAAAATACTCTTGCCAAACATGCAACAAAATTAGGAAAATAGAAATCAGGGTGGACTTTGGGTGTCAACTTTATTCCGTCCACAAGGATCAATGTTTTTAAGGATCATTTGACTGTTACTTAGGATTTGAGTTGTTGCAATGCAAGTTATTTTTCTGTTGCCATTGTCAATATTTCTATTATACCATTCAAAATCTCTTTCTGTGTCTTGGATCATTTGATAGTATAACATGGTGTATTATGTTCTTGTTGTTTTCCATTATTCCTATATCTTATGTTATCTAGAAAATTTCAGCTGAATGCCCTTACCGATAATTTAAATATGTCAATTTTGTTAGGTTATTTTGGTGGCATTGCTTTGTGAAGTTTTGCAAATAACTATTATGAAACATTAGATTTTTTTTATTGTTGTAGATTGCTAGATAGTTATGGAGTTATATCTTGGTTTTTCTCCATACTGGGGTTTATGTGAGTTTGTGCAATACTCTTTCACAAGATATTATATAGGGACTGTCGGGATGCAATGGCGAGATTTGAGTGATAGTGCAAATGGGATGAGAGATGTCTTGATCATCATGTTTATGTAATGGTTGGTAGTGCTATTTGTTGCACATTAGGATCCCCACTACTAGTAATCAATGCATAAGAAACCAAATCTTCAAAACCACACCTGATAGGTGACTTAATAGTGCGTCTGGGTCTGTCTATGACTATACTATGATGCTGTTGATCTTCTGAATTAGACTTCCCTGCATTCCGAGCATGATCCTCTATATCATGGGTCTCTAATTCTACCTGTATCAACTGCTCATTACTGCTGCAACTTTTTGGTTCTTGTTTCTCTCCTTTCTAAGGACATTGTAACATGGGTTTCTCATCAAAAACCACATTTCTACTGATCACCACCTTATTTGACTTTGGATCCCAAAGCTTGAAGCCTTTCACCCTTTTCTGATACCCTAGAAAAATACACTGTCTAGACTTCGCATCAAGCTTTGATCTCTCCTCATTAGGAATGTGCACATAGGCTGGGCACCCAAATACTCTCAAACCAGAGTAATCTACTGGACTGCTTGTCCATACCTCCTCTGCTACTTTCCTATCTAATGCTGCTCTAGGTGACCTGTTGATCAAGTAACATGCCATGTTGACTACTTCTGCCCAAAATTTCTTTTCAAGGCCTGCATTCAATCTAAGACATCGAGCTCTTTCAGCTATTGTTCTGTTCATCCTTTCTGCTACACCATTTTGCTGTGGTGTCTTGCTACTATGAAGTGCCTCTTAATCCCATGTTGCTCACACAATTCCGTGAACTTTGAATTTGTATACTCAGTACCATTATCTGACTTGGGGCATTTTATTTTTCTCCTTGTCTGGTTATCAACTTCAACTTTCCACAACTTAAACTTGGCAAACGTTTCTGACTTGTGCCACATGAAGTACACCCAAACCTTTCGTGAGTAATCATCAATAGAACTCACAAAATACATACTTCCTCCCAAAGATGCTAACCTTACTGGTCCCTAAACATCTGTATGAACATAATCAAGAACCCCCTCCGTCTTTGTGTGGCTGTCTTGAACTGCACTTTATTCTGTTTTCCAAAAACACAATACTTGCAGAAATCAAGTTTACATGTTTTGATACCCTTCAACAGATTTCTCTTATGAAGCTCCATCATCCCACGCTCACCTATATGCCCTAACCGCATATGCCACAAAACTGTATCATCTGACTCAGACTTTGTGGTTGCAACTCCACCTACAATAGTGGTACCCAATTTATAAATATTTCCTGCTAGTTTATGCCCTTTCATCACTGTCATAGCACCTTTGCTCACCTTCATTACTCCACTTGTAGACTTGTAACTAAACCCGTTACAGTCTAAACTCCCCAAAGAAATCAGATTCTTCCTTAAATCAGGTACATGTCTAACATCACACAACGTTCTAACCACACCATCAAACATTTTAATTTTGATATTCCTTATTCCAGCAACTTTACATGAAGCGTCATTACCCATTAGAATAGAACCAGAATTTACTGACCTGTATGTGTTAAACCAATCTTTATTGGGTGTCATATGATAAGAGCATGCTGAGTCTAAGATCCAATAATCTATAAGATGATCTGAACTGGATGAAACCGACAACATATCACCATGACCACTCTCTGAGTCTTCTTCTGCCACTACATTCGCAGACTTTGATGAACCCTCTTTATTTTATGATATTGAGCCCCCTTTCTTTTTCTCTGGACAATCTCATTTCATGTGCCCTTTTTTCCCGCACTTGTAACATTGTATGTCCTTTCTCTTCCTAGATTTAAATCAAGATTTATTATTACTCGATTCACTCCGGAACTTGTTTCTCCCATGTTCCTGATTACTCTTAGCCACAAGCCCTTCACCCTGAGAATTCTCATCATTGGCTTTCTTCCTCTGATTAAATCATAAAAGAACGCTCATGATCTCCTCCAAATCAAGAGTTTCTTTCCCCCACATCAGAGTTGTAACCAAATTTTCATACATAGAAGAAGCAGGAAGGGAATTCAGTAACATCAATGCCTTGTCTTCGTCTTCGAACTTCACATCAATTCGCTTCAAATCACTAATGATCTTATTGAACACGTTGATATGCTGGCTTAGATCTGAACCCTCTGCCATCTTAAGACCATACAGTTTCTACTTAAGATACAACTTGTTCATCAACAACTTAGACATATACCGACTTTCCAATTTCAACCAGATTGCCGCTGATGACTTCTCATCCATGACATGGTACATCAGCCAAACAAAGTCTGATCGTTGCTGCAGCCTTCGCTTCCAAATCCTTCCAATCCATGCCGTTCATTCCTTCTGGTTGCTTCCGTATAACGCCTTCACCATACCTTGCTGCACTAATAGATCTCTAACCCTCCTCTGCCATAGGCCGAAATTCCCAGATCCATCGAACTTGACCACATCGAACTTCACAAAAGAAATCCCAGACATCGATCCCAACCTCGCTCTGATACCAATTGTTGAAGTCCGTGCAATGATTTAATGGCGAAAATAAGAAAACGAGAAAGAAGAACACGCAAATTTAACGTGGTTCGGCTAATTGCACACGTCCATGGGAATAGGGAAAAAATGATTTTCACTATGTATCAAATTAAGGTTATGTAAAGGGTATTTATACTAACCCTTAGGAATGAAATTCCAAAAATACCCCTGAACCATACCGCGGGGAGCATTACCCCCCACACCCCCCCAACCTATTGTTTGCCCTTTTTTATCTAATATGAGCCACCTACTACAACACTTTTCAATACAGAAGCGATCAACTTAAGCCATTTGGTTACCTGCATGGCGGGATGCATTAGTTTTTAAACTGGAACATATTTTCCCTTTTTCTGTTGTGTAGATGATTGATTTCTCACTTAGCTTTTACGATCTTCTTTATTTGATTGAGTGATATTTATTCGCATGGAGCACTTTTAAGCCAATGACAAATAGGCTCCCACACGTTGATCATCAATGAGATAGTATAGTTTGATTATCTCGGTCATCATTGGGTTCCTCTTTAGTCACCAAAGCAAACTAATATGCCTATGCTTTCTGAGTTGTTGATAGTTTGACTTTTTGATACAGAGGTGATCGGCTTGAGCTATTTGGTTACTTGCATGGTGGGATGCATCAGTTGCTATACTAAGGCATATTCCCCATTTTCTGTTGTTTAGCTTATTAATTGCTCACATAGCTTCTGTGGCCTTCCTTCTAAATACTATAACAAGAATGATTACTAAAAAATGGCATATGAAAGTAAAACTTTTTATTAAACCTGATTTCTCAAAAGAATGATTACGCCTTCATAAGGCGTGATGTTATCATTGATAATTGATGAATAGTTATATACAAATAACATTAAGGGGATGAACTTAAACTTTTACTCTAATTTAGACACCATCTCCAACTCTAATTTAAATTAATAATGGTATTTTACTTAAGCTAAACTAATAATAGTTAAATATTAATGTTTTAATTAAAGACAAACATTAACTTTCACTACCATAGTCATCCTATCTCTGATTTTTCTTGGCCAAAATTGCTATGTATTTTAGGCTTTAGTAATATTATAATAGAGATTAACAGTCAAGAAATAAGTGTTGTTGCTAAGGATCAACATTGTTTAGTTGTTTATAATCAAAATAATTAACTATTTGCTATAGGTTAATGTAGGTATAATTTTTAGATTTGGTTACATTATTTAAATTTTTGTTAATATGTCATGATTCATCAGATGAACCCTTATGCTAATCTTGTACCTTCATAATTCAATCAACATCAGTCAATTTCCTCAAAGAATTTAATAGAAAATATTTGTCGAAAATATTGTGACGATCTTGAACAATGTTGGCTAAGATATAAGGGGTGGCTAGATGATAATCCACCACATAATATAGAACTTTAGGATATTTTTCATATTTTCATAAGGGTTGGGTTTAACTCCCTCAATCTCATCAATTTCTTTTGGTCAATTTCGTGATAGAACTTTAGGAGTGTTATGAGTTTTGAAAGCTTTTGTAGGAGGAAAGAATAACGCCTTCTTCGATTGTATATCAACAACAATTCTTAATTGTGACAGTGGGAGTACACATGTGAATTCAGAAAACCATAGAAGGCCAACCCACAGTCTATAGATAAGAGCAATGGCAGAGCAAAGCCACGTAGAAACCCACTAGCAAGTGCAACGACTATTCCAAAATTCAGAATTTTGAATTAAAGAGAAATTTATTGTTTGGGCAGATTCCAAAAGCTACGCTTCTTTCTATATAAGACTTTGTTTTCATTATCTTCGATAGCTTCTAGGCTTCAGATTTGTATAGTGATGGCTTTTTCAAGTAATAGGTTTTGTGACTGTTTTCTGATTTAATACGTATCATTTTCAGTGCACTAACATTTGTCCATTATGTCTTTCAGAGGGCTGAGTTTTGTTTGTCAAAAGTGGAACAATAGTCATGTATCTCAACAATGATGGCACTTTTACCTCTCATCGAAAGATTTGATCAGAGATCAAATTTTAAAGCATGGAAATGGGGGTGTGAAAGTTTCAGCTATCGCCTCCTTATGAGAGATCATAAGGATTACAACACCAGATGCTCCTTACAATGATAATCAAATGAAGGCACTCATAATTGAACTATGCAAGATGCTAAATCATGCAATTTTCTTTTGTTTTGGACGTTAAAAGTTATTAATTTATTTAGTTATTATATATTTATTTATTTAGTTACTACATCTTTTATTTATTTAGTTACTATATTAAAATTTTTTTCTTTCCTTAGAAACAATAAATTAGTCTTTATTTCCTTAGAAATGGTATAGAAAACTAATTTAAAAGTCCTAACATTTAAATGCCTACAAGGACTTTTCAATGTTAGTCTTGATCCAAATTTTTTATTTTGCGTTTTTCATACCTTGTCTTAGACAATGAGGCTTAGGCAAATTAGGAAAACCAATTCCTAACGTAGGCCTAACATTAAGCCCAAACATTTTAATGAATTTTAATTCTTTTAATTGGACAATATACTTCTTGATTTAATGGCTTACATTTTTCATATGTTTAAAGACTTTTATAGTAAGAGGGTATTTAAAAGTAACCTTGAGAGTATTAAGAACATTCCCTAATGCTTGAAATCAACTTAGGGGGCTGTTTGGATATGCTTCTTGTTAACTTCCATATAATATACAAGAATTCTTAAAAGGTTACATTGAAAATAAAATAGTTCTTAAAAATTGATTAAAAAATATTAAGGTATTAAAAAATTTTTACTATCTCAAATTTATTTATTTATTTTGAGTAATTGTTAAGGCCATAAGATAATTCTATACTTTTTATAGAAAAATTTATTCTTTATATATAAAAATTTCTTACTAAAAAACCAAACAAAAGTGTATCCAAATAAAGCTTAAAGTTCTCTCTCTCTCTCTCTCTCTCTCTCTCTCTCTATATATATATATATATATATTTGTATTTTTTTAATGTGTAATAATACATGATAAAAAATATTATCAAAAACCATTTTTTATTTCATATTTCAATATTAATTGGGTTATCATAAAAGCTTTATGGTATAAACGTTATTGACAAAAGCCTAAACCTTAGACCCTCTAAGATCAAACTACATCCATCTTTCTTTTTAAATCATTCCTCAACTTGCTTAATTTTTGGAGTTTACATAATACACTCATAAGTGGCTCAAGAAAAAGGTACAAAAATTAAAAGATAAAAAGAAATTCACTAACACTTTGAGGGATCAACTCCTCCTAATTATACAACTCAAAAATTGACAAGATATCAATTTCACATCTTATTCCATCGAAATAAAGACTTAATTCTATAACTAATTTACCTTACAAATAAGAAGCAAACTATCAAAGAAATAAAACCAATGACTTACACATTCTCACCTTTAACAATAAAAATAAATACTTCAAAACAAAAGGAACATGGAAACAAAACAAACAAGACAGGGTCTTCTTGCACATAACTTGGCTTCCATGTGTATGACTTAGCAAGCACATTGAAGCCATTATATGCATAACTTATAACTAAAGGAAGTTATATTACAAATAAAATCCTAAGTTTTAGATGCTTCATCCATATTTTAAGAGAAAATTACAAAAATTATTTTTTAATTTTTATCTCCGTCTCAATTTAGTCTCTAATTTTTATTATTTAAGTTATATCAATCATAAATCATATGTTGACATCAGGCCCTTTGATTAAGATTTTTTATTAGCAAAAAATGAAAAGTACATAGATAAATTGAAAATATTCAAATATATGATATAAAAACACATACCAATATTTATTTGCTTGTTAGCAAAAGGCCCTATTTGACATTTGGATATAGTTTATGATTGATAGATATTATATATATATAAAGTTTAAAAGACTAAATTGATATATAAGTGAAAGTATATGGGTGATTTTTGTAATTTGTCCTAAGTTTTTTCTTTCTTTTAATCCAACACTATTGTCTTCTTAGTTTTGCCTTGTTTTTCTCATAAATTCCATCAATTATAATTAGAACAAAGTTAGAAATTTTTAGTTTTAGTATTGGTCATTCTTCCAAATAATTAGATGGCCTAAAAAATAAATATATTATCATTTTTAGAGTTTTATCATGAAAAATTACACTTTTTTAAGGTGTCATATATATATAAGGTCCGTGGTAATGAAATTAGTATATTTTTTCTTAATGATTGGGTGTAATATTTATTACCTTTATGGTAACTAACCCAAAATGAATTGGAGTTTCCTCTTTGTAAAGTTGCCCATTATAAAACATAGATTGGAGCATAGCAGCTAAGTTTAGGAGAAAACCATCATTTCCTCTCATTTTTCATTTTAAATATTTAATGTTCATAGCATAGAACTTTTGTTCAAACATGAATGCATGTAGCCATTAATTTATGTATTATATAAAATGAGGGAATTATTCTATTTTGAGTCATAGCTATTATTTATTTTTTGAGACATATATTTTGCATGATTCATCCTTTCATATGAATAATAAAGAAAGAATTGTTATGTCTTAATATATAAAATTACCTTGAAGGGATTAATAGGTAGTTGAAGTAATCAACCCTAAATTTAGTTTTCTCTATCAATAATATCGATATTGAGTAAAATTTGATGAATCCCATAGAAATACACGAGATATAATATGGAAAAACCAACAAGCAAGCTAAATGTTAAAAACCGTGGGTGGTCTCTCAACCATTAAATAATCTTGATATTAAGTAAAATTTAATGAATCCCATAGATTTCCAATCACATAATAAACACGGGATATAATATGGAAAAACCAACCTGTGGCCTTAATGTAAAAAACTGCGGGTGGTCTCTCAACCATTAAATAACCTACTAAATATGAGAAAATAGTATATATAATATTTTTACTTGATTACCTATTCTATAGGGTCTTATACCAATAGTACTTACATTCCTTTTCCAAATTCTTGATGCAATATTCCCTGTGCTCTTTAGTAGATCTCTTGAAGCCCTTATTGAAGTTTTGTTATATGAGTTTTTAACTTTTATTATAGACAAGAGGTTCTTCTAAGAAATATCTTAAAAGGTTCAAAAGATGGAGTTACAAACTTTAAGAATGATTATATTCTCTATAGTTTTTGGGAGTTTACAAAATTTCTATAAAACAAACTATTTTATATTAGAAAAACCCTAACAAACAATTATAGAGAGTTTCTTGATTTCAAAACATTTCAAAAATGAGATTTTTGAGTTAGCAAAAAAGAAGGAAACTAATTTGAAAGACCTAACATTTAAAGGTTCACAAGGATGTTTGAATATTCGTCTTTATCCAAATATTTTATTTTACATTTTTTCAACCTTATCTTAGACAACGGGGCTTAGGCAAATTAGGAAAACCAATTCATAATGGAGGCCCAATATTAAGCCCAAACATTTTAACCAATTTTAATTCTTTTAATTCATATTTAAACATTAATTGTGTTATCATAATGTGTAATAATACATGACAAAAAAATGCTATAAAAAACAATTCTTTTATTTTGTATTTAAACATTAATTGTGTTTTACAAAAGATTCTGGTAGAAATGTTACTAACAAAAGCCTAAACCCTAAACCCTCTAAGATCCAACTAGATCCATCTTCCTTTTTAAATCATTCCTATACTTGCTTAATTTTTTTAGTATACTTGATATGCTCATAAGTGGCTTAAGAAAATGATAAGAAAATTAAAAGATATAAAGAAATTTGCTAACACTTGAGGGGTCAACCTCTTCTAATACAATTAAAAATTTGATAAGATATCAAGTTCACATCTTATTCCATTGGGATAAGCACTTAAATATCCATAATTCTAATATTAATTTCCTTACAAATAAGGAATAATCTAGCAAAGAAATAAAGGCAATGACTTACACATTCTCACCTTTAACAACAAAAATAACATCTTCAAAACAAAAGAACCATTCAAACAAAACAAGCAAGACTTGGTCTTCTTGCATATAACTTGACTTCCACATGTATGACTTAGCAAGCACATGCAATAGTACTTCTCAAATATTATTGGTTTTCTTCAAGCTTTGATATATAATTTTCTTGGACAATAGTGTAGTAATGATAGTGTCCAATGATGTCCTTAGTTGAGATTGGATCTAAGCATGCATTTTCTATTAGTATGTGAGAGATTCCAAGGATAATAGGAAGAAGAATGAAAAATTTAAAGGAGAGCTAACTACTTCTAATCAAACCTATGTCATCTTGTTGACAAATTCCGTTATTTTTTTGCTCAAAGAAAAACAAACATATATTTCATGGTTGCATGGAAAGAAGTATAGCGACTAGTTTTCAAAGCCCTTTACTTATTGATATTGCTACCCATTGTGATTGGTTGTTGTTGCTTTTTTTCATTTTTTTTACTTTTTTTTTTAGCCTTTTTTTTTATGACTTAAACTTATATGTTATTTGGATAGTAAGAGCAAAAAACTTGACCTTGTGGTTTCTTTAATTGACGATATTGAAACATCCTGGATGTACAAGCTAATACCAACATAATTTTTCTGAGGACATTTATACTTGTCAAAGATATCAACATAATTTTTCAAAGGATATTTATACTTGTCAATGATGATAAAAGATGAACAAAATGATCTAATCATCAAACTTTAGTAGAGAATTTCTCTTTAATTTTTTTTTTCTTGAAACATGTTAATGTCAATGTTTTCAAAATCAAACCGGACATTAAATCGGAAAAGTTATCGGTTCACGGTTCACTAGTTGGACTGGTGGTCGAACCGGTGACGTCATAAATATATAATTTATATTTTATTAAAATTAAAAATAATTTTAAATATATATAATTAAAAACTAATAATATTTGTAATAGTATTTATTCATTTTTATATAAATGTATTAACATTTTTAATTTATTAAACAAACTATATGCAATATTTAAATATGAAAAAAAAATGGTAAAAATTGTATTTAAATATTAAACATATTGAAAATGAAAAAATAAAATTGTATTATGTAATTATATATATATATATAGTTATTTATTTATTTATTTATATTATTTTTTAAAACAACCTATATAATTGTTTCTTGTTAAATTTTAGTGTAAGGATGGTTATAGCAGAGTGGATAATATTGTATTGGGAACCTTGAGGTCTATGGTTCAAGCTCTTCTTGCAACAAAAAAAGTTGAGTTTTTCCTTAAATTTCTTCATGTTGATCCCACATTGGAAGTGAGAGGAAGCATAAATAGATTTATAAACCTCTTCCCATCCCTTGCAAGTTAATTTGTTGTTGGGTTGGGCCATAGGGCTCATTGCATAATTTCTTAGGCCATTTTGCCAAGAAGATTCCATCATAGGAGTAGACCCTAGGCCAAGGGAAATGTGGGCCGTTTTGCCAAAAAGAAAAAGAGGTAGTGGAGTTCACCCTTACAGTTCTTAAAGAACTGTTCAGCTCACTCAGGTCACTGGTCCAACGTTGGTGTAATCAGTTCGAGGTCGGTCTAATTGGTAGACAGTCCAAAGAGGGACCGACTAGTTTTAAAACAATGGTTAATGTTATTAATTAAATAATTCCTTAAACATGTTAATGTTCCTAATTAAATAATAAACTTTTCTTATGGATTTATTTTCTTTGGTTTTTGTAATATTTTGCATTATTAAGATTTTATTTGGATACTCTTCTTGATTTTTTATTTTTTTTCTAAAATAGAAAGTAGCATAATTTCTATATAAAAATTAGAGAATCTTGTACAAAAAGTACATACTTTGTGTCCATTTGAATATATTTTGTGTTTCCTATTTTTAAAAATAAAAACATAGTATTATCTTTTATATAAAATATTAAAACTTTAAAGACTTGCATTAAGATTGTAATGGTCTTTTAAAATTGATTTAAAAAATTAAGATATTAAAATTTCTTTATTGCCTCAAATTTAAAAATTTTTAAAAATAATTTTTAAAGGGATAAGGTAAGTTTTATATGAGAGTTTTTGCATTTTTATGTAGAAGTTTCTATTTTGAAAACAAAAACTAGAAAGTGTATCCAAAGGTTTAGGTTGTATGTTTAAAAATTTAAAATTTGAGAAATTAAAACTTTTTAATATCTCAGTTCTTTCAAATAGTTTTTAAAAATTATTAGCTTTTTAAATTAAAAAGGCAAAAAATAGGAAACATATCCAATTTGACGCTAAATTATACATTTATTTTTTGTTTTTTCCCCTCTAATTTCAAACTTGAGATGGCAAAAGTGGAGTGAAATGGAAAGCCAAAAAACCAAAAGCATAATTGAGACTTAAATTGAGTGTAACACTTTTTTGTAATCAACCTAATAATTTTGCAAAGCATAGATTTAATTAATACCAAGCATAGGATCAAGATTAAGCATGGAAAAAACTTGAAACTATAATCTCAATCATTCCATAAATATTAATCAGCACAAAAAAAAATCCTGAAAAAATGCAATTTAAACCCACAACAAACACCCAAACATTTTCCATCCCTTCAAATCCTGCAAACGATAGGCTTCTAATTATAGAATGAATTAAAGAATAATACAAATTCCAATTATATTTGGTTGATTTTAATTGGAATCATACCTAAGCCCCTTGTTCTTATATTGCTTTGAAACTGGGAAGGAAAGTAGTTAGAGTAGCTTCATCCTCCCATTCTCACTCATTCCACCACTCTTGCTTTCCTTCCATCATAACTCTACCTTGATTGGCATTTTTGGATTTGAGTGGCAGCTTCTTCAACTTTGAACACCCAACTACTTCAATTCTGTTAAGGTAAAGAAAGGGCAAGGGATTCCGGTACACATTCTTCAGTTGGGGTAAACCATTTAACTCCAGTCGTATGAGTTTTGTGAATGGGCTCAGATTTCCTTCATCCTCTGCACCTTCACCTATCACTTATTCCATTTCATCACATTGTCCTATTTTAAGATATAAGAGGTTTGGGGCAAAAATAAGTCATGTCAAATTCTTCAACATCTGGCATCTATTGATAACCACTTCGCAAAGGCCATGGAAGCATTTGACCTTTAGGTTGAGACTGCTATACCCCACTGTTTCCTTTCCTTTCCCTGCCTAATCAAACTTAATCTCTCTCAAACTATCCAAATCTTTCATCATAAGCCCAAAGAGATGCTTCATATTTTCGAGAGATGATAGGTTGAGGGAGCCTGAACCTTTGAACATCTTGAGGTAGATTCGATGAGTGCAACTTGGTAACTTTCTGGAACTTAAAAATCTCTTAAACACAGAGGCACTTGCTATGGTGACACTTAAATGCATCAAGTATTTCAAACTCTCCAATTCCTCTACCTAGGACTCATTACCATATGATTCAACGCCTCCTTCAACTACTTGATCATAAAGTCCACAATTGTACATGCCAACCGCTTGTAGCATTAAAAGACTTGATATTAGTCCTCGTGGAATTGAAGAGAGTTTAGATGTACACAATCTCAAAGTCTTCAATTGTACGAGATTCTTCATCTCAATTGGCAACTTCTTTATCTTTGTAGCATATAAATCAAGATATTGCAATGAAACCAAATTAGAAATATCTGATGGTAACTCAACTATTTTGGTGTTTAATAAGCTCAACACTCTTAGATTGGGCATAAATTGGAAAAAACCATTGCTTATCATTTGCAAATCACTATTCAAATCTATAAGAAGTATCGAGAGATTGGGACATGTGGGTGATCCTATTAACTTCTCAATTTGGTTGTTTATCAGTGAAATCCTTTTTGATTACTACTCAAAAATGCTATTTTGTAAGCTTGTAATTAACTCTTTTAAACACTTTTGAGTAGTAGTTATCACCTTTTAACCCAATTAACATATTAAGGACCCTTGCAATCAATTCTAATCAAAATGTGCAAGTTTTGGTGTTTTTGTTAGCTTTTTGCTCACCAAAGCAATCCGAGATTGAGGAGAGTTCTTTGGAATCCATGGCAAAGCTTTTGGAAAGCTCAGAAATATGAAGAACCAAAGCTTTGAAGCTTTAAAGTCCTTTGCCATAAGCAAATCCGGAATGCAAGGAGGGAAGCAAAGAGAAATCTGCCATGAAGCAAAACAGGGGACAGCAGTTGCAGTCTTCTTGGGCACTTTTGGAGCACTTTCCGGAGTCCAATTTCTACATGCTATATACCATTTCAAAGCTCAGGAAGTCAAGAATCCAATGCTTGAAACGGTACATGATTCGGAGTTCAAATGAAGAAGTTATAGCCATTACAAGAATATCGCTCCAAGCTGAAGACAGAATGTTGCACGGCTGCGAAATCAGCCTTTTGCTGCGAAAATGGTGTCCTTTGGCTGCGAAATTTCGCAGCCATTTTGCACAGTGCCGCGGTGTCTTAAAGCTACCCGATAGCTGCAACCAACATCCTGAGATCTTTTTGCTTTAGATATTTGATGTCTAAATTCCCAAACTCTCCTTGTAACCCTCCTATCACATGATTCCTTAGTCTTTAAGCAAGAACTAAAGGGTGAATAACCTCTTATATATATGTTTGTAATTTTCCATATGTAGATATCTCGGGAGCTTTTCCAGAGACCACCTTGGATAGTAGATATATAAAATATACAGAGCCTTGCTCTGTTTTTCTCTCTCGTCTTTGTTTTCTCTTTCATTTTCTTTCTAGCCAAACATCCTTTGAGGATTTTTCCTCAGAGGATGAGTGGCTAGGCTTTTTGTCTCTTGGGTGAAGGGAGCCAGGTAAGGTGCCGGCATGCATGAGGGTGAGTTTTTGTTGTTTCCATTTTTAATGAAGAGAAAGTGTGACCCGTTTTTGGTTTCTATGTTTTTAGTTAACTTAAAACGCCTTTGAATCACCTGGGCCAACACTTGGTAAGGCAAGTGGACTCCGTCCATTGAGTTTCACTAGTTTATCTCTTGCGAGCCTTTGGGAGGTGGTTTGAAGGTAGGATTTTCTAGAATAGCCAACACTTGGTAAACTTTTGGACTCTAAGGAGACATCCATTAGTTATCTCTTGCGAGCTTGAGAAGGGAAATCCAAGGTTAAAGATCCCCTTGAATGGCAAATGCTAGGTGAGAGGCACGAGCCATTGCAAGGTGTATCAGTGAGAGGGATTTAGTGTTGAAACCTTTAATGGTAAGCATCTGTACCACACCGGTTCGGGAAATAACTATATGTTAAATCCCCAATGCGAGGAAAAGAAACAAGTGACCGGAATCTCCTCTTTTGTAGATGGTACCTGATCCTAGTGACCTGAAATCCCAAGAAACACCTTTCTTTGTAATTATTTTCAGTTATGTTTAGTTTGGTTAGCTTAAAATCAATCATTTTCATGCAAACTTATGTTTTCTTTTAAAGCTAACTTAGAAAGGAAAACCACCAATTCATCTTTGAATTAATATCAATTGTGAAGTGAAAACCCATCTCTGTGGACGATCCTAGAGCCACTATGCTATGCTAGCTAATGCTACCCTAGTATATGGTGATTTAGGTTTATAAATTTTGTTGATTACTCCCGTCTAAGGATTGGAATCAAAGCACATCAGTTGAGCTGAATCAATTAGAACACCAATTGGGGACGAATCAAATAGCGCCGTTGCCGGGGATGGTGCCACTTTACAGTGATATGATCTTTTGAGAACACTTGTGATCTTCATCACAAGTTTGGTGATTTTTCTTTTCTTTTACTAACTCTTTTTAATTGTTTCTTTTTCTTTATTTATGTTTTAGTTTACCTTTTAGCTAGTTTTAGTTAATCTTAATTTTTTTAGAATTGTTTTTCTTTTGTTTTCTTTTGTTTTCTCTGTTTTAATTCATAAATTGCTAGTTGTGCATGCCATGTTGAATACGAGATAGCAGAGGAAGCCATGAACTTCTTAAGTTATGTGGCTCAACTTTCAAGAGGATGGGATGCCCACATCCAAGCTAGAGCATAAGGTAGAGAGTGAAACAGAGAAAGAGAAGAGGGAGGAAATTAAAGGAAAGAAAAAGGGAATTGCTTCCGTTGCCATCATACAAAGCAAATCTCAAGTAAAGGATGCAAACTTCATATGGGATCCGGGCAAGTGAAACAGGGCAATATTTTTTGATGGACTTAGTCTTTCTAAAGACTAGCTAGTCCATATTTTTTTTTTTGTTTTATTACTTGTTTTAATTTTGATTTCAATGCTTTAATTTTAATTTGTTTTGATTTAACATAAGTTTTTTTTGGATGATCAATTATAGGAGGGACTTCAAAACAATTGGGCACACATGGCCATTTGGAGAGCAGCTGCAGTCTTCATTCTGACATTTGGAGAACTTTCCCAAGTTCATTTCTTACATACTATATGCCGTTTTGAAGCTCCGGAAGTCAAGAATCCAACGCTTCAAACGGTGTCCAAATCGGAGTTTAAACGAAGAAGATATGGGCATTGGAAGAAAATTGCGCCGAGCTGAAGAAAAATTTCGCAGCGCTACAGTGCCGCTGCGAAATGGCTGCGAAAATGGCCTCCCGCTGCGAAACCATTTCGCAGCGCTACAGTGCCCGCTGCGAAAATTTTCGCAGCTGCGAAAAGGGTCCTTGGCACACGAGTGCTATTTCGCAGCCCCGTACACTCATTTCGTAGCTGCGAAACGGCTGCGAAATCCTCCACGCCTAAAAATTCCCATTTTCGCAGCCGACATGCCATTTCGAAGGGTGTTTCGCAGCTGCGAAACCACCCTTTGGCACACGAGTGCCACTTCGCAGCGCCGTACGCCCATTTTGAAGCTGCGAAATGGGCTGCGAAATCCACGCAAAAATTTCTCCCGCTGCGAAACCATTTCGCAGCGCTACAGTGCTGCTGCGAAAACGCCTCCTCGCTGCGAAAAGTCCCCCCTGCTGCGAAAATGAAAAGCGTCCCTTGGCATCCTTTTAAAAGGTATAAATTCAATTTTTTCTATTCTAACTGATCATCTGAACTTCAAAAAGGTACCAAGAGGAGCCAAGCCAGAGCACTGGTTTTGTTGCCGCGCGCACCTCCGGCCATCTTCTCCGACGCAACCAGCACCTCCATTTCGCAACTGTTGGACACATTTTGATCACTTTTTGACGTCCATTTCATGCATGCCATATGTCGATTCGAATCTCGGGAAGTCAGGAGTTTAGAGCTTCAAACGGTACACGATTTGGAGTTGAAACAAAGAAGTTATGGTCGTTTGATGACTGTGCACACCATGAATGGAAATGTCGCACCCCCATTTCGCTACTGTTGGACACATTTTGAAGCACTTCCTGGAGCTCAAATTATGCATACTATATCTCTTTTTGAAGCTTGGGAAGTTAGGAGTCCATAGCTTCAAACGGTGCTTGATTTGGAGTTGAAATGAAGAAGTTATGGCCGTTTGAAGAAAATCGCGCAAAGTTGAGCGGGAATTTCGCAGCCAAAGCCCCATTTCGCAGGGTGTTTCGCAGCTGCGAAACACCCCTTTGGCACACGAGTGCCATTTCGCAGCACAGTAACCCCATTTCGCAGCTGCGAAATGGGCTGCGAAAATGTTTTTTTTTCCTTTGGCTGCGAAACGATCTCCAATGTTCCAAATGGCTACAAAATGATCTCCAAACTTCAAAATGGATGCAAAATGATTTCCAAACTTTGAAATTGGGTTGCGAAACTTCCCTTTGGTTGCGAAATGATTTCGCAACCCCATAGCTCCCCTGCGAAAATCACCTTTGGCTGCGAAAATATTTTTTTTTTCCTTTTGGCTTCGAAATGGTTGCGAAAACACCTCCAGGCTTCGAAATTGACTTGCAAAGTGAAGGGAGGTTTGCAAAAACACCTTGCCAAGCCAAGGGAAGTTGCGAAAAGGGCCTGCCACCATGCAAAGCCAGCCTCCCATAGTTTTCCTCTCCATTGGACGCCCCATGACCACACGTCTGAAGAGGAGAGCACTCTCACTGAGATCACACACATGAAGCCTCTCATTCCATTTCTTACCTCCTTAAACCATCAAAGCCCATAGCTCCAACTGAGAGCTCCAGCCGAGGAGACTATTCCATCCAAGGAGACTACTAGAACAGAGGTCGATGTCCTGATCCAACCCACTCAGGAGGCCACCACAGAGCCATCATCTCCACAGGACCTTACCATTACTTGATCATCTCTTTACTTTTTGTCTTTACATATTATAGTACTATAGATAATTCCATGTTTTGATGTCTTATATTCTGGGATTGGATGTATTACTGATGATACATCATATATAGACATCATTTTTGTTTGAACTTAGTATTTTTCTATTTCCTCTACTCACTGACTCTTTTGTTTTTTTGAAACATGTGGTTTCTCCTAAACGACTCAGACTCCATGTCACTCAGGAGGTACCACTTCCTCCCTTTATTTTCTAATCACTCTTGAAACATTGAGGACAATGTTGAGCTTGGTTGGGGGGAGAGTTGAGGAAGGAAGTAAGTATTGTTAATAATGCTAAGTTATTTTGGTAAGTTAGTTGCTTTTTGCTTAATTTTTAAAAATTTTTAAGTTTTTTTATTCTACTCTCCATGGTTATTAAGGAAAAATTTTCAAATTGAAATGAGAGAAGTTGAATTTTTGTCTTTTTACTTAACTTAGAGTTTGTATTATGTTTATTAAAGTTGATGAATTGTTGAACTCCTATTGATTTCAACCTTATATCTTCCACTTTAAGCTATACACACACTGTGCACTAGGTTCCGAGTATAAGATGAAGAACTATTTCCCTCTTGACTTAGGAAAATTTTAGACTTGGTACTTTTGACCTCATTTAATAGTGTTGGGACACCTTAAAAAAGGCCAATGAGCCTTTGAAAAGAAAGAAAGAAAGAAAAAAATGTTTGCTTGCCTTGAAACCCGAGCAAGGTCTGAGGGGTATATGGTGAAAATCTTTAAAGCCTGGTGCCCTAAGCCTTAATTGGTTGGGAGCCACCGACCTCAATGCTCGTTACATGGGTGAATGGGTGGAGTTTAGCATACTGTAGGTGCTTGGGTATTTAAAATTCATTCTCAAAAGTCCGGGGTGAAATCCGAGGAGTTAGTGGTTGAAAGATCCTTAAAGCTTGATGCCCTAAACCTTGATTGGTTGGGAGTCATCGATGGACCCCCGTTACATGGACAATTTAGAAAAGAATACCTTTAAGCCTTGTACTCCTACAAGAAAAAAAATTGTGAAAGAGGTGCGTTCTTAGCCTATTGGAGGTTGATTAGTTTGCTAAGCTTTGAAAAGAACTAGGTTGAGGGGTGAGATTAGTTTGACATACTATATTCGGAAGCTAATAAATAACACTTAGATTTTTGTGGAAGAATAAGTTTTGGACCTTTGGGAGTGGAAATCATTTTGAAGCTTAAATTTGCATAATGCCTACTCTTTATGAATTGTGACTAGACAAGTTATTTGATAACTCTTGTTGAAGTTTGAGTTTTATTTCTTTGATGTTCCATGTGAGAGTTAGATCATTATGCCACTTAAACATTTTTTGAAGTGATCAGCATGATGTTGTAAATTATAGTACTTTTACTTTTATTTTTCTCTCCTTTATTGCTAAGGGACTAGCAATATGTCGGTTGGGGGGAGTGATTACTACTCAAAAATGCTATTTTGTAAGCTTGTAATTAACTCTTTTAAACACTTTTGAGTAGTAGTTATCACCTTTTAACCCAATTAACATATTAAGGACCCTTGCAATCAATTCTAATCAAAATGTGCAAGTTTTGGTGTTTTTGTTAGCTTTTTGCTCACCAAAGCAATCCGAGATTGAGGAGAGTTCTTTGGAATCCATGGCAAAGCTTTTGGAAAGCTCAGAAATATGAAGAACCAAAGCTTTGAAGCTTTAAAGTCCTTTGCCATAAGCAAATCCGGAATGCAAGGAGGGAAGCAAAGAGAAATCTGCCATGAAGCAAAACAGGGGACAGCAGTTGCAGTCTTCTTGGGCACTTTTGGAGCACTTCCCGGAGTCCAATTTCTACATACTATATACCATTTCAAAGCTCAGGAAGTCAATAATCCAATGCTTGAAACGGTACATGATTCGGAGTTCAAATGAAGAAGTTATAGCCATTACAAGAATATCGCTCCAAGCTGAAGGCAGAATGTTGCACGGCTGCGAAATCAGCCTTTTGCTGCGAAAATGGTGTCCTTTGGCTGCGAAATTTCGCAGCCATTTTGCACAGTGCCGCGGTGTCTTAAAGCTACCCGATAGCTACAACCAACATCCTGAGATCTTTTTGCTTTAGATATTTGATGTCTAAATTCCCAAACTCTCCTTGTAACCCTCCTATCACATGATTCCTTAGTCTTTAAGCAAGAACTAAAGGGTGAATAACCTCTTATATATATGTTTGTAATTTTCCATATGTAGATATCTCGGGAGCTTTTCCAGAGACCACCTTGGATAGTAGATATATAAAATATACAGAGCCTTGCTCTGTTTTTCTCTCTCGTCTTTGTTTTCTCTTTCATTTTCTTTCTAGCCAAACATCCTTTGAGGATTTTTCCTCAGAGGATGAGTGGCTAGGCTTTTTGTCTCTTGGGTGAAGGGAGCCAGGTAAGGTGCCGGCATGCATGAGGGTGAGTTTTTGTTGTTTCCATTTTTAATGAAGAGAAAGTGTGACCCGTTTTTGGTTTCTATGTTTTTAGTTAACTTAAAACGCCTTTGAATCACCTGGGCCAACACTTGGTAAGGCAAGTGGACTCCGTCCATTGAGTTTCACTAGTTTATCTCTTGCGAGCCTTTGGGAGGTGGTTTGAAGGTAGGATTTTCTAGAATAGCCAACACTTGGTAAGCTTTTGGACTCTAAGGAGACATCCATTAGTTATCTCTTGCGAGCTTGAGAAGGGAAATCCAAGGTTAAAGATCCCCTTGAATGGCAAATGCTAGGTGAGAGGCACGAGCCATTGCAAGGTGTATCAGTGAGAGGGATTTAGTGTTGAAACCTTTAATGGTAAGCATCTGTACCACACCGGTTCGGGAAATAACTATATGTTAAATCCCCAATGCGAGGAAAAGAAACAAGTGACCGGAATCTCCTCTTTTGTAGATGGTACCTGATCCTAGTGACCTGAAATCCCAAGAAACACCTTTCTTTGTAATTATTTTCAGTTATGTTTAGTTTGGTTAGCTTAAAATCAATCATTTTCATGCAAACTTATGTTTTCTTTTAAAGTTAACTTAGAAAGGAAAACCACCAATTCATCTTTGAATTAATATCAATTGTGAAGTGAAAACCCATCTCTGTGGACGATCCTAGAGCCACTATGCTATGCTAGCTAATGCTACCCTAGTATATGGTGATTTAGGTTTATAAATTTTGTTGATTACTCCCGTCTAAGGATTGGAATCAAAGCACATCAGTTGAGCTGAATCAATTAGAACACCAATTGGGGACGAATCACTTTCCGTCATCGTCCATTTAACAAAGTCAGGTGCTTAGGTCAAACCAACACTTGTTTATACCAAAAACTTGCCCTTTATCTCCCCCATTTCATTGGTTATCCACAAGGCCATATCACGTACAACATCATGAAATTTTACAAATCTAGTATTTGAAGATTCCTCAAGTAGACATGCGTGACCAAGAGTATTGATAATATTGAATCCCTGATTTCTGGATCCATCCGTGTCATCAAATTCATCTAAAAGTCTCTCACAAATCCATTGATGTATCAAACGTTCCTTAAATATGAAAAAATCTTCTGGGAATAAAGAACAATATAAGAAGCAAGATTGAACTATTTTGAAGGGCAAACTATCATAACTATATTTCAAAAGTGGGTACACTTGGTGCCCCATACTTGGAAAATTTGAAGCACATGTTTGTAGTACTCTAATTGCATGCTTCCAATCTTTGGATGTCACTTTAGAAGCCATGGTTCACCTCACGATAATTATCGACAGTGGCAAACTGTAACACTCTTTTGCAACCATTTCAGCCAGCTCAGGTATTTCTGGATCAGAATTAAGGGCGTCCTTTCCCACATATTTTTGAAACAGATCCCACAAATCCTTCCATGCCAAAGATTTCACTTGGATCTTCTTGTGAGCTTCCATTTGCCCGCACAAGTCCTGAGTATTAGAGAATTCATGACAATAGATTTTCTTTCTATTTTCAAATTATTGTAATTAGTTATAACTTCCTATTTTTGTTGTAATTTCCTAATTTTAGGATTGTTTCCTATTTTTGTGTTTTGGGCTAATTTTAGGATTGTTTCCTATTTTTTTATTTTGGGTAGATTGTTTCCTATTTTTGTGTCTTAGGTTTATGTATATATATATTCATTCTTAATCAATGGAAAAGTCAAGCCATTGTTTCTCAATAATTTTATCTTTACTTCAACATGGTATCAAGAGCCTAATCTTCTTGGGCGTATTTTCTTCCTTTTTTTTCCTTCTCCTTAATGGCTTTCGGTGCATCCTTCTCTTCCACCAACGGTCCTATCACTACCCAAAACTCTCAAGATACTCAACATCCTCTCCTTACAATCAATCTCTCCAATATCACCAAATTGTCATCCACCAATTATCTCACATGGAGCCTTCAAATCCAATCTCTTCTTGAAGGTGATTCATCCCCAATTGGTGTTCTACTTGATTTAGCTCAATCAACTGATGTGCTTTGATTTCAATCCTCAAACGAGAGTTATCAACAAAATTTATAAACCTATTTCACCATATACTAAGGTAGCATAGCATAGTGGCTCTAGGATCATCCACAGAGATGGGTTTTCACTTTGCAATTGATATTAGTTCAAAACTGAATTGGTGCTTTTCCTTTTATGAGTTAGCTTTAAAAGAAAACATAAGTTTGAATGGAAACGGATGGTTTTAAGCTAACCAAACAAAAAGTAATTGAATTTAACTAGAAAGAAAGGTGTTTCTTGGGATTTCAGGTCACTAGGATCAAGTGCCTTATACAAAAAGGGAGACTCCGGTCACTTGAATCTTTTCCTCGCGTTGGGGATTTAACATATAGTTATTTCCCGAACCGGTGTGGTACAGATGCTTACCATTAAAGGCTTCAACTCTAAATCCTTCTTACTGATACACCTTGCAATGGCTCGTACCTCTCACCTAGTATTTGCCATTCAATGTAATCCTTAACATCGAATCATCCTTCACAGGTGAACAAGAGATAACAATTAGACCTCCATGGAGCAAGATTGCAAGCAATAAAAATCCATGGAATCCGAAAGCTTATCAAGTATTGGCTATTCACGGTAATCTTAGTTAACTAAAAATATAAAAACCACTAACGGGTCACACTTTCTCTTCATTAAAAACGAAATCAACAAAATCTCAATTTTTGCATCCGGAACCTCACCTGGCTTCCTTCACCAAGAAACAAAGAAATCTAGCCTCTCATCCCCTGAGACAACATCTCAAAGGCTGATTTGCTAGAAATAAAAATAAACAAGAAAACAAAATAGGAAGGTAAGGCAGAGCAAAACTCTGTGTATTACTTTCAAAAACTATACAAGTGGTCTCTGGAAAAACTCCTGAGATTGTTGTTATGTGATTACAAAAGAGTTTATATAGGAAGGTTATTTACCCTTCCCTCATTACTTCCTAACTAAGGAATTACATGAGTGGTGGATTACAAGGAGAAAATGGAAATTTATACAAAAATATCTGAAGAAAAATATCAAAAGGAGTCAATCACAAAATATCTGGGATTTCGTAGGTGAATTTCTGACTTGTGAGAATTTCGTAAGTTGATTTCTAACTTGCAAAAATTTGGCAAGTTTATTTCGCAAGTTGCGAAATTGTCTTTCAACCTAGCGCGGTTTTCTTCCAATGGCCATAACTTCTTTATTTTAGCTCTGATTTGCACACCGTTTAAAGCGTTGGACTCTTGACTTCCCGAGCTTCAAAATGGTATATAGTATGTATAAAATGGACTCTAGGAAGTGCTCCAAATGTGAAAAAGAATACTGCAGCTACTCTCCTCTTGAATTTCTTCATGTTAGATTCTTCTCTCTGTTTTTCCTCCTTGCATACTTTGAATGACTTTGGCAAAGGGTTATGAAGTTCCAAAGCTTGGTTCCTTCATGAATTTAAACTTCAATTTGCTTTGCCATGAACTATACAAAGATCTCCCTCATTCTCGGAATGCTTTGGTGATAAAAAAAAAAAAAACTATCAAAAACACCAAAACTTAACACAATTTGATTAGAAACGATTGCAAGGGTCCTTAACATGTCAATTGAGTTAAAAGGTAATGACTACTACTCAAAAGTGTTTAAAAGAGTTAATTACAAGCTATAAAATAGTACTTTTTGAGTAGTAATCAGAAGGTTATGATCTTCATCACTTTATTGATGGCACTCATACTCCACCACCACCCACCGTCACCGTCATTGGTGTTGCATCCTTGGTGCTCTCCTTGGTGCTATCTCTGTTTCACTACAACCGTTTATTGCCCGCACCACCACTTCCCTTGATGCATGGCAAACCTTAGCCAATACCTATGCCAAACCATCTCGTGGTCATATTAAACAATTGAAGGAACAATTAAAGCGGTGTACCAAGGGCTCAAAATCAATTAGTGAATATATGCAGGCGATAAAGACTCGTGCCGATGAACTTGCCCTTTTAGGGAAGCCAATTGATGATGAAGATCTTATTGATCGGGTTCTTAAAGGACTAAGTGATGAGTACAAATCCGTCATTGATGCCATTAATGCTCGTGACACGTCAATTTCGTTTGCTGAGCTCCATGAGAAACTTCTCAACAAAGAAACATCTCTTCAGACCGCTCAACCATCTCCTATATCACTACCAGCAACAGCAAATCCTACAACCTTCTGGAATCGTCCAAATTGGCATCCACCAACCAACACTCCACAACAACCAGGCCCTACCACTGCATTTTCTCCTCATGATCAACGCCAACCCAAACCTTATTTGGGTCGTTGTCAAGCATGAGGTATTCAAGGACACACTGCCAAACGATGCCCAATGTTTCGACTTGTCACTAATCAACAATCCCTAACACCTCATCCTCAAGGCACTCAGGGATATCGCTCTTCCACATCCTGGCAACCGCGATCTAATCAGGCTGTTCTCAACAACAACACTACTCCTACTTGGCTGCTGGATAGTGGAGCATCTCACCATGTTACGTTTGACTTGAGCAATCTCTCTCTTCATAGCCCGTATAAAGGATCTGATGATATCATGATCGACGATGGATCGGCCCTTCCCATCACACATACTGGTTTTACCACCATACCTATTTCATCTCGCACCTTTACTTTACAAAATGTCCTTTATGTCCCTTCCATGCAAAATAACTTAATTTCAATTCATCAATTTTGCACTAATAACCATGTTTCTGTTGAATTCTCACCCTCTACTTTTCAGGTGAAGGATCTAAACACGGGGGCAATCCTTTTGATGGGTGAACCTAAGGATGGCGTATATGAGTGGCCGACTACATTCCCTTTTGTTACCTCTTTACCTTTACTTGCATTTTCTAGTGTCAAGACCATTTCATCCAAGTGGCACTCTAGACTAGGTCATCCATCATTTTCTATTATGAAAAATATTGTCTCTAAGTTTTCTTTGCTATTGTCTAGTTTGTTATCCTCTTCCACACATTGTAATGCCTGTTCATGTAATAAAAGTCATAAATTCCATTTTATTCTTCTACCTTAACCTCATCCCATTCACTTGAACTTCTCTTTTCTAATGTATGGACCTCTCTTGTTTCTTCTATTGATGGTTTTTAATACTATGTTATTTTTGTTAATCATTATACACGGTATATTTGGTATTATCCACTTAAACCGAAATCCCATGTGTATGATGTCTTTGTACGCTTCAAGGCATTAGTCGAAAACCAATTTAAACACCGAATTGTTACCGTCTATTCAAATAATGGTGGTGAATATCAAGCCCTTGATAAATTTCTCTCAACCAGTGGTATATCCCATTTTACTACACCACCACATACACCTGAACACAATGGTATTTCTGAACGACGTAATCACCATATTATTGAAACTGGTCTATCTCTTCTCACTCATGCATCGATGCCTTTAACTTATTGGACTTATGCCTTTGCCACTGTTGTATATCTCATCAACCATATGCCCACACCCACACTACATCTCTCATCTCCTTTTGCCAAACTCTTTGAGTCTCCACCCAACTACACTAAACTTCGGGTGTTCGGTTGCTTATGTTATCCATGGCTTCATCCTTATTCTCAACATAAACTTGACTCTCGTTTCACTCCTTGTGTTTTTCTAGGTTACTCTTCAACACAAAGTGCCTATATTTGTCTTGATCTATCCACTTCTAAAACCTATATTTCTCGTCATGTCAAATTTCTTGAAAACACTTTTCCCTTTACCACTCACCAATCTCATCTAGCTTGTCCCACCCTAGAGCTCATTTCCCACTAGCTTCCACCGTTCCAAACTCTAACTATTTCAAATGGCTCACTCAATACGCCTCCACAAAGGGATTCCTTGTGTCAACATCCGTCCCAAAATGCCCAACCGGTCGCCCACCCCTCCTTACCTATCGATCGTTTACCACCAGAACCATACAATTTTGAGACCTTTTCTGCCTTAACCACAACTCCACCTACCCATTAAAATACCCATCCCATGACCACTAAAGCCAAAAACAACATCCACAAACCCCTAACCAAGATGAATCTTACTGCTGTCCTTTCTCAACCATCAGACATTGAGCCTCATACTATTAACCAAGCCCAAACCGATCCCAAATGGAGACAAGCCATGAATGATGAATTTGATGCTCTTGTTCGGAATGGAACTTGGGAACTTGTTCCATCTTCTTCTATGCAGAATCTTATTGGATGTAAGTGGGTTTTTTGTATTAAATGGATTCCTAATGGCTCTATTGACAGGTACAAAGCCAGATTAGTTGCCAAAGGTTTTCATCAGCGACCTGGCGTGGATTATCATGACACCTTTAGTCCGGTTGTCAAGCCGACAACAACACGACTTGTTCTTAGCCTGGCAGTCAGTAAAGGTTGGCAATTGCAACAGTTGGATGTTAATAATGCCTTTCTTCAAGGCCATCTTTCCGAAGATGTCTACATGGCCTAGCCTCCGGGATTTGTTGATAGAGACAATCCAACACATGTATGCAAATTAAAGAAGGCTATATATGGACTTAAGCAGGCCCCACAGGCTGGGATCTTGAACTTTGCCAGTTCTTCATTGAGTCTGGGTTCACAAACTCTCATGTAGACACTTCTCTATTCATTCTCCACTCAGGTGACATTACTATATATCTCCTTGTTTATGTGGATGACATTATTATCACAGGTACCAACACCAATATTATTCAATGCTACATTGACCTGTTGGCACAAAGATTTTCAATCAAGGATCTTGGCGCTTTATCCTATTTTCTCGACATTGAGGTTCTTACCACTCCATCTAGTGTGTTGCTTACTCAAAGGCGCTACATCTCTGATCTTCTTGCTCGGACAAAAATGTCTAGTGCAAAACCTATTGCTACACCACTTGTTACAGATGGAAATCTCACACTTCATTTAGGTACAACTTTAACTAACTGCACAGAATATAGAACCCTTGTTGGCAATCTACAGTATCTTTGCCTCACTCGCCCAGACATATCATATGCTATTAACAAGCTATCCCAATTCATGCATCGCCCGACATCTGAACATTGGAATGCTGCAAAATGATTGCTTCGATATCTGTGTGGCACATTGACTCATGGATTATTTCTTCATAAGGCAAATGCACTTTCACTTCAAGCCTTCTCAAATTTAGATTGGGCTAGCAACAAAGACGACTATACCTCTACAAGTGCCTATATTGTCTATTTTGGTCGTCATCCAATTTCTTGGTTATCCAAGAAACAACGTACAATTGCTCGGTCATCCACAGAGGCTGAGTATTGATCAGTTGCCGCTACTACTTCAGAAATCAATTGGATTTGTTCCCTTCTCACAGAGCTTGGCGTCACTCTACTTACACCGCCTGTTACCTATTGTGACAATGTTGGTGCCACCTATCTTTGTTCTAATCCAGTATTTCATTCACGCATGTCACTCATGTTTCCTCAGTAGATCAATTTGCCAACATTCTTACTAAACCGCTTCCACGAAGCCGTTTCCAAGAATTACGGGTCAAGATTGGCATCTTCTCCAGAATTCCATCTTGAGGGGGGATATTAGAGAATTCATTACAATAGATTTTCTTTCTATTTTTAAATTATTGTAGTTAGTTGTAACTTCCTATTTTTGTTGCAATTTCCTAATTTTAGGATTGGTTCCTATTTTTGTGTTTTGGGCTAATTTTAGGATTATTTCCTATTTTTGTATTTTGGGTAGATTGTTTCCTATTTTTGTGTCTTAGGTTTGTGTATATATATTCATTCTTAATCAATGGAAAAGTCAAGCCATTGTTTCTTAATAATTTTCTCTCTACTTCAACACTGAGATCGAGTGGTGAATATCAGCTTGGACTTATTTTTTTGGTTAGGAGGTGGAATTCCCACTTCTAATAAATCCATTTGCTCCCACAAGTCATCCAACAACATCACAAACCTCTTTTTGCTCAAGGCTCTCCAGATTTCTTTGGCTTTCTCATGGCGGCTTTTGCTTTTCCATTTATCATCACAGAATCCCACCTTCTCCCAAATCTCATTTTGAACCCGCTCTAGATTTGGAGTTTTTGAAACCACTACCCAAATTACAACATCAAAATTGTGGGATGTTTTAAGGAAATGATTGTTGATTTGTGTAAAGAGGGTGGTCTTCCCAACGCCCCCCAACCCATATAAGCCGATCATTCCTACATGTTCTTCTTCGAGACTCCTCCAAACTTTGTCAAATGTTGATTCCAAGCCCACAATGGGTCGGCCGGGTATTTACTCCACAGGAGTTGGAGGTATAATATCAGCCACCACCTCAAAATTACGTTCTTCGCTCATTAGAGTAGCCATATCTTGTAGCTTCCTGGCCACTTTTTTTCCCAACGTGTAGCTGGAGATGTAATGCTTGGGATGGCAACAACCACGTAATTGTTTCTTCTCGATGGTCTCCTGATTACTACTCAAAAATGCTATTTTGTAAGCTTGTAATTAACTCTTTTAAACACTTTTGAGTAGTAGTTATTACCTTTTAACCCAATTAACATATTAAGGACCTTTGCAATCATTTCTAATCAAAATGTGCAAGTTTTGGTGTTTTTGTTAGTATTTTGATCACCAAAGCAATCCAAGATTGAGGAGAGTTCTTTGGAATCCATGGCAAAGAAAATGGAAAGCTTAGAAACATGAAGAACCAAAGCTTTGAAGCTTTAAAGTCCTTTGCCATAAGCAAATCCGGAATGCAAGGAGGGAAGCAAAGAGGAATCTGCCATGAAGCAAAACAGGGGACAGCAGTTGCAGTCTTCTTGGACACTTTTGGAGCACTTCCCGGAGTCCAATTTCTACATTCTATATACCATTTCAAAGATCAGGAAGTCAAGAATCCAATGCTTCAAACGGTGCACGATTCGGAGTTCAAATGAAGAAGTTACAGCCATTGCAAGCCGATCGCTCCAAGCTGAAGGAGAATTTCGCAGGGCTGCGAAATTTTGTCCTTTGGCTGCGAAATTTCGCAGCGCTACAGTGCCAGCTGCGAAACACCTCCTGAAGCCACCCGATAGCTGCAACCGACATCTTGAGATATTTTTGCTTTAGATATTTGATGTCTAAATTCCCAAACTCTCCTTGTAACCCACCTATTAGAGAATTCCTTAGCTAGGAAGGTTGGAAAAACTTGCCTATATATTCCCTTGCATCCATTGTAAATCATATACACATCTCGGGAGCTTTTCCAGAGACCACCTTGTATAGTTTTTGGAAAGTAATATATACAGAGCCTTGCTCTCTTTTTCCTTCTCTTTTTGTTTTCTCTTTCATTTTCTTTCTAGCCAAACATCCTTTGAGGATGTTTCCTCAGAGGATGAGTGGCTAGGCTTTTTGTCTCTTGGGTGAAGGAAGCCAGGTAAGGTGCCGGCATGCATAAGTGTGAGTTTTTGTTGTTTCCATTTTTAATGAAAAGAAAGTGTGACCCGTTTTTGGTTTCTATGTTTTTAGTTAACTTAAAACGCCTTTGAATCACCTGGGCCAACACTTGGTAAGGCAAGTGGACTCCGTCCATTGAGTTTCACTAGTTTATCTCTTACGAGCCTTTGGGAGGTGATTCAAAGGTAGGATTTTCTAGACCAGCCAACACTTGGTAAGCTTTTGGACTCCAAGGAGACATCCATTAGTTATCTCTTGCGAGCTTTTGAAGGATAATCCAAGGTTAAAGATCCCCTTGAATGGCAAATGCTAGGTGAGAGGCACGAGCCATTGCAAGGTGTATCAGTGAGAGGGATTTAGTGTTGAAACCATTAATGGTAAGCATCTGTACCACACCGGTTCGGGAAATAACTATATGTTAAATCCCCAACGCGAGGAAAAGAAACAAGTGACCAGAATCTCCTCTTTTGTATTGGCACCTGATCCTAGTGACCTGAAATCCCAAGAAACACTTTTCTTTGTAATTAAAATCAGTTACTATTTTTGGTTAGCTTAAAACCAATCCTTTTTCCACCAAAGATTATGTTTTCTTTTAAAGCTAACCCGGAAATGAAAAAGCACCAATTCATCTTTGAAGTAATATCAATTGTGAAGTGAAAACCCATCTCTGTGGACGATCCTAGAGCCACTATGCTATGCTAGCTATGCTACCCTAGTATATGGTGAAATAGGTTTATAAATTTTGTTGATAACTCCCATCTGAGGATTGAAATCAAAGCACATCAGTTGATTGAGCTGAATCAATCAGAACACCAATTGGGGACGAATCATCTCCGCACCATCTCTAATCAGTTGACCGACTTCAATTTCCATGGCTTCCACCCTAGAAAGCTAGCCTTGTACTTGATCCAGACGCTTCATTTGTTGTCTCTCAGCCACATCCACCTTCCTATTCACATCATTCTTTAGCTACCTTAATTTTTGAAGCTTTGTTCTCAAAGTAACCTGATTTTCTGCAAGCTTGCATGTGTAATTTGCTCGAGCAACAGTGCAATCACAACAACTAGCGATGTCATTGGTAGAGATTGAGATTGAGAACACGTTTCCCATTGATGTGTGAAAAACTCCAAGGAGAAGGTAAGAAAGAGGAATGACAAATTCGAAGTAGAAAAAGAATGCCTTTTATTTGTAGATATTGGGAAATTGATGAGGAGTGTAACATAATGTGCCTATGCTGTGTTAGGTTATATATGTAAAAATAACTTTTTTGTTTTATGTTTTGAGTGGTTGTCATGCTTCCACGTGGAGAGATTTACTCAAGTTAAATCTCTTTGCATCTGGTTTGAAATCTAGTGACTGTACAACGAAAACTGCAGAATCGAGAATACAAAGTAAAAAAAAAAAAAAGGGTCCTTTGTTTTTTGGTGGACTATTTTAACTCCTCTATTCCCAGATGTTACTCTTCCATTTTTTCTTTCTATAGCCATTCTCTGTTTCAAGTTGAAACTACAGCCAACAGAATTGGTATCAGAGCCACCCATTTCACGAATCCACCTCTTAATCTAATCTTTCATCCACATTGCTGTTTCCAATCTAATCTAATCCACTTCTTATTTTCAAGCGCTTTTATCTCTTACAACAGGCCTCTTGTGTATGGAAATTTAAGAAATTTCCTCTGTTTTGGAAAGGGAGGATACTAGGGTTTCTTTTAATCCAAAGACCCAAATCTGAACCTACAATACAACTGAATTGATGATCATTGAAGCAACAAAATCTGAAGGAAAACAAAGAAAGAGAAAATGATGAACAATTGATGATGTTGCTGTGCAATCAGATTGTGTAGCTAGAAACCCTCCATCTTGAAGCAGACAGACCAAGGACTTGAAAAGTAGATCAATGGCCAACACAAGTGTTACAAGTATGAGTTCTCAACCTTCTTCTATTACATTATTTGAAGGAGAAAATTATAATTTTTGGTGCATAAAAATGAAAACATTATTTATGTCTCAAGATGTTTAGGATTTGGTTGAAAATGGTTTTGATGAACTTGAAAATGTGATTACACTAACTTTGGTTGAAAAAGATCAGTTGAAAGAATTGGAAAAAATGGATGCAAAAGCTCTCTTATTTATTCAACAAGGTGTTGGTAACAACATCTTTCCAAGAATTATGAAAGCTTCAAAAGAAAAGAAGCATAGGACATCCTTCAATAGGAGTTCCAAGGAGATAAAAGAACCCAGTCAGTAAAGCTTCAAGCTTTAAGAAGAGAGCTGGAAAATATGAAAATGAAGCCATTTCTGGACTAATTTTGGAAAAAAAAATTAATTTTATAAAATTTTAAATTATTTAAATTATATATATATATATATATAAAAGAGTGAAGTGAGTCTAAAAAGTATATAAAAATCATTTATTAATTTTAAATCTATTTTCCATTTTTCTTTCATCTTTTCTTTTCTTTATTTTTTATCTCAAATTTTTTGTTGCATTTTCTTTCAAAATTTTCAAAAATTGAGCATATATTGGATAAGAGTTCATATGCAACGATAAAAATATTAGTTTTTAAAGAAATATAAATGATTGGATTTTATGGATATATCATGATATATCAATTAAATAAAAAGAAAATTGATCAAAACTCATATAAATATTAAAAAAAAAAAACTTAAAAAATTATAAAAGAAGAAATAATACACATATTAATTTTTTTATATATATAATAAGTATATGAAGGACATAATTTGTGATGTTCGCTTATAATATAAAAAACTTAAAAACCTATTTATATTGATCTATGTAATTGGGATAAATTGATAAAATAAAATAAATAACAATATGATTTTTTTATTTAAAAATATTTTAAACTTTAAATTTCTATTATTCTTAATCAATATATATATATATATATATATATATATAATATCATGATAATTTTTATATTAGAAAAAGTGTGTTTTCATATACATATTTGGAAAAACAAAATCCATAAAATAAGATGAGTTATTTTATTAAAAGGGTTTTTGAAATCCCAATTTTTTAAATTTGACCTCCCACTCTTTTTTTGGCCTTATTTGGACAAAAATGTCCTCATTTATTTATTTATAAAAATAACACTCTTTTAAAACCTATATATAAATACTTGAAATGATAGAGGGGATTTATGCAAAACATAGGTTATTTTTCAAGAAAAAAATATGGGAAGAGTTAGGTTCACAATTTAGGAATTTGTTTATTTCTTTTAATTAAATATTTCAAATAAGAACACCAAATATAATATATATTATTTAATAATAATTAAGATTTTATATACTTTTTCATCAAAGGTAATTTTTTTATAATCACAAATATTACTTTGACTTGGATGTACACTAAATTGATTTTTTTTTTTAAATGTGTGTATAAAAGTACATTTTTCCCTTTTAGATTTTCCATCGTTAAATAGAATATAAAAATAAAATAATTAATTTACTAAAATTTACTTTCTATACTTTATTTTTTATATAAGCATAATATTATTATATGAAAATTGTATGCTGAAATTTAAATCATAGGTTGAATTGCCCAAGTGCTTCTGCCCATGTCCGTCGTTCCAAGCTCAAAGGATCAAACCCAACAGCCCCCACATCCTTTAATTTTCAAAAACAGACTAGTTGACGTCCTGGTCAAAACGTGTGGAGCATGACCCCATTTTTTGTCCTTGCCAATAGGGTAGGAGAAAATATTTTTATTAATTAAAGTTAATTTTCATGAAATATAATAAAATTAAATAGTTTCATAAAGTAAGACTACCTTTTTTTTAAGTCAAGATTAAATAGAAATAATTCATTAGAAACGTTTTTTGAATAAAAAATTTAATAATTTTTTTTTAATATAAATTTTTACTATTTTATTATTATTTTTCTAATGTACTTATCTTTATTTTTGTTTCCATTTTTTTTTTATTATTGATAAAAACTTAGACTTGTTTGATAATTGTTTTTTAAAACAGTTTTTTAGAATAATTTTTTAAAACTGTTTTCTAATATTTTATAGAATAAAAGTCCATTTGTTTCAAAACCTAAAATATTTTTAATCTGTTTTTAATATTTTTAACCTGTTTTAGAAATAATTGTTATGTGTAGTGTTTTATTTTTAATCATTCTAAATGTTAGTATAATTATTTTTAAAACAACCCTTAGAAACCAAGTAAAAACAACATATAAAACAGTTAAAAGATGTTCTATGAAAATATCATATTTTCTGTTAACAGAAAATAGAAAATACTTTGTTTTAATAGAAAATAGAAAATAGTTTTTGATTGTCGAACGATTTCCAAGTTTTTTTTTTTTTTTTTGTTTTGGAGAATAGAAAATTGTTTTAAAAAGCATTGTCAAACAAGCCATTATCCTTGTGCATTTGTTTATTTTTTGTTTTTCCTATATGATTGACATTAATTTGTGTAGGACCTCAGACACTACCAACTCTCCTAAAAACAATTGCTATCAGGAAAGACATATGTTGTAATCTTATAGTGCATTCACCCAAGCACCCACAACATTCGAATACAAGGGGAGTTGACAATCTCCAACCCCAACCCCCACGACACTCCTAAGGTTCAAATATCGTGGGCATTTGGGTAAATGCACTATAAGGTTAGGGTATGCGCCTTTTCTGATAGCAATTGCTTTTAAGAGAGTTGGTAGCTCCTAAGGTCTTAGAAGTGGTATTAGAGTTAGGCCTCTTGTTTAAGACTTAACCGTTTAAGAGGAAATAACTAATCCGTCAAGCTCATCTCACATTGAAAGTTTTGCAACCAATAAACCTCAATTTTTTACGGGAACCAATTATCCCTATTGGAAAATTAAAATGGCTTGGTTTTTACAATCAACTGACTTAGACTTATGGGATGTCATTGAAGATAGCCTAACTTTTCCTTCAAAACTAGTTGATGAAGTCATGATTCCAAAACCCAAACAAGAATGGAATGAGTGTGATAGAAGAAATTTCCAATTAAATGCTAAAGTCATTTATACTTTGCAATGTGCTATGAATAGAAATTAATATAATAGAAGTTGTCAATGCAAATTGGCTAAAGAAATTTGGAGATTACTTGAAGTGACTCATGAAGGAACAAATCAAGTTAAAGAGTCAAAAATCAATTTACTTATTCATAGTTATGAATTATTTTTTATGAAAGATAATGAAACTATTGTTGAGATGATTACTAGGTTCATCGACATTGTCAATGGCCTTGAAGCTTTGGAAAAGACCTACAAGGAATCAGAGAAGGTGTTTTATCTATTAAGATTAGTCTTTATTTTCTCAACTTGCTCCTATGTTTTGCCATCCTAATTGATTTTTATATTTTATTATACTTCATTAATAATATAGGAAACAATATTAAGAAAAATGAAATTTTTAAATGTTACTTTTTTATTTTTATTTTTCTCACTTTGGTATTTAAAGGTGGTGCAACCATTTATGGTTTACCTTGCTCTTTTTTTTTTTTTTTTCAAATTTTCAATAGGGTTATTTGATTAAAAGGGTAATTGAAAACCCAATTTTGGAAATTCAACCTTTCATCCTTTTTCTTCCCTCATTTTGATGAAAATACCTTTATTATTTTCTTGTAAAAATAAATCTTTCTTTTTAAACATACCGTAAATACTTGAAATAGTTAGAAACATTTATGTAAAAAATGAGTTACTCCTCAAACAAAACATAGGACGTGTGGACCTTGCATTTTTGCATGCATGCCATTTTGTGGACCTCGTGTTTCGCTCGATGCGTTCCCACTCGATGGCGTAACTAGCTTTTTTTTTAAATTTATTTGGTGAAAATTGATTTTTAGAAAAAGACTTGAAGTCGCCACTTATTTTTGTTTTATTTTTAAAAAGAAAATAAAATAAGAAAGAAAACCCTAAGTGTGGCTCATTATTTGGAAAAACCAGGTCTGTGAGAAATCGAGTCGGGTCCAAGGGTTAGGTTACTTATTGGGAAGGTATGGCGAAAGACCATAGCACCCCTCTAAGCCCCTTTAAAAACGGGTCTCTACTAAATAAGGTGAGGCAAGTGTGGTAATTGATAAGAAAATCAATGGATACCAATAAAATGAGTAGATAATAAAATGAATCATACATAAGAATAAGTTAAGTGGTAGTAAGATCGTACCTTAGCAACAAATAATAAAGCGCTATCATGAAACAAAGTTAGTGCACAATGATATGTGTAAAATGTCTCACACAAAACCAATCAAAATCAAACAATATCAATCATGCAATTCACTTGAATTATTTTTTAAAGAAATATTATGAATGTTGGGCCCCCACCAAAGCCCAATTGATTTTGCATGAATTAAACCCACAAATTCCGTTGTTTTGAAATTATGAAAACCATATTCATGCTTATTTAAAATAAAAAAAAGTGAAAAATTATTTTAAAATCAAAGAAAACTTGCGAAAGTGCTTACTTGAAAGGAAATGTAGCAAGTTTATTTAAAAACAAGATTTAGGATGAAAAGTGGTACAATTAAAAAATATTTGAAAATTAGAAAGGAATTAAAATTATTTGAAAGAAAACTAGAGTTTTGAAAATTATTTGAAAGTTGAAATCTTAAAAATTAAATTTTAAAAATGGAATTTAAAAAAAAAAATTGAAAATTGGAATTTGAAAAATTATTTGAAAATGAGAGTTTTGAAAATTAAATTTGAAGAATTGTTTAAGAAAGAAATTTTGGAAAATTAAATTTGAAAATTGAAATTTTGGAAAATTATTTGAAAATGAGAGTTTTGAAAATTGAATTTGGAATTTTGAAGAATTATTTGAGAATTGAATTTTTAAAATTAAATTTGAAAATTGAAGTTTTGAAAATTATTTGAGAATTGAAGTTTTAAATATTAAATTTGAAAATTGGAATTTTGAAAATTAAATTTAGAAATTGAAGTTTTGAAAATTATTTGAAAATTGAAGTTTTGAATATTAAATTTGAAAATTAAAGTTTGGAAAATTAAGCTTAAAAATTGGAGTTTTGAAAACTAAATTTAAGAATTAGAGTTTTGGAAATTAAATTTGAAAGAAATTGGAGTTTTGAAAATTAATTGAGAATTGGAGTTTTGAAAATTAATTTTGAGAGAAATGAGAGTTTTGAAAATTAATTGAAAATTAGAGTTTTGAAAATTAGTTTTAAAAATTGGAGTTTTAAAAATTAAATTTATGAATTGTAGTTTTGAAAATTAATTTTGAAAGAAATTAGAGTTTTGAATATTAAATTAAATAATTGAAATTTTAAAAATTAGAGTTGTGAAAATTAAATTTAAAAATTAACAATTACCTTCTTAGTTATGGAAGGTCACAACCATGTTTTTAGACATTAAAGGTATTTTTTTTTTTTAATAGGTATCATGAGACACCAAACACCAACATAAAGAAAGTAGATAAGTAAATAAAACAAATTCAACATTTCAGCAACAAAGAAATTAGTTTGATTTTAAATTCCAATTGAATGAAATCTAGAAATCTTGATTAGTGTGATACATGGAACAAACTTAATGCAACTAAAAACGCCCAAAATCAATTAATAGAGGACATGATAAGCTCCAGCTCCACCACCCAATTATTCCAATTCTTGATGTTTACAAAATTAGATTGGAGTGCAGAGAAAAATGAAATACAGTCAACCAAAAGAACCAAGGTGTCTAGTCCATTTTACACAATTTTAAAAAACTCAAACTTGGTTTTATTCTCACTATGGGTCTTGGAAAGAGAGGAAGATTTTGCTTAGGATGAAGTACCTTATGAAGTAAATGTCAGCATTTAAGTAGAGGGCCTTTTCCACAAGTTTCTAAGCATCAAAGCATAGCTGAAACTCCTGAAAATTGGACTGGACTTCCTTTACTGTTGCCATGGCGCAATTGACTCTGAAAACATCTTCATCTCCAAAAAAGCTCCTTATTTTTCTTGCCCCTCTAGCTTTTCTATCTTTTTTGTTTTTTTGTTTTTTGTTTTTTTTTTTGCTCTCAAACTCTGCTCACCTAGTCCTATTTTTCTCTCTCCCGTTGCTGCCCGTTTTTGCTTTCTCTATCTCCTCTCCCTAGCTCTCTATTTTCTTCTCTTTGCTCCAACCTCTACCAACTTTTCTCTCATCCCCCTTGCCGAAAAAAACTCCATTCGAAAAGCTCTCCCCTATCTCCTCTCCCTCATTCTTTATTTTCTCCTATTTAGTCCTTTTTTAAGCTCTCTCAAAATCTCTATCTGAAAAGCTCCCTCTCTATCTCCCCTCCCCTGCTTCTTATATCAACTTTGAAAAACCTTATTCTAGCCATCATCCCTTTGAAGCTCTCTGTTTCAGCCATCCCTTCTGTTCAGAGACGTCCCTTTCTCAACCACCCCCATGGCAAGTTGGTGGTCCTTTGCCATGCGTCTCAACATGTAACTGGCTTGGAAAACTTCCCCCACTCCTGGAAATGAAATGCTTTCCCAGGGTGATATGAAAATACCCCTTGGTTCGAGAGGGGTCTACAAATATGCCCCTCTTCGGTAGAGCTCACAAGTGCAAAGCATGTGAACATCGAAATGAAATGAGAGTGTGAATAATGAGTGTAACAAAGTGAACTCTACCAAAGAACAAGAAAGAACCCTAAAGGTACATAAGTAGAATACAAGCTCGCTCAAACCAACAAAGAACAAAAGGGCTCTAAAATCCTAAGAGAAAGGTAGCTCTCGAAATGCCTCTAAAGTTGCTCTATGGATCCGGACTCTCTCTAAGATGTCTCCAAAAGTGACTCGAAAATCGATGTCAAAGCTGAGTAGCAGTCGAACCACCTAAGAGCATAGGAATAAACGCATACAAAGGGAGAAACCACACTTCTACTAGACGAAATAGGATGGAATATGAAGTTGTGAGGACAAAGTGTGCAAGACTAGAGTCACCTAAATTTAAAGGAAAGGATGGTACGCGGTCATAATGATCAGAATCACCAAACCAAAGAAAAGATCAGACACGGTCGTCATGATTGAAAACACTTAAAATAGATGGGACATGATTGTCGTGACCGAAATCACCTAAAACATACGGGACGTGGTCTCAATGACTCAAATTGAAATGACATGACAATGACCGATCGACATAGGTGTGACCCTAAAAACTCAAACTAATTAGACAGATGACCGATCAATATAGGTGCGGTCCCAAACACTCATACTCAAACTGACATGGACAATGACCAATCGATATAGGTGCAGTCTCGAAAACTCAAACTCATATTGATAAGATGAATGATCGATCGATATAGGTGTGGTCCCAAAAAACTCAAACTGAACCAACAAGACAAAAAGATGGCTGATCGATATAGGTGTGGCCTTGAAAACTCAAACTGACATGAAAATGGTTGATCAATATAGGTGCAGTCCTGAAAACTCAAACTCAAACTGACATGGACAATGACCGATCGATATAGGTGCGGTCCTAAAAACTCAAACTGACATGGAAACTGATAGGAAGATGGCCGATCGATATAAGTACGACCCCAAAAACTCAAACTCAAATTGACAAGACAATGACCGATCGATATAGGTGCGGTCCCAACTTGGACTGGACACAAAATGACAGGAAGATGGCCAATCGATATAGGTGCGACCCCAAAAACTCAAACTTAAACTGATAAGACGATGATCGATCGATATAGATGCAGTCCCAAAAACTCAAACTGAACTCAAATTGACATGACAAATGACTAATCAATATAGGTGCGGTCTCAAAAACTAAACTGACAAGATGAATGATTGATCAATATAGACGCGATCTCGAAAACTCAAATTGACATGGAAATGACCGATCAATATAGGTGCAGTCCGAAAAACTGAACTGATAAGATGAATGATCGATCGAGATAGGTGTGGTCCCGAAAACTCAAACTGAACACAAACTAATAGGAAGATGGTTGATTGATATAGGTGCGGCCCCAAAACTCAAACTGAACACAAACTGACAAGAAGATGACCGATTGATATAGGTGTGACCCAAAAAACTCAAACTTAAACTGACAAGACGATGACTGATCGATATAAGTGCGATCCCAACTCGAACAAACATAGAAATGACATGAAGATGACCAATCAATATAGGTGCAGTCCCAAAACTCAAACTGAACACAAGGTGAATGATTGATCAATATAGGTGCGGTCCCAAAAACTCAAACTGACATGGAAATGACCGATCAATATAGGTGTGGTCCCGAAAACTCAAATTAAACACAAATTGATAAGAAGATGACCGACTGATATAGGTGCGACCTTGAAACTCTAACTAAATTGTCAAGAAAAAATGATCGATCGATATAGGTGAGGTCCTGAAACTCAAACTGACACAGAACTGACATGAAAATGATCGATCAATATAGGTGCGGTCCTGAAACTCAAACTAACACGGAACTAGCACGAAGATGACAGATCGATATAGGTGTGGTCCCAACTCGAAAACTCAAACTCAAATTGAACTCAAACTAACAAGACAAATGATCGATTGATATAGGTGCAGTCTCAAAACTCAAACTAACATGGATAATGATCGATCGATATAGGTGCGGTCTCGAAAAACTCAAACTGACAAGACAAATGACTGATCGATATAAGTGTGACCCTAACTCAAAAACTCAAACACAAACTTACAGGAAGATGTCCGATCAATATAGGTGCGACCTTAAAAACCCAAACTCTAACTGACAAGACGATGACTGATTGATATAGGTGTGGTTCTAACTCGAACTGAACACAAACTAATAGGAAGATGACTGATTGATATAGGTGCGACCCTGAAAATCTAACTGAACTGTCAAGAAAAAATGACTGATTGATATAGGTGCGGCCTTGAAACTTTAACTGAACTGTTAAGAAAAAATGACCGATCGATATAGGTGCGGTCCTGAAACTCAAACTAACATGGAATTGACATGAAGATGATCGATCGATATAGGTGTAGTCTTAACTCTAAAACTCAAACTCAAATTGACAGGAAGATGGCTGATCGATATAGGTGCAGCCCCAAAAACTCAAACTAAACTGACAAGACGATGACCGATTGATATAGGTGTGGTCCCAACTCGACAACTTAAACTCCAATTGACAAGACAATGACCGATCGATATAGATGCGACCCCAACTCAAATTGAACACAAACTGATAGAAAGATGACCGATTGATATAGGTGCAACCCTGAAACTCTAATTGAACTATCAAGAAAAAAATGACTGATCGATATAGGTGCGGTCCCAAATCTAAAACTTAAACTCAAATTGACAGGAAGATGGTCGATCGATATAGGTGTTGCCCCAAAAACTCAAACTGAACTAACAAGACAATGATCGATCAATATAGGTGTGGTCCCAAAACTCCAAACTCAAACTAACAAGATGATGACCGATCGATATAGGTGCGGTCCCAACTCGAAAACTCAAACTCAAATTGACAAGACGATGATCGATCTATATAGGTGCAATCCCAACTCGAATTGAACACAAGTTGATAGGAAGATGACTGATTGATATAGGTGCGACCCTAAAACTCTAACTAAACTGTCAAGAAAAAATGATCGATCGATATAGATGCGGTCCTGAAACTCAAACTGACACGGAACTGACATGAAGATGATCGATTGATATAGGTTCGGTCTTAAAACTCAAACCAACATGGAACTGACATGAAGATGACTGATCGATATAGGTGCGATCCCAACTCTAAAACTCAAACTCAAATAGACAAGACAAATGATCTGATCAAGTGGCTCAAAGCCAGAGGATAACTAAGATAATGATGCAAGAAAACTCAGCAGGAGGGGATATGTCTTAGTATGACAACTCATAAGTATTGACAACTAGGTCAAAAGATAATGAAGCCTATGAAAGGTCTGATGATCCTAAGGAAGGAGGGTATGCCCCAGCATGCAACTCACAAGGGTCAACAACTAGATCAAAAGGTGAAAGAAAGTTTACTGATAGGTCTGGTGCTCTCAGAGAATGGGGTATGCCCCAATATGTGACGGTGAACAAATTGAAATATGAAATGCCACAAAACTATTGTAATCTGAAATATGCTCATCCATCATGTAATGAAAGTTTCTAACCTCAAATAGGTAATGCCAAACAAGACCGTGCATTGTGATACCATGCTAACAAAACAAAACTAACTAATGAATAAAAACAATGATTATCAATGCTCAAAATGCAAAGAGCAAGCAAATCAACACTCATCATGCCAATTGTCAAAATGAAAGCATCATCACTAATAAATCAACAATCTGTTAGGCCTTGCCATCATGGAAGATGTTGAACCTAAAGTCCAAAAGATGTATGAAAGCATAACTAAAGAAATGGAGGATTGATCTACATCTTCTCCTAATTGAGAGAGGGGTGTGAGGTCATGTATCATGGTGAGACGTGTGGGGTAAAAGAATGTAATGATTAGGCTTTGGTAAGATAAAAAGCATGAAAGTATCAATGGTGAAATGTCTGAGTATGAAATGAAAGGTAGGTAGGTAGGTATCCGAGATCATCCAAGTATGCCGAGAAGGCTGAACCCAAGGTGTCAATAGCTCCATAATCTACTGAAAGCAGCAATCATAAATAGAAAGTCAAGTCTCGATGTCAAAACATCCGACTAGGTGGCTATGCTTCAGTATGCAATGAGGACAACATGAAACAATCCAATGATCTTTATATCACCCGTCAAATGCTCCAATGTAAAGAATCAATTTGATCTCCCTTCAAAAGATGGATGTGCCCTTGTGTAAAGGGTCCAATAGGGTGGCTACATCCTAGCGAAAAACACTCTTCATCAAGGCTATGCCCTAGTATAAAGTAGTGTATCCAAGTCAACAACTGCTGAGGGACCATGCCTAGTGTACATCAACTAATCAATCAATCTCAACTTCCACTGTTGAAAATGAAAATATCTCAGTATGATCCATATGAATCAGAATCCTTGTGCTCTATGAGTGCGAATGAAGTGGCCATGCCTCAATATAAACCATCTGAAGTGACTATGCTCCAAGATAAATCAAAGTTCATCGCCAATGAGAGGGTTGTGTCTTAGTATGTGTCATCAGAATAAGGCTAATCTCATATCTCAATGTCGAAAATGAATATACCAATATAATCTCAACAGACCCTAATCACCTCATACTCCACAAGAAATAATAGAGTGGCTATGTATACCATGCACAATCTCTGAAGCAATTGTGTCTCAAAATAAACCATCATCTAAAAAATCAACCATCAATGAGTGGAGTGTGTCCCAATGTAGAATATCAAGTATAGTGACTATAGCTCCAATAAAAGTGCTCTTTGAAATGGCTATGCCCCATTGTAGGGTCATCCCACAACTTCATCGTAATCCAAGTGAAGAAGCGAATTGACTATGCCTCAGTGCAAGGCATCATCTCGAAAGAAAATGTCATTGATGAGTGGGGTATGCCCCAATGTAGATCACATCACCTCTGAAAATCTATCACTGATAAAAGGGGTATGCCCCTAGTGTAATCCATCACCTCAACTCTCCATCCATCATGCTCCAAGAAATAATCTCCAACTAATCTCAAGTATTGCCCATGTGTGAGTTGTCAAGCAAGAGAAGATATTATGTTAAAAATATAAAAACTACCAAAGAATAAAAGATTTATAGTGTTATAAAATATGAGATTTTATCAGATTGTGGGAACTTGTGGATGATCATTCATATTGATGTATATCTCTTCGTGACTTCCTATAAAATGGGAGATTTCTAATGAAAATTGATTCAATTTTCTTCCATTCTAAAGGATTTCTATTTATTTTCTCTTCTTTCTTTTTCTCGTTCTTTTATTTTACAACACATTATCAGCATGGCGTTGTAAGTGTGTAGAAAAAGAGAAGAATGTTCGAGATAGAAAAAGAGAAGTTTCTTATAGGTATGTAGTCTTATTTTCTTCAAATGAAATATGAAAAGTAGTATGCATTGCATTTTATTATTATAATTTTTATTTACTTTATCTCATTGCCAAAAGATATGTAAATCATATTTCATATAATCAAGTAAAAACCTTGTAATTGTAGATATTTTAATTATTTAATAACTAAAAGTTATATAGAAAAATTTTCATAACCAGAAGTTATGAAAAGTATATACAATCCTCATAACAAGAAGTTATAACATAAATTACGAAATTACAACTATATAGCCAGCAACTATGCATATGATCTCTAATTACTTTTTAATTCTATTATATAATTGGAAGTTATATAAAACAATATTATATGAAAAAAAGCTATATAATGAATAGTTCATAGCTTAAAACTATATACAAATTTATACAATGAATAATTCATAGCTTGAAGCTATGTACAAGTCCAAAATTAAAAATACATAGCCAGAAGTTATGTATATAACTCCTATTATTTGTTTTTAATTATACAGTATAACTGGAAGTTATATCAAATCATATTATATAGCCAGAAGCTATAAAATGAATAGTTCATAGCCTGAAGCTATGTACAAATCTATACAATGAATAGTTCATAGCTTGAAGCTATGCATAAATTTACACAATGAATAGTTCATAACCTGAAACTATGCAAAAATTTACATAAAAAATAGTTCATAGCCTAAAGCTATGTACAAATTTGACTATTTTCTTGTTCTAACAAAATAATCATAGCCTAAAGCTATGAAATATATTAACCTTTAATTTCTTTTAATTATATTGTGTAACTAGAAGTTATACATGAATAGCTCATAACTTAAGCTATGCACAAATTTACATACAAAAATTGTTCATAACCTAAAGTTATGTACAAATTTGCATATTTTCTTGTTTTAACAAAATAATCATAACATGAAGTTGTGAAAAATATTGATTTTTAATTTTTATTTCGTATTCACACATTTTTCATGACCAGGAATTATTGAAACAATTTTTATTACCAATTGTTTCATAGCCAGAAGTTATGCATACAATTTATAATTCTCTTATATAACCAAAAGTTATACAAAACAAAATTGTTAATGACCAACTATGTAGCTAGGAGATACATAATTTTTTTTAATTTTATTGTATAACCAGAAGTTATATCATAACATAATTGTAAGTTGTTTAATGTTATTATAACATTACTCAAATTTTAATTATTCATAGTCTGAAGCTATGAAAAAAAAGTTAGTAAATTAATAATTGTTAAAACTAGTATAGCTAGAAGCTATATGAAAAAAATATTTTATTATAAACTTATATGATATAGCAAAAAATTATATAAATATTATTATTCATAACCTAAAGTTATGAAAATGAAAAAATTAATATTTTTTGTACTAATCAAAGGTTATGCCAAAGTTGTTAATATGTACTTTCTTATAGCTAGAAGTTATAAAGAACAAAATTGTTAACTAACAATTTTGTAAAACTTTATGAAATTCATATAACCAAAATTTATAATGAAATATATTATAGCTTGAAGATATGATAACAAACATATATATAATATTTACGTATTATCAAAAGATTAATATTTTGTATATCAAGTTATACAAATAGGTAAGTACTTAATAATTGTTTTATGAACTCTTCTTATTAGAAGTTATACTGTCATTAATAAAAATATTTACATGTAGATGTGGAATTTTTGGGTTGCATGAAAGTCTAATATTTATACTTAATATTCTTGTGTTAGAGGTGATATTTATTTATTTTTAAATTATAGTTGTTTAATACACAATAATCTTTTGATATAATAGTTGAGATTAATCTTAATCTTTATTTTTCAATATCTAATGTAAAATATGGTTGTTTCATATAAAAAGTTGAGATTTTTGGATAACATATATACATATATTTTGAAAATTCTGGATAATATCTTTTATTTGGATTTACTTGTTGAGAATTTAATAATGAAATTATATGTTGAAAATTTTGATTATTTGTTTTGAATACATGTGAAATATATGACTTGGTCATATGATTAATAATTTGATTTTGCATGTCAATTTTTTTAAGACATGTTTTTATGATTGAAAAATTTTGAGTTATATAAAATAATATATATTATTTTATGTTGTCACATATGCTATTTTTATTAATGCAATATTTTCATTATTCAACAATAATTTTCAAATTACAATAGGTTCAACTATTGTTTTTAATATATTCTGTTCTATATTTACATATATATTTAGATGAATTTGTAGTGTTTGGACTAAAGGTTTGAGACAACAAGATGGTTTGAATCATGATATATTCTCTTGAAATTTTGATCTATGAATTAATTTTTGCACATTGATTTAGATCATAATAATATTTGAATAAAATTATTGATCTATTACTACAATTAGTTTGATTATTGAAATACTTCCTAGTTATTTTATGTATAAATTGTTCCACAATTATAAAATCAAATGTGTGAGATATTTAAGAAATATATAACTTTAAATTTTCTTTTCTATATTTTTTGTGATGCTATATATGTTCATGTTGCTTTTATAAAACTTATTGAAGTAAGTCATCATCAATGACAAGTACTTTTATGTTGATTTTAACTCTTCTTCTATAATAATATTTCGTCAACTCTATAAGGATGAGGTCTTTATGACATGTTTTATGACTTGTTATTTGATGAAACTCATATTTCATTAATTGTACAACATTGATGACAAACAATGTTAATACTATATCAGGTGACAGAAACCTGATTAAAAGCTCCAGAAGAGTTTATATTATGTCACTAGTAGTAATTGATTCCATGTGAATGATATTTTATACTATGCTAGATCCAGAAGAATCTTGTAAAACCAACTTGGTCCCTCGAGGTAAATGATGATGCATTAATTCACTATAAAAGCATATGAACATATAGTACAAAAACTAGAAGTTTTTATCTAGTGACTAGTCTATTTGTACACTTGAAATGTAGAAAGGCATGTGATTCGCGCGAACCCAGTCGGGTCTTTTAATCAAAAACATTTATAAAACCTATGACCTCATACTGGCGTAGCAAAGCTACTATAGTATAGCGGCTCTAGGGTCGAACTCTGGGATGGGTTTTCACTCTACCAGTGATAGACTCAAGATTAGAAATTGAATTTGATGATTTCCTTTGTCAAAAACTCAAAATTTAAAAGAAAATAAAATTTGTTTTGAAAGTGGTTTTTGAAACTAAACTAACATAGAACTAAGTAAATAGAAGAAAGAAAGTCTCCTGGAGCTAAGGGTTGCTAGGATTAAGTTCGGAATGCAAAGTGGAAAATTCCGGATTTTTCTCCTCGCATTGGGGATTTAACCTATAGTTATTTCCCGAACCGGTATAGGTTTAACAATGAAGATTTAATCCATAAAAAATCGATAGAAATGGTAGTCAAGGTCCATTAATGGCTTTAAACACTATGGGTCTTCACCTTGAGCCACTTTCCAATGGCTCGTACATGATAACTAATGGACTGATATGGATCTAGCAATAAGCATCCACAGAGACCTGAAGCTTACCATGTATTGGCCATTCAAAGTGATTCTAAGGGAGTTAAAGCAAAACTTTGGATTGGAAAGCCATTAATGAACTCCAACTACCGGTATTTAAGGCACGGGAGTTTTTCCACCTTTGCATCTGGACTTTTCACCTAGCTTCCTTCACTCCAAGAAACTAAAAGTTTAGCCTCTCATCCTCCGGGAAATCATCCTCAGAGGTTGTTTGGCTTCCAAGAAAAAGAAAATAGTAGAGAGAAGAGGAAAAACGAGAGAGCCCTGTTTTTTCTAAGTGTGAAAAATCACATAGCATAACATACAACCGAGAGGTGATTACCACCCCTCTTATAGTCTTTACAAAAGCCAAGCTTGTAATTGGCTAGTTACAAGGATAGGAAAGGAATTTCCATCAAAAAAATACAAAAGAAAAGATCTAAAGTGGAGTCGGCAGAACAGGGGAAAGTTCGCACCACGCATGGGCTGTGCGAAGCTGGTGCGAAGCTGGTGCTCAGCTTGACACAGTTTTCTTTCGAAGGCCATATCTTCCTCATTTCAGCTCCAAATCGTACACGGTTTGAAGCTTTGGATTCTTGACTTCCAGAGCTTTCCAACGGTATATAGCATGCAAAAAATGGACTTCGGAAAGTGCTCCAAAAGTGTGAAGGAAGACTGCAATTGCAGTCCTCTGTTTCAGCTTCACTCTGTTTTCTTCTTTTTGCTCGATTTTCCTCTTTGCTTCTCTCCTTTACTTGGCTTGCCTTAATGATCCAAAAAGCTGTCAAAACACTAAAACTAGCCACAAATATGATTAGAAGTCATTGCTAGGTCCTTAACATGCCAATTGGAATAAAGATGGAGAACTACTACACAAAAGTGCTTAAAACATAATGAATTAAAGGTGTAAAAATGCACTTTTTGGGTAGTAATCAGCATGTTGTGCAGATTATCATTTTAATGAGACAATTTTCTTGTTGTTAGGAGGAGAAGAGCCAATTCTAGAATAACGACATGAAATTATTTGGAATGCATTGACTTTGACTCATCTAGATCCTTGTACTAATTAATGTGAACTGGAAGTTCAAAAGATTATTCATTTGAAAGGACTTGCAAATCAACTACCAAATGTTTTCATTAATGCAAAGAAAGTGACATAATCATTTTCATTGACTGAGAATATTCCAATACGAATTGATGTCTCTGAAGAAAAATTAAATAACGAGTTGATGTCCCTGAAGGATGATTAAATAATGAGTTGATGTCCCTAAAGGACAATTAAATAATGAGTCTAAGGCACGCTTGAAGCATGGTAGATCCTAAAGAGGCAAATACATTCCCCAAAGAGGAAAACACAAGGAAAGGTATATATGAAAGGTGGAACTCTTGAAGAAGTTGCATATAAAATGGGTTATTAAAATGATTGGTTAGTCTAAGCATCCCTTGAAGAGGCACAGTTTAAACAAGTAGCCTTAGTCTAAGCATGCCTGATAAAGATGAGATCTCAATTATCTACTTATATTTGGAGAAAAATGGGTTTGAAATACTCTTGTCATTGACAATATATTTTCTTTCCAAGTGGCTATTGACATCATAAGAAATGATGAGGATCCCAAACCAAATACTATGGATGAATGCCAACATAGAAAAGATTGGCCAAAATGGAAAGAATATATCCCGAAAAAATTAGACTCGTTAGAAAAATGAGAAGCATTTGGACCTATAGTCCAGACGCCTAAAGTTGTCAAGCTTGTTGGATATGAATGAGTATTTATAAGAAAGTGCAATGAGAAAAATGAAATCATGAGACATAAAACATATATTATATTCATGTTTTAAAATTGTAAACTTTAGTTCTTGATTGATTTTGTCTTTGTTTATGTGCTTTTAGAATTCTAGTTGAGAGTTCTTGATTGATATCTTGTTAGTTTGCTTGATCTAGAAACCTTTAGTTTGTTGCTTTGGTGTTCTTTTGTTAAATTTATTTTTCAAGAGGCCATTGGAAAATAATGAAGATTGACCTCTACTTCACTATTCTAGTTTGATTGGTTGCTAGATTTTTCACTTTGTAGGTTTTTATTTCCTTTGGTTTGCTTGGCTTTTGATTCTTATGTTTCGTTATTTGCAAATTTAATTTCTCTTCTAAGAAAAAAAAAATCTTTTTCTCAAAATATTCATTTCAAAAATTCATTTTCTATTCTTAGGGTCAAAAATCTTTTTCTTTTTTTTTTTTTTTTTTTTTTTTAAGGTATGCAACCAAATTTCAATTGGTGTGCATTCTTCTTTTTGTTTTCAATAAACTTTTGATTTTGAATAACACATAAACTCGAGCTTATGGTCCCAAACAAATAGGGTGATTATTGGTCTTGATGAGTTTATAAGTACTCATGCGAGGTTGGGAATGCATAGTCTAGATTCATGCATATCAAATGGGGACTTAGTGAGACCCCTACATAAACTCAACTTTTAAACCTTTTGCTACTAGCTTGTTCGGTTTACTACACATTTGAAATAAAAATTTGATTCATCTTAGGATGCTATTAAAAATTTTCTTGTGATTATATGATATTTTTTACTCCTTAAGCATCTTTTTAAAATTTTTATTGAAGTTAAAAAGTAATTTTCAAATGGAAGATATGAATTAATCTTTTGGTAGGTTCGGTTTTCACCCAGTTCTAGAAACTTAGAATGTTTATGTGGTTTTGAATTATTTGGTGACTTCATAAAATTTTTGTAAATATCTTTCCTTGATTCTAGACTTTTGAAGTTGATTTTAACACATAAAATACTAAAAACTAACTAAACAATTAAGAGAAATATTTTTCCTTTGTTGTACCTACTGCACGGATCCCATTTTGAACAAAGGGCATGTTTGTTTTATTTTAAAAATGATTTGTGTGCATACTTGCCTTGCCATTATTTTTCATGTAAAATAGAACTTTGACCATGTTGTATAATTTTTTGTAGGATTTTATCCCACCTTTAGGTTGGTTAAAAAAATTAGTTTGTGCATGCCTCATAATTTTGTCATGTTTTAAGCCATTTGGAGAGTTTTGTAAACTGGGATTGAATAGGGCTTTAATAAATTATTCAGAATGTAGGAGATGTTCCCTAATTTTTTTTTTTTTTTTTTTTTGTAATAAAATTCCCCTTCTAGCTATTTTTTTAGAATTTGTTTTGTGAGGCTTCCTGTTCTAATTGAATGTTGGTAATATTGTGCAATGTTTAATTTGTTGTTTAATCTAGAGATAGTTGGCATCTCATCACTTGATTTTGGCTTTTATGTTGTGATATTGACATAATGAGGATTTTACCTAATTTTCATTATGATGAAATAATTCTTCTAGGTATTTATTTAGAATTTTTCTAATGAATCTGACTATTTTGATCCTTTGTTGCATACTTGGACTAAGTCACTAATTTTGTTCCCTTTATTTCTCTTGTGTACTAAGCTAGCCTTAACAATGAGTTTTATGTGTCATATGTGATATTCAATGTTTCTTTAAACCTCAAACTAACTTGTGATGGTTAGTGAGAACTTTTTATGTGACTGCATGCATCTTTAAATTTAGATATTCTTGTCATTCAATCTTATTGAGTTCTTGTCATTTCATTTAAGTTGTACATATGTCATCTATATTAAGGATCTATATTATAGTTGTTATCATAATTATTCTAACCCTCTCTAGCTTTATACAAGTGTATTGTAAGTTATGAATGCTATCAAGGTACGTCCCATGCACTTTTTATCTCTTTAGCTCTATTAACATACAAGCTTTGTGTGTGAACACCCTCATGTATGATATCACTTTGTTGTGCTTTGATTATTGCGTGCTTTCTTGAATGGGATGAAATGTATACTATATGTTATATTATCTAAACTAACTTTAGTGTTTTCATGAAAGCGCTTTGGGTTGCAGCTAAGGTACACCTATATTCTTTTCTTATGTGCTTGATTTCCTTAGTATGTTTATTTTGGTGTGAATAGCATCTTGTTAGGCTTTAAACATAATCACCTTTACTACTTTGGTGTCTGTGATTTATTGATTAATTGTCATATTAATTTCAACCTAGTTAATAGAGACATGATTTTAAGGCTTAAAGGGGTGCTACTTTTATGGTACCTTCCAATAGATAACTTGACCCCTAGACTTAGACTCAGATTTTCAAGAACATGCTTTTCCAAAAATAAGGAGTTACTCTTAGGGTTTTTGTTTCTTATTTCATTTTTTCTTTAAAAAAAAATAAAAATAAATAAGTGGCAACTCGAGTTTTATGAAAATCAATTTTTTTTCCATTAAGAATATGAGCCTTGCCATTGAGTAGGGATGCACGTGAAAACTGAGGATCTACAATCCTAAGCATCCCTTCCTTTGAAAATCACTTCCAACTAGAATCCTTATAGAGACGATAACTAGTAATCCTAGGTTACTACAATTAAAGACCATGCACTTTGGGGACTTGACACCATCTTTTATTGCAAAATTTATTTATACCCTAGGATCATAAGCGTTCAGTCAAGGCAAAAGATACTGCCACATTTTTTCTTGACTATCTTTTAAGAAAACACTTAGCTGGTAGCCATTTTAATTACGTCTTTGCTTTTTTTAGTCTCGATTTTAGATTTTTCCTTTTCCTTCACCTTCTCCGAAGTATCAAACTTAGGCTAGTAAGATGGTCCTTACAAAGCAACCAAGTTTGTAGTTACTTTAGACTTAACATTTTCTTCCTCATCCTTTAGAATTTCAATTTTAGTTTTAGCCATGTTGTCCACACACTCTACTTCTTCATTAGATAGTTCACCTTACTCACTTAGATTTTTCAAAAATTGAAAATGATTAGCTCTAATGTCATATTCTTAAAGGAGAATTGCATATGGTCATTCCTCTAATTATTCATGCATTAGAAGTTGCTTGGAAAGACCTACCAAGGATTATAGGGATAGGATTAGCTTCATCCTTTCATTCTTTATCCAATAGTATAATATTCACATACATTAGGACATCTTCAACCACTCCCTTGGGCACTTCGATAGATTTATCAACTAAAACCAAGGTAGTTGAAGTAGGGTTTGACTCACCTAGTCCTAACATTTGATAGAATGAAAAGGGAATCAAATTTACACTTATCCCAAGTTAAGTAGGGTCTTCCTAGTGCTATCATTTCTCATAGAAACTAAAATAATTGGGCTGCTAGGATCTTTATACTTCATGGGGGATTTTTCTTTTATTATTGCACTCACTTGCTGAGCCTTAAAGCCTTCTTGTGTACATTCTTCCTTCTCTTAATTGTAAAAACTTAATGTTTATCACTTAATAACTTAAGTTGTCAAATGTGAGGGAGTTTGTTTTCTGATGTCAAATGTGTGTTAGGTAAAACTTAATGTTTATTACTTAATAACTTAAATTGTCTTTAAGTTAAATAGTTCTTAAGTTGTTAACAAAACCTATTACTTATCTTTTACTTTGAGTATTAAAGTTGTTCGATAACATTAACTTAAAATGTATTCTAATAATCAAATTGATACATTTGTCTTCATTAATTTTAACTAAAATTTATCCTTAATTATTTTAACTCATTTTTATTTTCATTAATTTAAAATTATTTATAAAAAAATCCATATTTAAAATATTGTAGATACATAATATGAAAGAATCTCAATGATGGACTACACCTAGGGTGGGTGAATAGGTATTTTTAATAGTTTGAAAAGATTCCGTAATAATGATTTTCTCTCCTTAAAATTTTCTTTAGTTTGATTGCATCTTGCACAAGGCAATCACATTTTTTGGCTCATCACGACATGTTGATATTGATTAAGTTTGAGGGACTTTCACTAATTGAACCCATATTATGTTACTCACTACTAGACTATAGGTAGGCATGGAGCTTGTAGACTCGTGATGTTGAATGATCCTTAAACCCAATGTGAGTTTTTTTCTTTTGATTTGCTCCCTCATTGTAATCATTGATAAGAGAGACGTGGGATTGACAGGAGGAGGTAGGGATTACTATAGTTCTAGAAGTGAAATCCATGCGATATATGAAGCATGTTTTTATATTTTTTTTTCCTTCAATTATTGAAGCACACTTGGAATCCACACCAAGCTCTATCAAGACCTATTCTTAAATCTACATAAGAAGAAAACGAGTTTTCAACTAAATTCAAACCAATGGGAACACCAAAGATGAATGAAAGAAATAAGTAAGGCCCATTTTATAGAAAAATTTATCAGAAAACTAATTTGGAAATCAAAGTGAGAAGAATTTTCTTGGCAACCAAACACACCTACTACAGATTGAAGAAAGAGCTCAAAGGGAGTGAGAGGGTTGATTGTCGGTGTTCTCCATAGCCCTAGAATGAAAATTTTAGGTTTAAATAGGAAGGAAAACCCTTAATGCAATGGTTGAAAATTGTTTTAGTTGAAAATTGATCAATCCAACATAAATTTGGATCGATCTTGAAACAAGGCACAAAAATACTTAGCAAAAATGCTACACCTCAAGCCTTCCTAAGCTTCTCAAAAAAATTTCCTAGAAAAATAGTAACTTGATCTAGTTTCATCAATATACCCTACCCTCTAAATACTTTTCAACATCTTAATCTTCATCAGGAAAGTAGTTTGAGGAAGGATTTGGAAGACTCAAGTTAGAGGATATTAGGGAATTTTTGTCTGAAATAGTCAACCTATCTAAAATACTCACACATAAGATAACCAAAAAATATTCATTATAAAAAAATAAGTTATGAATGTAAAGTCATAATTCTAAAATATACTCTCACTAATATGAATGAATAAGGAAAAGTGATTTGAGATTGAGAATAAGTTGACTATTTTGAATTACCTAAAATTAAAAATAAGTTGTAATATATTAAGTTATTTTATCAAATATGCTTAATCTACTTAAGGACTTAAATTAAGCTATTAAATCATATAAAGCCATTAAGTTGATTTACTAAACACCCCTAAGTAAAAGAGTGTTAACTTTGGCTTGCTTGAAAACATCAATGGTTACACCGTTCAGCTCTTTCTTTTTGGGTTGCAAGGATAATAGAAATAGTGGGGGAAATTGAGCTAGCTACCATGACATGAGTTGTATTCCCCTTTCCTTCTTCATTTTCAATCATTTATAAAGCAACACACAATGAAGTACATTTGATATAGATTTAAAAAATGCATGAAAACATGCAAACTTTTGGGGAAAAAAAATATATATATAGAAGAATTTGATATGAAATCCCAAAAATAATAATAATAAATAAATAATAAAAGAATAAAATCACATCAATCTACTAAAATGCTCTAATTCCAACGTAGAATGAACTACACATATTATAGATTAAATACTGAATTTTTTTGGCTATATAAAAAATTTGAATACCATGCATGAGACATGAAAGATATAATATACATATATATATATAATAAAAGGTGCAATGAGGGATACAATATATATTTGAGAGAAAATGCCATGTCTCAAGTATGAATCCACTACCGATTGTTCATGGGTAATAGAAACAAGTATGACTACTTATGTAAATAAGCTAATATCTTGTTGAAGGCATCATAGGGAAAATAGTAGCATAAATATATACAGTCCTCGATAAAATTAAACCACCTCCAACGCCAATGGGGGTTAACACAAAGAACAGTAGCAAATGCCAGCAAGATCGTAATATATGCTGCAGCAAAACTTGCAGAGAAGACGACCCGATCAATATCATACCATTTTACTTCTTTCATATCTGAAAGTGCCACAGGTGAATATGGTAACTCAGGATTAATGCTGCATTTTTTCTTCAACAGTGGCCCACAAAGGAAAGGATTTCCATCATAGCTAGTCTCATCGAATGTTCCAAATTGTTGTTTCAGATCTGGGACTCTACCAGAGAAGTTATTTTGAACTACAGTGAACACTGCTAAAAAATTTAGTTGGGTCAATTCTGAAGGAATTTCTCCACTCAATCTGTTGTAAGAAAGATCTAAGCTCTCTATTTGAGAGAGGTTTGAAAACCCTTTCGGGATGGAGCCCTGCTACTCATTGTGAGACAAGTTCAGTGCATGAAGCGAACTTAGGTTTCCCAGTTCATGAGGGATTTCACCGGTTAAGTTGTTGCATGACAAATCCAATCCAGACATGAAGTTAAGAATGTCACCTTTATAGGAGCCAGACCTGTATTTTGTTACAAACTCAACTTCATCTTGTTCATCATATATATCACCATTGATGTAGAAATATCTCTCTAGGTAACCTGCATATATATGAATTCCATTCCCGAAACCAAACTGAGTTGACGGCACAAACACATTGTCATTGATGGTTGTCTTCCCAAATTGGATATGCCCCAAACACCTAGGGATTGACCTAGAAAAAGAGTTGTTCGACAGATCCATCAAACTTATTTTGGTCAATTGGCATAGGTGATTTGGAATCAGGCCACTTAAATGGTTTCCTCCAAGCAGAAGAATTCTTAGGTTGGAAAGTGCCACAATTGACTTGGGAATGCTTCCATTCAAGCTGTTATCTCTAATGTCCAAGGTCAATAGAGATAAGGAGTTGAGAAAATCTTCCGGTATTACTCCTGTAAACCTGTTTCCTTGCAAATGTATATGCTCTAAAAACTGTGGGTTCTCACAAGAAGGAAGAGAACCTGAAAGAGCATTATGAGATATGTCAAAAAACTTGAGTGCAACTACTTCACATGGTAACTGACCTTTAAAGCTGTTGTTCCCCATGGCCAGCGTCCTCAAAGTCATGTTACCTATCCAGTTCGGCATCTCACCAGACATGTAGTTGTTGCGGATGTCCAGCAAACTTAAAGGGCTTCTGGTGATTACATCTGATAGAGTCCCTGAAAACTCATTATTGTCCAAGTGCAAAAACTCTAATCCTGTCAAGTTAAAGTATTCTGAAAATATTTGGCCATGAAATCCATTATTCGACAATTTCAAAACCTTCAGATTATGACAACCACCAACAAATTGCTTTGGTACTTCTCCTGAGAAATCATTACCAGACACATCCAATTCCTTTAAGTTACTCATTTGAACTATCAATGATAGGATATTACCTTCAAAGCCATTCTTAGATAGGTTTAGATGGCTTAACTGAGGAATCATCTGCGCTATATTTTCTTGAAGCTGCCCATTGAACAGATTATCTGAGATATCCATCCAATCCAAATAGATATTGGGGCAACATGTCAGGTGAATTTGACCCATGAAAGAGTTATGCCTTAGGTTTAGAAACTTTAAGTCTCTATTGTTCTCAAGCAACCAATTGGGGAAGCTTCCAGTCAAGTTATTGAGAGAGAAATCGACTACTGTCAGACTGTATTGGTACTGAAGGAACTTAGGTATACCACCAGTGAGCTTATTAAGGTTACAGTTTGATATTATCAGAACCTTCAATTGAAACATAGGAACCCAAGTTGAATGTTCAGTTTCAATCTCAAATTTGTTGTTGTCATTTGTAAATTCAACCACCTCTAGCTTAGAGTGATTAGCAAATGAGCTGAATGAGAATGAACCTTCAAAATGATTATGACTCAGATCGATATATACAAGGGATGAGAGGCCGGCGATCAAAGAAGAAGAGATGCTTCCTGTGAGTAGGTTTTGAGAGAGATCCAATAATCTCAGAGATGTCAAATTGTTCAAACATGGTGGAAGTATTCCTTCAAAGGAGTTTAGACTGAGATCTAACTCTTCAAGCTTCTTCAGTTCACATAAACCTACAAAAAAAGTATAGCATATGTAATCATCTCCTTGAATTTAGTCTATCCTTTCAGATAAAATCGACATACACAATAACATCTACCTTGAATGGATAAGGAGCCGTTGAGCCGATTATTAGATAATGATAAAACCTTGAGAGAAGATAAGGCCCGTATAGATGAAGGAACACTCCCAGTCAAATAATTCAGCCTCAAATCTAAGATCTCCAAATTGCTGAAAGCTTCCAAATCTAGCTTCCGACAGAAAACACAACAGTTTAATGCTTTTATCCTTTCTTTTAAGTTCATGGTTGCATCTCCGCAATGGTGAGGGGAAGGATAAAACAATGGAAAAGGAAAGAAGGATGCAAATTAGAGGGAAAAAAAAAAAAAACAAGTGAGTAGTATAGCCATTCCTCCATTGTTTCCTAGCTTTGTTCTCATTTTACTTATTGAATGGATGTTTCAAGTTAAAAAGTATAACCTTATGTAATTATCTGAACAAAGCCTAAATGATTCAAATGAATTTGTATGACCCCAAACCATCTTGCATTATACTATGAATGTTTACCAATCCATTGTTTTCTATTTTCACATACCTTGGTCGGAAAGTGGTTGTTCCATGTAGTTGTCGGCCAGGGATAGAGATTTGAGGGCTGGCAGGGTAGCCAAAAACTTTAAGATATGCGTGTCGGATAAATTGTTGGAGCTTAGATCTAGATGCTCCAGCTTGTTCAGCTTCACCAATCTTTTACTACCTGAAGTATATTTGAAGCCATAATGCATAAAAATAGCATAAGAACAATGCCTCCCACTTTTTTTGTTGGTGTTAATGTACATATATTTGAAGCATACTCAAAAAGTGCCACATAACTTATGCAAATCACTCTTTTTTTTATCTTATATTACAACTTGAATAAGCTATCTAAAAGTTACCCAAAATAGTTCAATGGGGCTTAGGCTGAGGCCTGAGCGCAGGAGCTTTGCTTAGAGGCTTTTAGGTCTGGATTAAGTTGGATGTGGTCATCAAAAGAATATTTAAGTGTCATGATATCCACATTGAAATTGGCTCTCATTGTGTGCCAAAACTTCTCCGGTACTTAAGATGCTCAAAACCAAGTTTATGTCTTTGACAAGCCTTGCTAACATATTTGAGTAGCTTTTTGTTATTTACTATATTAATTTATTTTCTTATACGGTAGACCATGTTTAATTGACTGGATATAATATGAAATTAAAAAAAAAATGTGTGATATTATATTTTGTTTCGTATTTAGTTAATTTATGATACCTCATATTAAATTGAGAAAGAAAAAAATAATTGATGGAATAATTTAACTTTTTCATATAGTGATACTAAATTGAAATATGGAATACAAATATCATAAAAATCTTTAAATTTATTTTTATTATTCATTTTCTTCATTTTTTTTTTTTAGTTTTTGTTAATTACTCATTTTGCAAAATAGAAAAAATGGTTAAAAAATAAAATTTCTAGTCCAAATTTTTTTTAAAAAGTATGGTTATAATACAACCTAAATTAATACTATTATACAAGAATATTGATATAAACAAAATGTTTTTATAGATTTAAACAACATAATATAATATTTTAAACATTTTTAATTATAAATATTATTAACAAAGAAATAAAAGTTACTAAATTATAAATTGTAAAATGATTTCCAAATAATACGAAACATAGAGATGGGTTTCATAATATTTTTTGTTTTAGTAGTAAATATGGAAATGCAATATATTTTTCGTCTTGTTTGTCACTCTTTCTACAAACTAAATGTGTACATCATCTATTATATATATATATATATATATCCTAAAATATGTATATCTCATGTTATTCTATCCTATCTAATCAATCAAACCTAATCTTAGGTTATCAGTATTTAGTTAACAATAGAATATAAGAATACGTTATCTCATTTCTTATCTCATATTTAATTGACAATAGAATAAGATAAAGGGGAATAATATATTTATCATTTTTCTCATTTCCCTTATATATGAGATTTAATAATTTTACAGGGAAAGGGAAAGATGGAATGTATATATGTCAAGAACTATAAATTCTTTTCTCCCATTTATCCTATCAAGTCAAACTAAACATAGCCTTAGGGATTAGTCTTGTTGATGGGGACAACATGGAGAATTCCCTTTGGAGACTAATGAAATTAAACACAAGAGCAAAAAGTCAACACAAAGACTTCAATTAGTATTAATTTTAACATTTCATCTTATAGATGGAATATGTTTTTTATTTCATTAGAAATGACTTTAATAGTTTATTTTTAGTGAACTTTAATAGTTGTCTTAGTTTATATTTAATTAAAAGAAACGAGTAATATTCCTAAGAAATGATTAGAACTCCAGTCTTATTAGAAAAATGAATTCGACCAGCCCATGTAAATCTACTTTAATCCTTTAAATATATTAATAAAATTTATTAAGAATTTAGTAACTGCCTAATTTTTTAAAGTGTGATTGTCTTCCCTGAATAATTTTATTAATCATGAAATAACCCTTGACATATATAATGTATTTTTTCTTTTCTTTTTCATCTTTTCGCTTTTTTGATATGTATCTCATCATTATATTACAAAAGAAAAAACATTTAAGTAATGAAAATCTAAAGGTAATCCATCACATACATGTGAACCAATATTAATGATACTTATCCCCTTTTGGCACTAGTATGCTTAGAATTCATTTGATTGTGATTCTAGGAATCATTTCTAACCCTTCTAACACTTGAAAAATTTTATCATTCAAGTATTAGAAAGATTAGAAACGTCTTTTTAAATCACTGTCAAATGCACTCTTAGTCAGATAATTTAAGATTTCATGTCCATTGTGCCCACAGAATAGGTCATTTTCCCATAGATCTTCCTATTATATATGTTCAAGAAAAGCATTCCTAGCAAGTATTTTAATGATTTTTTATTTAGTCAACATTCAGAGATGACTAACAACGGGGGGGAAAAGTCTGAAAACCCAAAACTTAATCTTAATCATTATTTGGATGAACTTAAGGTTTAGTATTTTATGTTGCATGTCCAAACAGCATATATCCAGAAATGTCTTCAGAAGGGAAAAGAAAACAAAAAGTGATCAGTTGCAGTATTAGGGGATTGAGAAAATTAATCCAAGTAAATTTCTATACCCTATGTAAGAAAAAATTCGATTGGTACACCTACCTTCAATTTTCAACGTATTAAGTTTATCCCAACTCAAATCTAGCTTCACCAAGTTTTTCAAAGTGGATAATTCTGCAAAATGATTAACAAAGAAACAAGAGAAAAGAAAGGAATCCAATGACCAACTTTTTAGGATTTAAAAAAAAAAAGGTAAAAAAGAAAAGAAAAAAAAAAAAAAAGAAGACATACGTACCTTGAGCTGGAAAAGATCCTTCAAAATTGATATTATTATCTAGAATAAGATTTTTAAGAGATGTCAATGTGCTCAGTTGTTGTATGATTGTCTGGTTGAAAATGTTATAGCCAAGGTTCAAGGTTTCTAGCTTTCCCATTGTCGACAAACTTTCATAACCTGAAAGAAACAAATAGTTAAGCCCTTGCCACCCACAATCATATGACCTAAAGGCCCGAAAGGCAAACATAATTAATGTATTCAGGATTCCGATTGTTATCTAAATTATTTTCAAAAAGTTGTCAAAGTTATTTGAGCAACAAACTAAATTTTGGATCCCCGTAATATAAAAAACATTAACCAACAAGTGGGTCACCAAGTTATAGAAATTTAGAATATTATCAATTACGTATTCACCTAGTTCTAGTTACAAGGATTTTTTTAAGTTTGCTTGATCTACAGATGTAAATCATTTAAAGTCTTTATCTTCCTCAAGTGCCTAATAATTTTATTTAGGTATCTCCTTTTTTTTTTGTTTACTCAAGTCATTTGTCTTTTAATGGATAGCTATTAGCATGCAAGATTGTCAAAATTTACCAATTATTTTGAAAAGGAAAGAGTTTTATGCTGGTGGACTAAAAGAAAGAGAAATGATGAGATTTAGTTTATAAACAACTTTAAAAAAACACTTACAACCGATTACCAATAGGGCCTATGCTGGATGTTGGGTTAGGTTTATCTACCCCATGAAGGGTCTCTTAAGCCCATATATTGGACTATTCCTTTTTTTTTTTTTTCTTTTTTTTCTTTTTTTTGGTGTTTCTAAGCTTAAATATGGGCAACATCTGGATTTCTTTTGGGGATGGTGAAAAAATTGGAAGTAATGGATCATGGAAGAGAGAAAGAGAGAAAAATGATAGTTGTTTTTTTCTTTTCCTTTTTTTTAAGCACTATTCTAAGGCTCAAGGATGAATATGAAGGTTCTTTTCTTCAACTTTTTTTTAAAAAAATTGTCTCTTCCCATTTTTTATATTTTTAAGATGATGAACTTCCTAGGTACTGATATATATTTTTACTGTTTTCAAGGTGAAGAAACTTGTGAGGAGTTGTATTCATATTTTTATTGAAATGAAAGAAATCTTTTATGGTTTTTTATCTCCTTTAGGAGGGTTTCCCTACGTTATAATCAATATCATCTTACTTATATATTATTATTATGGTTATACTTTCTTGCTAGGTTGTTATAATTTTGGAAGAATTTTGAATCTATGCATGTGAAATATTCATAATTCTCATTTGTTAGCTATTCCCACTTGACCAAGTTCTTCAACTATCATCCACCTCTCATAAGTGGTATTAGAGCTTGGTTATGGGAGTAATTGGTTTTGAAAAGAATGGAAAATTAGGTTGTATATATGGAAGTCCACAATGGAAGATTTTGTCATCATCAAAGATTTATTAGATACTCTTAAGGGCAAAGAAGCTAAGCCTATGAATATTTTTAACTTGAAGTGGAAAAAGATGAACAAAAAGGCATGCAATAACTTATATTAGGCAATGGATTGATAAACCCTCATGTAATCATGTAGCAAATAAAATAAATTCATATGATCTCTTGAAATTGGAGTTAATATTTTATTTTATTTCATTTTTAAAAAAGTGCTATGATTAAAATATTTTTGTTAAAGTTAATGAACTTGAAGTTAAAGATCATTTGAATGCTTTTCAAAGTATGGTAAACTAGTTGATTGCTAAAATGGTGATAGATAGGGATTGCAGTTTCATGGGTTAAACGGGTTATCCGACTCAACCCACTCCTATTATGATGGGTATGGAACTATACTAATCGAGGATGGGACGGGTATGGGGCTCTCATTCAAAACCTAAATCGAGTTTAATACGAGTATCGGTTTTGTACCAACCCACCCCTCCTCGCAAATGTGAATTTACAAATTGACCTCTCTTATAAATAGCTATTTCAACCCCACATTTTAAGGCTTCTCTCATATGACTCCTCTTCTTCCTATTTCTTTTGCCCTAAAACCACATCCTCCCCTGAAACTAGATCACCACTTCCTTGGTATCTCTCTTCTTCAATTTTCTAATTTGCAAATCTCAAAGGGCTTTCTAAGATTGTTACAACAATGAGGATTAGGGGTTTTGACCATGGAAACACCTTCTTTTGAGATTGAGATCTCAGGACGTTGGCTCAAGTCATGTCTTCTAACAACGTCAGGGGCTTGGTGTTGGTCCTCTCCTCCAATTTCTTTCATTGGTGTTAGCTTCATCATTAAAAGAAAGAATTTTCAAGAAAGCAAATGCTTTTTAGGGTTGATATTTCCATTTTATTTTTCAAATCTGTGTAATGGATTTTGAGGTGTTTGATACTTATGCAATGATTTTGTAAAACTAAAAATGGAATTTTGGAATTGTTTAGATTATTATTGTGTTTTCTGGTTGTTGGTCATAAGATTTTGTTTGGTGTATGATTTTGTGTTAGAACCCTAACCCAACAAAAATACTCCTTTGGGGTAGGATGAGATTATTGTTATTTTTGGTAAATGGGGATGGAAGCATATCAACTCGTTTGGGATAGGAATGCGAAAAAATTATATAATTGGGATGGGAATTGGATAGGGGTGCCCCGCCCCAAATCCACCCCATTGTCATCCCTAGTGATAGATGATGAAATGCAAGTCTAGCTCCTTGTTTCTATGTTTATTGTTAGATAGTTAGGAAACTTTTGTTGTGACTATTAGTATCTTTATTCTAAATGATGCGTTATGTATGAAACTTGTGGAAGAAAATTTATGTATTGAAGAGACAAGAAGGAATAATTCTGATAAAGAAAATACACAAGCCCTCGTTATAAAAAGTAGAGGATGAAAAGGTCACAAGTCTAAGGAAATGTTCCCATCCATAAATAAAATTAAATACTTCCATTGTGGCAAAGAGGGCTGGACATATGAAAACTAATGTCATGTTTGAAAATGTGAACAAAATAGATAGAATTAGAAATAATAATAATAATAAGAAGAATACCATAGTCTTTGCATCCAAAAGAGATGAAGTTTCGATACTCTTAGATGAGTCTTTGCATGTAGGTGACCTAGGGGTTGAGTGCCACAAGCACTAGGTTGAAAATGCGCGCTTTCTACTAGATGAGAGGCTAACCAATTTATTTTCAAATCTATGTTACCTCAATTTGGCTCCAAAGAGTCATCATCTCGAACAATAGGCAATACTAAAAAAATTTAGGATATCTATCAATATGCATGGCATAAAAATGTCATTTACTGCCTAAATATCCACGAGGAAAAAAAAGCAACGAATATATCAGACAAGACACTACTTTAACAGTTTCAAAAAAGCAGTCTTATGGTCTAGAGAGTGACAAAATATATATATATATTGATTAGATAGATACACTTCACATCAGCTTCTGGGATTAAGGTGCTCATTCTAACAAAATTTCAAATCTCAAATCTCAAATCTTTAGATGAGAACACATACTCATCCAAAACCATTGTTGCTGCAACACAATAGTTTCATTAACAAAGTTTTTGATAGCAATGTTCAAACAAAATAGGTATCACCATGCACCAATGGCATGTTTGAAGACTCTAAAACCTAATCAAGGATCATTAGGGTTAAGGCTTAAGAAAAATCGGTTTTGGAGTCCATGTAAGCTTTAAAATGCCTCCACTTCTTCCATTAAAGGCAGAATACTAACTTAAAATCTCGCATCAGTGTTGAAGATTAGTTCTGATATTTTTATAATAGTTCATTCCTTTCTTTGCAGATATTTTACATTTTGGACCTAATGCGTCCTCATGACTAACCACGCCATGTGATTAATTTTGGGGCCAGGGGATAAGTGCACCCTTGAGAGACTCTTAACGACATTCGCCACTCTTGAAGCCCACATGTGCAAATGGGAGATTTGGAACTTGAGTCTATGACCCAATCCAATGATGGGCTCACTGTTGGGCTTAAACTAGTAGGTAGTTGATGATATAAGAATTGAGATGCAAGTAGTTGAAGCTTCGGCCAATAAAGTAATTAGTTGGCATTCAAATATATGTGTCTGACCTTACCACGTCTATTATCAGTATGATAATAGATGCTCCTCAATTAGAAGTTCAATAATAGACACAACAACATCTATTATAATTATTTTAATAATCATCATCCACTTAGAAATTCAATAATAATAATAATAATAATAATAATAATTGAGCTTTTAAGTGAATTATGAGGATTATTATTATTATTTTTATAGAAGTTCAATAATCATCTTGTGAGATAAAAATTTCAAAAAAGTAAAAATCTTTCTAATTTTTCTCCAGTAATTGTAGGAGCATAAGAAAAAAAAAAGGATATTTGTAGTTGCTCTTACAGAAATCACCAATTAATTGGACTGTGTCCTAGGATTGGACCACGTTTGTAACCCTCTCTGACATCCCCTCTAATTGTAGATAAGAAAACTTGAAGGTTTTTAGCACACATCTAGTACTAGGGTTAGATTCACTGATCAGCATGCAAGTGTAAGAAATGATAGAATTTAATGGAATACCTTGTGTTGATGATTGGAAGCCCTCCAAGACATTGTGGCGCAAATCCAATACTTCCAAGTCTCTCAAACTTGCTAATTCTACATGAAAAACATGAACAAAAGAAAAACAAATTAACCAAGAAACCTTCAAGTTATAAAAATACATTGTACATAACTTTGGAGATCAAAATAAAGTAGAGGACTAACATTACCTCTAATGGTAAAAGATCCATATAAGCCTATTTTCCGCATAACCAAAATTTTAAGGGATGTTATCGCCTTCAACGATCCTATTATATTATTGTCAAACTCATTACTACTAATGTTCAAGACCTCCAACATTCTCAAGCTTGACAATTTTTCAAAGCCTACAAAGAGGAGAAATTAATTTTGATTAGAGGAAATATTGTGAAAGTTCAATCAGTTTTATAGAATAAAAAGAAACGAAATTTAAACTGAATAATAAATTCAAAAAATTAACTATTAATGTACAATACATTTATATAATAAATTTTTGATTTTTTTTACATCAACCTTTGCAAATATTTAAAAATATGATATCGGGAAGAAAAAGAGCCTTCCCACTTTGAGAGAATATCATTTATTTCCATTTTTTGAAATTTTAAATATTATTTGAGGTGGAGTTTATTTATTTATTTTTTATTTAATTATAAATAGAACTTAAAATTAAATAATATTTAATAATATTAAATATTAAGTTATTTATTTTTGTAATATTTTATTGTTATTATACCCACAACTTTTCAGAAGATCAAATTACAGCTACCACTGTTATTGAGAAGACCGAGGGTGTAATAAGTGCTAGTCTTAACTCTTTGCTGTTCCTATCACTGGCTATTTAAAATACTACTAATATCTCATGCTAAAACTCACTTCATTCACTCAGACAACGATGAGGATGATAAAAATACAATAATGATCCACATGATGGAGTGAACTTCTAAGACTATTTTCTTATTCTAACAAAGGAATAATCTCTCTTATGTACACTCAGAGATTGATAGAGGTTTAGAGTATTTCCTTCTAAAAAGGGAACAATTCCCCCATGCACACACCAGCTGTGAAGAACATTTAGAAAATTTTATTATTCTAAGCAAAGCTCAATCCCCTTTCTATCCTCAGGTCCTCATCAACTATTTTTCAGTTTCAAACCTTCAACATTTTTGTCAATCCAAAGAACTCTGATGAACCCATCATTCTTAAATTTGTCATTACATAAAAACAGCCATGCCACAATACACACACATATGTGTTTTATTATATATATATATATGGGTAAGCACACAAAAAATAATATTATAAATAAGAGGAGATAATATAAGAAGGGCGAAGTTAAGACAAACTGAAGTACACCGAAAGTATACAAAACATGCCAAACAAAAAGAGAAATGAAAGAGAAAAGTAGAACTACTTCCCCATCTCACCTAACCAATCAATGAAATTCGCTATAGACACCTAACACCTTCCAAGAAATTACGCATAAAAGAGGATTTAAGCATTTGTTCCAAATTTTCCACATTATCAAAAGCCTTCCAGATTCCCTATCAACAAATGGTCCACAAAAGGAACAAAGTGGCAGCCAACCAAACTAGAGACACCCCGCTTCTTTTCAACTGATCCTGAGTCAATACCTTCCCCATATTCCCATACAAAAAAGCCCACCCTCATCAGGATCTACGAGTTCCAAATGGCTCCAGCTAGGAAAACCTTTCAACCTCTAGGCACCAACAAAGAGTATAAATCTTTGGCTCAAAACTTTCCATTACTAAAATCTGACCAAGCCATTCTATCCTCTAAGTCCTACCATACTATTTGCTTTTGAAGAGTTCGCATGAAATCCTCCACCACCTCTAACTCCCAATTGTGAAACTGTCTAAAGAAACAGGGACGCCAGTGACCCTCTGCCCTATCCTACTCCCGCATATCTGATACCAATGACTCCTTTGATCTGGCAATGGCAAACAAAGCAAGGAAAGAGTCTTTCAACAAAGCGTCCCCTTACCACTTATCCAACCAAAATTTAACTCTCCCATTCCTTACAATGAAGCAAACTTTGCTTTTAAATGCCTCCCATCTTTCCTTAATAGCCTTTCAAAAATTGACCTCATACCCTTCCTTTAGCACCCCAAAACACCAACCTCTAAAGAAAAATTAATATGTTATTTTTTCAATTAAAAATAAAAAATAAAAACTATTTCATAAAATGAAAATAGAAATAAAAATCAGACATCTTTTTGCCAAACAAAGGCAACGTGATTCTATTTCTAAATCTACTTTAGAGATATTAATCTTGCTCTTTTTTATTAGACAATCTAAAATTCAAGTGAAGACAGATGACATACCTTCAAACTCAATGCATCCATCAAATGAATTTGCTGATAAATCCAAATTACGAAGTTCTCCAAAAGGAAGAAATAAAGAGGCATTTAGTAACCAATATTTGTCATTGGCGTGATATTCTAACCATCTTGGCGCTGACAAATCCTTTAAACTTGAAATTTGCCTTGTATTGTTTAGAAAAAGACCTGTAACTTGACCTGTAATAGGATCACAACTAACTCGCTCCCATTCACAACAATTACTAGCTTCATTATCAACCCATGAAGGAAGAAGAAGATCTGGATCTTCGTTATTCAACATTAGAAATGCCTTGAATTCAAGCAAGCCTCTTCTCTCTCTCTCAATACAACCTCCTAATGCATGAATAGGATGTTTGTGCACCAAGAGCAATAACCAAACCCAAGCCAAGCACCTACACAACAACCTCACCATTTTGAGGATTTAGACATATCACACTCAAGAGCTAGGCTGAGGATAATATATCATGTTACGGATGCAAGTGGCGGTGAGAAAATTTTGTTAGGTTCACGCGTGAAATTAATGCGCTGGTTGGGTCATCTTTTCCATAGTCCTTTAGGTATAATTGATTCTCAAAAATTTTAAGAAAAAAAAAAAGGAAAATTATTTTCTTTTGACATTATTTTAATATTTTTTGAAACCAATCATAGTCTTAAATTCTCATCTACTTTTATGATTTTTCGCACCCATTTGTATAAAAGTCAAGTCCAAACATAGGTGTGAAAAGAAGCTAATAAAAATTAATAGTCTTCGTATAAGTTAAAAAGAAAAGGATAGATGATGACTGATAAATGTGAACAAAGGTCTCTACTTGTGTAGAATTCCATGATTGGGTTGAAAAAAAAAAGGTGTGTCCATATTAGGCATCTAGAAAACTGCCTTTTAATAATTAAAAAATGTTTTGTATTTTCATTTAAAAAATAAAAATTAGGTTAAAAAATATGTTAGGATAATTTTTTTCTATTTTCATTTAAACTCAAATGAAACATCAAAATTTGTCTCGTAATATTGTGTATTATATAAAATTTTGAATTATATTTCTTTTCATCATTGCTTATATTAGCAAAAGTTAAATCCAAACATATTTTACAAATTTCATTTTCTAAAAATTATTTTCATTTTTTTAAATCATCCGAATTTTTAAGAAAATAAAAAATAAATCTGTTTTCAAAAAAATTTAAAATATAAAATGAAAACTAAAAAACGTTTAAAAAACGAAACACAATCTTGTTATTTCTTCTTTAATGATAATCTTGCTCTTTTATATAAAAATCCAAGTGGGAAAATGAGCTAAAAATTAATATTCTGCCCATAAGTCAAAAGTGGTGTCTTATGGAATTCCATGCATTGTTTGGAAAAAAAAAAGTTTAATTGTGTACATAGGAGGCGTCCAGAAAATTGCCTTTTATATTTATCTTCTACTATGCTACTGTAGAAGATATCAATCATGTAGGTTGTTCAATAAATGTTTGATCTTATTCCATTATCTTCATATTGGTGAAAAACTATATCCTACTTGCAATTTGATACAACATTTTATATTTAATCATGTATGATTTTTAAGATACATTTCCATTAATCATATTGACATATGATACTTTTGGATCATATAATTCTTTATTTCTTTCTTTGATATGAAACCTATCTTTATTCACTTTAAGTGAATTAACAACCATAAAGGAGTTAGACAGGTGTGATTTATCTATATGAAAGCACTTCAAGGCTTTCACCATATATATCAACTAGTGGACTAACAAGCCACTTAAAAATACTCGATTTGAAAGTCAAGACCAAAATTTGATTTTCCAAGATCTTTCATTCAAAATTATTTTTAAAAATAATTCTTTTGAAATCTTAAGGAGTTCCAATAAGACTGAAACAATAAAAAAAACTTCCATTTTAATTATTTTCTTTCCCTAATAACAATAAATATCTTTTTGTTCTAAGACTACATTAGTGCAATTAATGACACCCATGTATGCATATTTTCTCACTATTATTTCTATTTCTAATAATATATAATTATATATCACAATTTAATTGAATGGCAATGGCAACCCAATATTGTTTTGACCAATGAATTGTAACCCAATATCATTTTTGGTTCAACAAGTGGTTTGATTATTGAAACATTATTAATGATTGCATAAATTCTATATAAATATTTGACATGGGAAGTATGTATGTATTACCTTATTTGTCTATGCATATTCATTATGTTGAATATTTGCAATTATTATAATATATGTGGAATATTTGAATTTTGTTGGAACTCCTAAAGAGCTTATAAGAATAGTTGACTATTTGAAAAGTAAATTTGAAATGAAAGATCCTAGAACATAAAATTTTTTGCTTTAGTCTGCAGATCAACTACTTTTCAAAGGAAATATTAGTTTATTAGTTAATATATACAAAAAAAAAAAAAGTCTTGAAGCACTTTCATATGGATAAATTGCATTCAATAAGTTCTCTTATAGTTGTTCGTTCACTTGTAGTGAACAAGGACTTATTTCATCCTAAAGAAGATAATGAAGAACTACTTGGCCCAGAAGTACCAGATTACAATGTTATTAGTGCATTGATGTATCTTGAAAATTATATAAGACTAGATATTGCATTTTTTGTTAACTTACTTGCAAGATATAGTTCTGCAACAATTCAGAGATATTGGAATAAAGTCAATCATGTATTACGATAACATGGGTCTATGTTATTTGATAAGATCAGAATCTCAATTGTGTAGATGTTAGCTATCTTTTAGACCCCCACAAAGCTCGATCTGAAATGAGATATGTATTTATCAATGGTGGTATGACAATATCGTGGAGATCAATCAAGCAAATAGTAGAAATATGTGGACTACCTCCATAAGAGGTAATGCTACCAAGTTATATAATGTTGTATGCATCATAGATTAAAGAATGCATTAAGGGTGATAAAATTAAGCATATTGCCCAAGTTCTTTTACATTCATCTGCTCCAAAAGGGTGATCAAAATGCCATTCAATGAGTAAGATCAAGTGATAATTTAACAAATCTATTCACAAAGGCATTGTCAACTACAATACTCAAGAAGCTCATTGGAATACGTCGACTTAAAGATCTCTATGTTGCACTACTAGAGAGAATATAATCATGTCAACATGAGGGGTAGCTAATTGATAAAAATATCATTACGTTGTACTCTTTTTTTCTTCACCCAAGTTTTGTTCCATTGAGTTTTACTAGCAAGGTTTTAATGAGGTAGTTAAAGCAATCCAAAAGAATATTGTATACTTTTTCCTTTACTAGGGTTTTTACTATTAAGGCTTTAATGAGGCATCTTCTTATGATCATTCAAAGGAGAGTGTTATAAAATATGATATTTTATTGGATTCTAGGAACTTGTGGATAATCATCTATATTGATATATATCTCTTTGTGACTTCCTATAAAATGGGAGACCTATAATGAAAATTGATTTAGTTTTCTTCCATTTTACTTTTCTTTAAGGATTTATGTTTATTCTCTTTTTTTTCTTTTTCTCATTCTTTTATTTTACAACAGTAGAATATTTTTTTAAATTATTAACTATATATTTCTTTATTAATAAACAAATCACTTCAACAATTAAGGTAAGCGACATTTCATTCACTGCAGTGCATGGGACGACAACCACAAAAACCGTGATTAACTTGAGTTGTAGTAAAATCTTGGCCTGCACCAACATCATATTGAATCATATCAACATAAAATCAATGTACTCGAAAGACATTTCTTCATATTGGATCAATGCCAATGGAAGATTTAGCAAAGGGTTATGGGTTTGAATCATGGGATTGGAAAAAATGCTTTTTTATTTAAGAAAACTTTAGAAAAATGAATTTTAATTTTTATATTCAAGTCTAAAAGTAATTAGACAGCAACTTATTCAAATAACCATGCCATGATTTGTTCTCGTGGCCAAAAAGTTTTCCCTACAAAAGTATTGTTCCTCAACTTATATTTATTTTGGTGTTGGGAACACAGTTTTTGCTACAAAAGTGCACTTCCTCCACTTATGTTTATCTATGTTTTGAGAACCAAAACACTTGCAACTCTCTTCAAAGGTGAATCTAATATGTCATATATGAAGAGAACTGGAATTGGTTAGACATTTATTTAAACCTACATTTTAGTGCTTCTATCTATTTTTTTTTTTAAAAAAAAAATTTGGAAAAACATTATAAATGAGCCTTATTAAATAAATAGTCGTTGAAATGTGGATAAAGTTACATAGTAAATTTTGTTTTTCTTCTTATATATATTATACTTATAGTGTTCATAAAATTAGAAATATTAATAGTCATATTTTGTCCATTTAATTTGTAAATATTGAGTAAAAAACATTGTTAAATTTTTAATTATATGTATATTTTCTCACTATTATTTCTATTTATAATAATATATAATTATATATCACAATTCAATTGAATGGCAATGGCAACCCAATATTATTTTGACCAATGAATTGCAACCCAATATCATTTTTGATTCAATTAGTGATTTGATTCTTGAAACATTATTAATGATTGTATAAATTTTATATAAATAAGCGAAATTGGATTGCTTCTTTTTCTTAAGAGAAAAACAATAATAGTCCGATGAATCCAATCCTCAAAACCCTTATTAATTGAGTTACAACAAAGATTACTACAAGAGAACAGTAATAATATCATGTGCAAAATCTGGGCTTAAAATATAATAACTCTTTACGTTAAGGAGTTCTAATTCAATGGTGGCTTCAGGTGTGTGGAGGCATGTTCAAGGGAAGGTTCTTCATTCGATGCTCTTCCATTAAAATTGACACATGAACAAAAGCTGTCTTCGTTGGGATATGAGCTCTTAAGTAGAATCCTCAAAAGCACAATATTGTTGCATGAAATATTGGTACCCACATTCAAAGACATCACCTCGGTCTCACTTGACGTCCCAATCATTTGGTGTAGATACATCGCTTATTGCCACAGCACTGGTACCGGGTCTTCAACATTTTAAGACAATGAGAAAAGAGGTCATCAGCAAAACATGTCTCAAACTCGATGGAAAAAATATAAAAAATAGGAAGGGAATCACGCCTTTCATGTTTTTGCAGGACATAGTTAGGACAGTAAAATTGATCAATGACAAATGGGTGCGGACATTGTCAAAATATGTCTTAATATGTTATTTTCTTTACTTCTCCCTGCCCTCTGTACGGACACAAAATTATAAAAAAAAAATTGTGTTTCAGTTCTGCGTTGCCAACTAAGACCTATGCTGTAATAGTAATAATCACCTTGCCATGTCTTGATCTAACTCCAGGTGTTGTTTCCTGTTAAAATTACAATTCCGTACATTTTACTTGTGACACAGTTCAAGTCACCTGATCAGGATCTCAGTGATCCAATGCTGCCAAAAATGTGAAATTTAGGTCTTATTTTGCATTCATTCTTCTAAAAAATTGAATACATGTAATTCCACTTAACCTAATACGATGGCCAGGTCCACATGTGACGCCTGTTTATTGAAAAGGAACATCTTGCACTAATAGCAATGCGTCTTCACCTACATTATACAAATTAACTGATGGTGATTGTTTGTAATACTAATGAAGATGTCAACAAGCAAATATAGATAAAATGCATGAGATGAAACCAAAAAAAAAAAAAATGTACTAGGTGGGGCTCGGGTGGAGTTGGGGGGCTAAAAAAGATCTACTAAAAAGTTCCTGTTACATTTAGCTGTTCTGGACTTGGACATGGTTTGAGCCGCCAATGTCGATACATCGTGTTAGCTCTTCAGTGCATTATAGTGATGTTATTGATGTTTGCTCCAATTACATTTTGTCAAAATGATATGGGCCTTTTGGGGATTGATATGTGTCAATCTTAAGTACTAGATACGGGAAAGATAAACTTGAGTGCCTGTCCCAAGACATGCGAAATCTTACTATTTGTCGCAGTGTTAAGCCATGTATACGATTTTGATTCAATATGACATTTTCTATCCGAGCAAAAGCGATTGAAAATAATGAACACGTTTCACTTACAGCTACTACCGTTCGGTTTGCATGACCTGCCCTTGGCATCTATAGTTCCCATTCGGTCAAAGTAAGCCCTTTCACATATGAGAAGAGGATCCAATGATAGTTTCTAAAATCGGGATTATTGATGCTTGCTATAATTTTTTCTGCTACCTGTGGAGAAATAGTGAAAATGGCAAAGGCAATCTCACCAGTTACCTTCAATTCAGGTTTGAATTCGTCGGTGCATATTAATTTGACTAAAACATTGGCTTAGTTCCTCCATTATTTTCACAATTAAATCACATGAAATTGGTAGAAGTGGGCACACATGGACCCGAAAATTCGATAGGAATTCCTAAGAATGTCTCGCTGTAATTAAGGGCTAGCACGCTGGTTTTGAACGTTGCAGGCTTCATTCCATGCCTTCAGAAAGGCCTGTACATAAATGGCACTTAAATGTTATATTTTCTTGCCATTCTATCCCGTATGGTTGAAGTCTCTACGTAATACAAATAAAAAGGAGCTTAAAGTGCAGGATCCATTAGTATCAAATTTTCTTTTGTAGTACAATGGACATATAAAAATATGATGAATTAATTCTAATTAAAGGGAATCAATACCATCCTCTTCTAACTAAATTAACAATACAAGCACAGAGGAAAGCAATAGTTACTGAGAATCATCGGTTTTTCATCACCAACAGCTCATAATTCATCACATCAAAATAAGGCGAGTTCTGCATTTGTACTACTGCTGAAGCTGGATAATGTTACCATGCATAAATTGAAGGAGAAACGATCTGCATGCATAAGCCATTAAAATATTCCCACTCGTAAATATTATTGTAGTCCTCGAAACATTTAATATTTTAGTAGCAGTACTGTCATTCTACTATGTACTTCATATTGGTGAGAAGGATGCTCCACCATTCTATCGTCACAGCAAACAAACACAATCAGTATGTTGAACTACAAAGTTTTACTTTGGTCATCCGTATCCATTGATATTCTTTCATATTGTAATGGTTTGAAGTGTAGGGTTTATATCTTATTCTCTCATCTTGTGGGGGTAACTGACAATTAATATTTCAATTTTTCCTAAACTGTTTTGATAATAACTTTTGCTTGTTATGGTCTTATCTCATTCAAAATAATAATAATAATTATACTAATAATTTTTGAAATGGGCCCCGCCCGAGCATGATATTACATGGAACAGAGTTAGAATGGATGTCTTAACAATTTTTTAGTTGTGAAGTGTGGTATGCGTGGATGAATTTCCATAAGGATCAACAAATTTAAATCTAAGGAGAATGGCAAAAATTTCTGATATGGACATTTGCTATTTCCTTAATTTCATGTTTATAAGGTATTTTAACAATTCCTGTTTCTTTACCCCCCATTTACCAGTTTTGTAATTATTATTTATATCAATATTTATTATTTATTTTGTTAGAGATTTCTTTGAAATTGCAGAAATTGCCTATATTTGGATCCTTCAAAGTTTAAAGGAAACAAATTGGAAAGGAATACAATATTTAAGATCGAGTTGTCTCTAAGTTTTGATCATCGAGTTTTTCCTAATGAAGTTATTTGATTCAAATCTATGCATGTTATTTTTTAAAAACCTTTTATAAGATAAAACTTTAAGTTAGTTGCAAAAATAGTAATATATATATATATATATATATATATATTATATGTATATAATGTAACACATATCTCCCCCAAAAAAGTAAAAAATATAAGTTACAATTATATAAACAATCCTTTTTTTCTCAAAAAATCTAAAAAAAAAAATGAAATATTACTATTCACAATAATTATATTATGGATAATATAAAAATATTGACTGAGTTTCAGTTAGTCTTACGTTATTCCGATCCTTAGTTTAGAGCCTACTCAACTTGGGTTGGATTAAAAAATTTAACTCAAACTCACTTGAGTAGTATTAAATGATTATCAACTTGTCACATTTTAGGTTCGGCTGAGCTCACCCATATTTACACTAAAATAACAACCACAAATTTTCTATGAATTTATGGTTGCCGTTTAATTTGGAAGAAAATATTATTTTTTAGTTTTTTTTTTTTTTAATTTCTAAAAAGGTTTTTTGTTTCTATTTTTTCTTTCTTGATATGTATTCATCACGGAAAAGTAAAATTGGTCTTGAAAAATGAAATTTATAAAAATTTGTTTTCTCCCATGTAAAAAGAAGGAAATATATATCTAAATTAGTCAATAACTAAACAAAAATATTATATAATATTTATATAGATGGAAAATTGTTTCTTGGTATCTATTTTTTTTATTGTATTTATATATATTTATGGGTATCACAGGTCTTTTATTGTAATTTACTTCTTTTTTCATTTTCAATATTTTCCTTTTCGATTTGAACAAAAGAAAATAATTGGAGAATATGTTTAAATACTATGACCATTGTTTGGCAACTACTTTTGAACTAATTTTTTGCTTTAACACAAACAAATTACCCTGTTTCTATTTTTTAGAAGAAAGCCTTTTCTATTTTCTACTTGTCAAATTGGTTTTTCCATTTTTTTTTGTTTTCGAAAAACAGGGAAAAATTGTTTTTAAAACTAGTTATCAAAAAGATTTTAGTTTCATTTTATTTTCTAGAAATGAGTTAAAAAAAAATTGAAAATTTTTGGAAAACACAATTTGGAGTTTTTTAGAATTTTCTTAGAAAAAATAGAATGATTTTCCAGAAAGCGGAAAGGAAAAAAAAAAAAATAGAGGTGAATAAAATAATTTAAAACACATAAAAATAACTGGATATATTAATCAACAATATCACTAATATTATGATCTTGTAACTTTTTTTTTTTCAATTATTGAAACAATATGTGACGGGTCGGGATACAGAAAAAAATATGAAAATAATTTTGATCCATCAATATTTTTAATAAATATTTAAATTTGATAACTTTTAAATGCATCTTTTTTTTATTAATAATAGTAATAAATACATAAATTGAATTATTGTTATTGTTGTCGTTATGATTATTACTATCATTATTATTATTAAAAAGGTAAAAGAGAAAGTAATAAAGAAGAGAGAGAAGTTTGAATTTGACAAAAATCTAAACTTCTATCAAATTTTGAGAAAATTGGAAGCATTTATGAAGACGTCCAATAAGGTCTCTATTGTTAGGTATTGGATACCTTATCCATATGAGAACCTTATTCAAGGCTAGTAATAATAAACAAGTCTAGGGGGCAACCTCGTTCAATTTCTGAAGGTTTTTTGAAATAGAAAGGACACAACTCAAGGATGAGTGACTCTTTCGAACAAGATTTTTATCAAGCAAATCTTTTATTTCTTGTTTACAATACTCATGTAATTGAGATTCATATTGAATTGGTCTTTTTTGGCCTCTAGTAGGATATTTGATTATCAACAAAACCAATCAACATAGGGCAAGGAGACCTTATGTTGCTTTCTTCTCCAAAAAGCATTTGGGAATAGGAAGAAATTAGATCAGTCCAATTTGATTTTTGATTTTTTCAATTCTTGTTTACATGTCTTTTTGCAAATGATTTTCCTCAGAAGAGAGATTAAGTAAAAAAAATCCTCAAAATTCAAAGAAGAATCCTTATAGAAACCAAAGCATAAGAAATATTCAATAAAAAATATCAAAACACTTCAAAAGAAAGTAGGTAAAGATGTTAATTGTTTCAAAAATGTGCAAAAAAGGACATATGCCCAAATTGCAAAATCAAAGATGAAATAATTGCTTACTAGATATAGGAAAACGCTCCACAAAACAACAAATGATGTTTCTTATCAAAAAACAAAGTCACAATCAACTTCATCTAGTCAAACCTCGGTAGAATCATTTGTGACGATCAACTTTTCTAATAGAAGTGGCTCTTCCAACAACGTAAACAAGTCTTCCTCGCAATCATTTGTGATTGTGTAGAAAGAATTTGCCTTTGTCAATAATCAAATAAGTAAATGTAATAACTATTGAACAAAACTTTTAATGGAGTTAAATGATATACTATCCGATCCAACAATCTTCAAAGAGAATACTTTAAAACATAATTGGAAAATTCAAAAACAAAATAATGAAAAAAACATAGAAAATACAAATCTATACAAACCTAAAAATGTTTTTTAGATCAATTTCTACCCTAAACCGTAGGAATTCAAGATCTTCAAAATGAATAAGTCTCAAATAAAACTTACATATAATAAGATGCAAAACAAAATCAACATATAGAACAGACTTCAATGTTGGAGCATGAAAAACTTCAAACTATAAGAATATATTAGAAAATGAATAATTAGAAGAAGGATGATTCTTCTCAATTGTTTGTAAGTACTATAACAAGAATGATTACTCAATAGCATATCAAAGTAAACTTTTTATTAAACTGCTTTCTCAAAAGACTGATTACGCCTCAAAGGCTTGTTGTTATCAATGATAGTTGCTGATATTTATATATACATAAATTAAGAGGGATGACTTAAAACTTTTCTCTAATTCAAAACACCATCTCCCACTCAATTAAATTAATAATAGTATTTTACTTAAGCTAAACTTCTAATAGTTAATTACTAATGGTTTTAATTAAAGACAAACTTAATTTCACTACCATAGTCATCTTATATCTGGATTTTTCTTGGCAAAATTGTATGTATTTTAGGCTTAGTAATATTATAATAGAGATTAACAGTCAAAGAAATAAGTGTTGATATAAGGATCAACATTTCTTTAGTGTTTATAATCAAAATAATTTAACTATTTGTATAGGTTAATGTAGGTATAATTGTTTGATTTGTTTGCATTATTTAATTTTTGGTTGATATATCATGAGTCATCTATGAACCCTTATGCTAATCTTGTACCTTCATAATTCATCAACATCAGGTAATTCATCAAAGAATATAATAGAAAATAGTTGTCGAAAATATTGTGACGATCTTGAAAATGTTGGACTAAGATAAAGGGGAGGCTAGATGATAAACCACCAATAATATAGCACTTTAGGAGTATTTTGCATCTGTTCATAAGGGTTGGGTTTTTTTACTCCTCATTCATCAATTTCTTTTTGGTCATTTTCATGATAAAATACAGAGGAGTGTTACGAGTTTTTGAAAGTTTTGCAGGATGGAAAGATTAACGCTTCTTCGATTGTATTTCAAAACACTTCTTAATTGTGACACGTGGTGGTATGATGTAAATTCAGAAAACCATAGAGGCCAGGCCACAGTCTATGAATAATAGCAATGGCCCAGAGCAAAGCACGTAGAAACCACTGGCAAGTGCAACGACTATTCAAATTCAGAAATTTGAATAAAAGAGAAAGAAATTTATTGTTTTTTTGGGCAGAATCCAAATGCTAGGTTCTTTCTATTATAAGACTTTGTTTGGCATTATCTTCGATAGCTTCTAGGCTTCAGATTGTCCATTATGTCTTTCAGAGGCTGAGTTTGTTGGTCAAAAGTGGAACAACAGTCATGTATCTCAACAGATGATGGCACTTTACCTCTCATCGAAACATTTGATCACAGATCAATTTTAAAGCATGGAAATGGGGGTTGTGAAGGTTTCAGCTGTCGCATCCTTCTGACGAGATCATAAGGATTATAGACAGATGCTCTTCAATGATAACAGATGCACCATTATTGCTAAAGCATGAAATTTTCTTTTGTTTAGGATGTTAATGTTATTAATTTATTTAGTTTTTATATATTTATTTATATAGTTACTACATCTCTAATATATTTAGTTACTACATTCAAAAAATTTCTGATCTTTATACAAATAAGGGTAAATTAGTCTTTTATTTTTTCTTAGAAAACAGTATAAAAAACTAATTATTTAAAAAGTCCTTACATTTACATGACACACAAGGATGTTTCTTGTTTATCTTGATCCAAATTTTTTATTTTGCGTTTTTCATACATGTCCTAAAAGAATGTGGCTTAGGGCAATTAGGAAAATCCCAATTCTAACGGAGGCCTAACATTAAGCCAAACATTTAAGAATTTTATTCTTTTAACTGGATAGTATGCTTCTTGATTTAATGGCTTATTATTCAAATGTTTAAAGACTTTTATGCAAGAGGTTATTTTAAAAGTAACCTTGGGAGTAATTATAAAAGTGAAAAACATTTCATAATGCTTGAAAGCAACTTAGGGGGCTGTTTTGGATATGCTTCTTGTTAACTTCCATATAATATACAAGACTTCTTATAAGGTTACATTGAAATAAAATAAGTTCTTAAAAATTGATAAAAAAATTATTAAGGTAATTAAAAAATTTTACCATCTCAATTTAATTTTTTAAAAAGTAATGGTTTAAGGGGGGGGGCCGTAAGATAAGTTTATACTTTTATAGAAAAGTTTTCTTCTTTATTATATATAATTTTTTACTAAAAAACCAATAAAGTTTATCCAAATAAGGCTTAAAGTTTATATAATAGACTTATATATATATATATATATATATGTAAGTATGTATTTTTTTAATGTGTAATAATACAAGATAAAAAATATCATCAAAAACCATTTTTATTTATGTTTAAATATTAATGGGTTATCATAAAAGCTTTCTTGTAGAAACGTTATTGACAAAAAGCCTAAACCTTAGACCTCTAAGATCAAAACTACATCATCTTTCATTTGAAAATCTTCCTAGACATGCTTAATTTTTGGAGTGAGTTTACATGATACACTCATAAGTGGCTTCAAGAAAAAGGTACAGAAATTAAAAGATTAAAAGAAAATTTACTAAACACTTTGAGGGGTCAAATCTCTAATTAAACAACTCAAAAATATTGATAAAATATCAATTTCACATTGTATTCCATAGAATAAGGACTTAAATAAGATTAATTTATAACTTAATTTCCTTACAAATAAGAAACAAATACAAGAAATAAAACCAATGACTTTAACATTCTCACCTTTAACAATAAAATAAATACTTCAAACAAAGGAACATTGAAAAAACAAAACAACAAGACGGGGTCTTCTTGCACATAACTTGGCTTCCATTTGTATGACTTAGCAAGCAAATTGAAGCCATTATATGGCATCATTATATTTTAAGGAAGTTAATATTACAAATAAGATCATAAGTTTTAGATGCTTCATCCATATTATAAAGAGAAAATTACAAAAATCATCTTTTAATTTTTACGCTATCTCAAATTTTGTCTTAATTTTCATTCTTTAAGTAATATCAATCATAAATTATACTTTGACCTTAGGCCTTTGATTAAGATTTTTTCTGTTAAAAATAAAAAAATGAAAAGTACATAGTAAATTGAAAATATTCACGATATATGATAATAAAACATATTTATTTTCTTGTTAGCAAAAGGCACTATTTGTACATTTGGATATTAATTTATGATAGATATTTATATATATATAAAGTTTAAAAGACAAAACTGAAATACAAGTGAAAGTATTAGGGGGTTTTTGTAATTTGGTCTAAGTTTTTTTTTCTTTTAATCCGACATATTGTCTCTTAGTTTTGCCTTGTTGTTTTTTTTTTTTTTTTTTTTTATTTTTTTTTTTTTCTCGTAAATTCCATAATTATAATTAACAAAGCTAGAAAATTTTAGTTTTAGATTGGTCATTCTCCAAATAATTAGATGGCCTGGAAAATAAATATATTATCAGTTTTAGAGTTTTTATCAAGGAAAAATTACACTTTTTTAAGGTGTCATATATATAAGGTCCATTGGTTATGAAATTAGTATTATTTTTTTCTTATTATTGGCGTAATTTTAATTACCTTTATGGTAACTACCAAAATGAAGTGGAGTTTCTCTTTGTAAAGTTGTCCATTATAAACATTAGATTGGGTATAGTAGATAAGTTTAGGAGAAACCATCATTTCCTATCATTGATCATTAAAATATTTAATGTTCATACTTTTGAACTTCTGTTCAAAATGATGAATGTAGCTTATTAATTTAATGTAATTATTAAAATGAGAGGAATTATTCTATTTTGGTCATAGATACTATTTATTTTTTGAGATAAATAGATTTTGATGATTCCACTCTTTCTTATGAATATAATGAAAGAATTGTTTATGTTTTAATATATAAAAATACCTTGAAGGGATTAATAGGTGTTTGAAAGTAATCAACCTAAATTTAGTTTTCTCTATCAATAATATCAATATTGAGTAAATTTGATGGAATCCATAGAAATAACACGAGATATAATATTGGATATCCACTTGTGGCCTAAATGGAAATTGCGGTGTGGTTCTCTCAACCATTAATAAACTACTAAATATGAGAAATAGTTATATATAATATTTTACTGATTACCTATTCTATAGGTCTTATACCAATAGTACTTATATTCCTTTTCCAAATCTGACGCAATTTCCTTGCCCTCCATACTCTTTTTGTAGATCTCTGTGAAGCTTTATTTTTGTATTGTTGTATGAGTTTTTAACCTTTATAATAGGCAAGAGAGTTTCTTTTTACAGAAATATCTTAAAAGGTTCAAAGATGGAGTTACCAAACTTTAAGAATGAGTATATTCTCTAGAGTTTTTGGGATGTTCACAAATGTCAATAAACAAACTATTTATATTAGAAAATCCTTAACAAACATATAAGAGTTTCTTAATTTTAAAACATTTAAAAAATGAGATTTTGAGTAGAAAAAAAGAAGAAAAAAATTTGAAAAAGTATCAAATTTTAGAATGTTCTACACGGATGTGAAATGTTTGTCTTTTCTTGATCAAATATTTTATTTTGCCAATTGTTTTCAACCTTATCAAGACAATGTGGCTTAGGAAATTTGGAAAACCAATTATAATGGAGGCCTAATTATTTAGCCCAAACATTTAACCCAATTTAATTATTTTATTCATATTCAACATTAATTGATTTATCATAAAGTGTTATAAACACATGGCAAAGATACTATAAAACAATTCTTTTATTTTATATTTTAAACATTAATTGTGTTTTGTTAAAGATTCTGGGTAGAAATGTTACTAACAAAGTCTAAAACCCTATAGACCCTCGAAGATCCAACTAGATCCATCTTCCTTTTTAAATCACTCTTCTGCGTGCTTAATTTTTTAGTTTTACTTGATATGCTCATATGTGGGCTCAAGAAGAAAAAGATAAGACAATTAAAAGATATAAGAAATGTGCTAACACTTGGATGGGTCAACTCTCTATACAACTAAAGATTGTAAGATAATAAGTTCACATCTTATTCCTTGAGATAAACACTTAAATAGCCATAATTCTAATATTAAGTTCCTTACAAATATGGAACAATCTAGCAAAGAAATAAAGGCGATGACTTACACATTCTCACCTTTAATAACAAAAATAACATCTTCAAAACAAAAGAACCATTCAAACAAGACAGCACGACTTGGTCTTTTGCATATACTTGGCTTCCACATTGTATGATTAGCAAGCAACATGCAGGTATTTCTCAAATCTTATTGGTTTTTCTTCACGCTTGATATATAATTTTCTTGGTACAATAGTGTCAGTAATGATTGTCTCCAATGTTGTTGTTAGTTGGAGAATTGGGTCCTGAGCATGCATTTTCTATTAGTATGTTAGAGATTCACAAGGATGATAGAAGAGCATGAAAAAATTATTAAAGGAGAGTTAATTAACTTCTATTCAAACCATGTTATCATGTTACAATTCCATTATTTAGTTGCTCAGAAAAACTAAAACATTATATTTCATGGCTGCATGGAAAAGAATTCTTGTGACTCGTTCTCAAAGCCCTTTATTATTTGATATTGCTACCCATTGTGATTGGTTCGTTGTTGCTTTTTTCCATTTTCTTCCCTTCTTTTTTAGCCTTTTTTTATTTTATTTTTTTTATGACTTAAATGATATGCTTTTGGATAGTAATAGCAAAAAGCCCTGACCTTGTGGTTTCTTTAATTGACATATTGAACATCCTGGATTACAAGCTAATACCAACATAATTTTTCTAAGGAAATTTATACTTGTCAAAGATATCACATAATTTTCAAAGAAATTTATATTGTCAATGATGATAAAAGATGAACAAAATGATCATATCATCAAACTTTAGATAGAGGAATTTCTCTTTTCGTTTTTTTGTTCTTTTTTTTTCTTGAAACATGGTATGTCAATTGTTTTCAGAACAGGACTAGAACTTGGCCACGTTATCGCTTTACGGTTCACTGGTCGGACCGGTGGTAACACCGTGTGTCATAAATATATAATTTATATTTTATTAAAATTGAAATAATTTTAAATACATATAATTAAAAATTAATAAAATTTGTAATATTTTTATTCATTTTTATATAAATGTATTGAACATTTTTATTATTAAACAAATATATACAATATTTAAATATGAAAAGAAAAGTAAAAATCATATATAAATATGAAACATAATGAAAAATGAAAAAAATTGTATTATGTAATTATATTTAGATATATAGATATCTAATTACTTTTATTTGTATTTATATTTATATTATATTATTTTTTAAAAATAACCCTATATAGTTTTTCCTTGTTTAATTTCAATCATTAAGGATGTTTTAGGCAATGTGGATAATTTTGTATAGGGCCACCTTGAGGGTCTATGGTTCAAGCTCTCCTCTTGCAACAAAAAAAATTGAGGTATTCTTAAATTTCTTACATGTTGATCCCCACATCGAGGGTGAGAGGATGCATAAAATAGATTTATAAACCTCTTCCCATTCGTTACAAAAAAAGTATTTGCTTGTAGGCTGGGTCATTGGGCTCATTGCATAATTTCTTAGGCTGGGTCACAGGAGGCAATTACTAGGCCCTGGAATGTGGCGCCGTTTTGCCAAAAAATAGAAAAGAGGCGGTGGAGTTGACCCGTGCAGTTCGAGGCCGGTCACTTGGTAGACGGTCCAAAGAAGGGAACTGGACAGAAAGCCCTCGAGTGGCGATTTAGCCTGCTTTTAAAACATAGGTTAATGTTATGAATTAAAATAATTCCTTAAACATGTATAAGTGTTCTAATTAAATAATAAAACTTTTCTTATGGATTATTTATTCCTTGGTTTTTATTTAAGGTTTTATTTTGGTACTCTTCTTGATTTTTATTTAAAAAAAAAAAAAAAAAAAAGTAGCATTATTTATATATAAAAATTAGAGAATCTTGTACAAAAAGTACATACTTGTGTTCTATTTGAATATATTGTGTTTTTCTATTTTGAAAAATAAAAAATAGTATTATCTTGTTACTAGAATATAAAAAACTTTTACGACTTGCATTAAGATTGAATGGTCTCTAAATTGGATTAAAAAAAATTAAGATATTAAATTTAAAAATTTTTTTAAAGGGAATAAGGTAAGTTTTATATGAGAGTTTTTGCATTTTTTTTTTTTATGTAGAAATTATCTGTTTTGAAATAAAAACTAGAAAGTGTATTCCAAAGGTTTGGAGTTTGTGTATGTTTAAAAAATTTCAAATTTGAGTAAATTAAAACTTTTTAAATCTCAATTCTTTCAAATAGTTTTAAAAAATTATTACGGCTTTTTAATGAAAAAAGGCAAACAAAAAAAAAAAAAAAATAGGAAACATATCAAATTTGCGCTAAATTAACATTTATTTTTTGTTTTTCCTCTAATTTCAAACTTGAGATGGAAAAAAAAAGTGGAGTGAAATGGAAAGCCAAACAACCCAAAAGCATAATTGAGACTAAATTGAGTGTAACATTTTTTTGTAATCAAACTTGATAATTTTGCAAAGCATAGATTTAATTGATACCAAGCATAGGATCAAGATTAAGCATGGAAAAAGTCTTGAAACTATAATCTCAATCCAAATTCATAATATTAATCAGACAAAAAAATAATCCTGGAAAAAATGGAATTTAAACCACAACAAAAAAAACCCAAACATTTGCCATTCCTTCAAATCCTACAACGATAGGCATTAATTATAGAATGAATAAAGAATAATACACATTCCCAATTTATTTTTGGTGATTTAATTGGTATCATTACCCTAAGCCCCTTGTTCTTCTATTGCTATGAAACTGGGAAGGAAAGTAGTTATGGTAGCTTCATCCTCCATTCTAAACTCATTCACCACTCTTACTTTCTACCATCACATCTACTTGTTGGCACTTTGGAGTTGAGGGCAAGCTTCTCAGCTTTTGGACACTCAATCTATTCAATTCTGTCAGGTAAAGAAAGAGGCAAAGGGATTTCGGTAACATTCGTCGTTGGGTAGACCAATTTACTCCAATCGTATGAGTTTTGTGAATGGGCTCAGATTTCTCCATCCTCTGCACCTTTACCTATCACTTCTTCCATACATCACATTGTCCTATTTTAAGATTATAGGAGGTTTGGGGCAACAAAATAAGCATGTAAAATTTTCACATCTAGCCTTATTGTGGCCACATCGTGAAGGCCATGTGAAGCATTTGACCATCGATTGAGATTGCTATACCCCACTGTTTCCTTTCCTTCCTGCCAATCAAACTTTAATCTCTCTCAAACTATCAAAATCTTTCATCGTAAGCCTAGAGAGATGCTCATATTTTCGAGAGATGATAGGTTGAAGTGAGCGAGAACTTTTGGAACATCTTGAGGCAGTTGACTCAGGTTGCAACTCGGTAACTTGCTAGTACTGTAAAAATCTCTTAAACCAATAGGCATTTCTATGGTGACACTTAAATCGTTTCAAGTATTTCAAAAACTCTCCAATTCCTCTACTACGGACTCAATACCATTATGATTCAACGCCTCTTCAGCTACTTGATCATAAAGTCACAATTGTACATTCACCGTTGCAGCATTTTAAAAGACGATATATAGTCCTCGTGGAATTGAAGGAGTTTGATGTACACACTCTCAAAATTTCAATAGAACGAGATTTTTCATCTCAATTGGCAACTTCTTTTATCTCTATGTACAGATAAATCAAGATATTGCAATGAAAAACCAATTAGAAATATCTGATGGTAACTCCACTATTTTGGTGTATTGATAAGCTCAACACTTTAGGATTGGGCATAAATTGGGAGAAAAACCATTGTTATCATCTGCAAATCACTATTCAAATCTAGAAGAAGTTTCGAGAGATTGGGACATGTGGGTGATCCTGTTAAATTCACAATTCGGTTGTCCATCAGTGAAATCCTTTCCGTCGTCGGTTCCATTTGACAAAGTCAGGTGCTTGGGTCAAACCGACACTTGCTTTGTACAAAAACTGCCCTTCATCTCCCCATTTCATTGGTTATCATAAGGCCCATATCACGTACAACATCATGAAATTTTACCATCTAGATTTGAAGATTATCAATGTAGAATGCTTGAATGAGAGTACTGATAAATATTAAATCCCTGATTTCTGGCTCATCCGTGTCATCAAATACATCTAAAAATCCCTCACAAATCATTGATAAGTCAAAAGTTCTATAATTTATGAAAACTATTCTGGGGAATAAAGAACAATATCAGAAGAAGATTGAACTTTTTGGGGGCTAAAATTCTAGCTGTATTTCAAAAAGTGGGTACATCGGTGCCCATACTAGAAAATTGAAGCACATGTTTGTAGTACTCTAATTGCATGCTTCCAATCTTGGGTGTGTCACTTTAGAAGCCATGGCTTGCCCTACGGTAATTATCGCCAGTGGCAAACCCGCAACACTCTTTTGCAAACCATTTCAGCCAGTCAGGTATTTATGGATCAGAATTAGGGCGCCTTTCCACATATTTTTGAAACGATCCCACGAATCCTTCCATGCCCATAGAGATTTCATAGGATCTTCTTGTGAAGCTCCCATTTGCCCGACAGTCCTGGATCGAGTGGTGAATATCAACTTGGACTTATGTTGTTGGTCAGGCAGGTGGGATTCCCACTTCTAACAGATCCATTTTCTCCCACATGTCATCAATAACATCAAAACCCTCTTTTTGTCAAGGCTCTCAGATGTCTTTGGTTTTTCATGGCGGGCTTTGGGCTTTTCCATTTATCTCACAAAATCCACTTCCTCCAAAATTCATTTTGCTCTCGCTATAGATTTGTAGTTTTTTGAAAACCATTACCCAAAGTACGACATCAAAAATTATGGATGTTTTTAAGGAAATGATTGTTGATTTGTGTCAAGAGGGGGGGTCCTTCCCAACGCCCCACAACCTTTAAGCCGATCATCCTACATGTTTTCTTCGGATCCTCCCAAACTTTGTCCAATGTTGTTTCCAACAAGTGGGTCGGCCGGGATTTCCTCCACAGGAGTGAGGTACAATATCAGCCACCACCTCAAATTAGTCCTTGTCATTAGAGTAGCCATTTTGTAGTTCCTTGCCACTTTTTTTCCCAAGTGAAGTAGAGATGCCTGCTTGGGATGGCAACAACCACGTAATCGTTTCTCCTCAATGGTCTCGCACCATCTCCAATCAGTTGGACGAACTTAGTTTCCATGGCTTCCTCCCTGGAAAGCCAGCTTGAAACTTGATCCAGACGCTTCTTTGTGTCTCTCAGCACATCCACCTTCCTATTCACATCGTTCTTCAGCCTCCTTTAATTTTTTGGGGAGTCTGTTCTCAAAGTAACGCGATTTTTGCATGTTGCCTATGTAATTAGCTCGAGCGCAGTGCAATCCACAAAACCAGCGATGTCGTCTGGTAGAGATTGAGACTGGAACACGTTTCATTGAATGTATGAAAACTCAAGGCGAAGAGTACGAAAGAGGAATGACAAAATCGAAGCAGGAAAGGAATGCCTTCTATTTACAAATATGGGGAAATTGATGAGGAGGAAAAAAGGAAAACAAGTGATGGGCACCAAGTCGGGGTGGTGTGATGGGGCAGACAATGCGGCCCCTTGGCAAAGTAATGTTCACCGTGGTTTTCTTTTTAAATAACTAAAATTTTTAATTGAATATATTTTTTACTTCGGGACAGTCAAGAATAAAATTCATATGGGTAGATTTGGTAATTAGAATTTATTGTCCACTTCAAGGATTTTTTGATAGAAACCCTCCAGTCCCATTTTGAAATTTTAAAATTAAAATATAAGAATTATGAACACAATCCATAATCACCTAAAACCTGAATGTTTTTTTGATAAACTGGTTGAAATTGAAATTACTTGACATGCATTGAGTATTAATAAGGAATATATTGAGTTATCTTTGATGTTTTAAGCTCGGTGATGTGGTATTATAATGCTTACTAATGTGGTTAATAATTTATTGATTTTTTCGATCTTATTGAGAATTTATTAATTGAAATAATAAATGATATTTAAGTTTTTTTATTTAATAAATAATTTTTATAATGCAGTTTTCTAATAATTTAAAAGCTTTATTAACCTTTATTGGAATCCAAATACTTTTTTCCCTTCCTTATTAGGTTTTTGATTGATAAATATGAATGGATAGTTATACTATATTAAATACTAATGTGTAGGCATAGATGTATTTAATACCTTCTAATAGGCAACACAAGTATTATTAAGTGAAATATACCTACCCTGAAGCTAAAATATCTAGACAACTATTTGTAATAAAAAAGTGAGAAAACTTTTAGAAAGTTGCTCTATATTAGTAGACAATGGCAGTCAAATTGAAAGATACATGAATACTCTAAATTAAGCCTTTATTATTAGGTAGACAGTATTAGTATTAAAGTTGAAAAGGGATCGGTATGCGAACGCACTAAAATGTTGAGACATTTTAGATAAAGAGAGAAGTTTTATTGCAAACTTAAGTGAAAGTTTGAATTGTCAATAACTTGTAACATATTTCTTATTTGGGATCACAACACTTGAATTTTGAAATTTACAATAGCCCATTAATCTTCTAAATAGGTTTAAATGGATACGCACCATAAATTAAGAGTCGTCATTATTGGCATACTATGTTGGTTAGAATATATGTATTTATACGTACTTCTCATAGGGTATACAAGTATTGTTAAGTACAATATACTTGACCCTCAAGCTGAAATATCTAGACAACTAATTGTAATTAAAAGAAGTTAGAAAAACTTTTAGAAATGACCTCTATTATTAGGATGACATTAGTGGTCAAGTTAAAAAGAATACATGATACACTCAAATCTAAGCCTTTATTATTTGGTACACAATAGTATTCAAGTGAAAGGGATATGTGAATGCCACTAATGTATTGAAAGATATTTTTGATAAAGAGAGAAGTTTTATGCAACTTTGAAAATTGTCAATACTTGTAAATCTTTCCTTATTTTGGGATCACAACTCACTTGAATTTGGAAAATTTGGAAAATTTGGAAAGAAGGTTTTCATTTTTCTTGTTATTTTTTTAAAACCATTCTTTTATCTTGGAGTTACATGGTAAGAACTTGATTGAAATTTAAAATAATATTATATAAATAAAATTTATAATTTTTTTAAAAAATCAAAATTTAAAATATCCTTGAAAAAAAAATTACCCAAAAAAAGTTTTTGGTTTTTTATTTTTGAAAGTTGTTTAAAAAAACTTTTCAAACACCTTTATTTTATAAATATTAAAAAATGCATAGATTGTTTGCCCTAATATTTAAATAATTTCCTATTTCAAGAACAAAAATTATAACATTGTTTGATTGTTATTTTGTATAGAATAGTTTTTAAAAATCAAAACGAAATAGATAATGGTTTTAGAGAATTGTTTCCTATTTAAAACATTAATAGGTTTTTATAAATGCTTTTTCATAGAAATGTTATTAATTACAGCCTAAATCCTAAACCCTCTAAGATCCAAATTCCTTTTATTTTAACCAACTAGATCATTCTCTCCTTTTTACATCATTCCTCAACTTTCATAGGCGGACTATGCTTGATTCCTAGAATTTGAGGGAAAATATAGGAGAATAAAAAAAATAGAGAGGGAAAAGTAAGAAAGAAATAATAATCAAATCAGAATAAAAAAATAGATTTTAAAATCATAAATTATTTTTATGTGTTACTTCTAATCCATTTTAATTATCTTTCTTCTTCTTTGTAGATATTAAATAATTTAAAAATATATAAATTTCTAACTAATTTTATTTTTATATATATATTTGCAAAGTTTTCATTAGTGAAACAAATATGAGAAATTATTTTCTTTAACATTTTTTCTTTCCTAAGTACTTTCTAGGAACCAATATAAACCTTAATTTTTTAGAGTACCACTTGATATGATACAAGTGGCTCAAGAAAAAAGTTTGAAAAATTAAAAGATGAAAAAAAAATTGCTAATAATTCAAGATGCTAGCTCCTCTACTATGCTGAAAGCTAAAAGAAATTAATTTCTCTTTTATTCCATGTACAAAAGGCTTATTAACATTCTAATGATTTGATAAATATGAATGAATAGTTATACTATTATTAAATACCACTGTGGTAGAATAGATGTTATTTAATACCTTTCATAGGTATACAAGTATTATTTAAGTAGAATTTACCTAACTTGGAAGCTAAAAATCTAGGCAACTATGGTAATAAAGAATTAGTGAGAAATTTTTAGGAGACTAGCCTCTATTATATAGGTAGACAATAGCGGTCAAGTTGAAAAGGAATACATGAATACACTAAAATCTAAAGCCTTTATTATTAGGTTAGACGGTAGTATTCAAGTTGAAAGGGATAGTACATGCAACTCAAATGCTGAAGGATATTTTATGATCGAGAGAAGTTTTATTGCAACTTAATTGAAGTTTGAAAATTGTCAATAACTTGTAAAATTTTTCCTTATTTTGGGATCACATACTTGAATTTTGAAATTACAAATGCCCAGTAATTCTTCTTAATAGGTAATTGATACGCACAATAATTAGAAGGTCATTATTGACTACATCTTGTTTTTGAATTCAAAAACGGCAATGATAAAAATAAAAAAGAAAAAAAGTGTATCTTCTATTCATGATGAAATGAAACAAAATTTAGAAGGTGAACAACAAGATTGAATTTTTTAAAAAAAATTGCTTTTTAAATTCCAGATTTTTCTATTTAACAAAACTCGAAAAATAAATAATAAATTGTTTAAATTTACACATATTATATATTTGTGGAATGTCTTATTGCACAAACTTTTTTTAAAAACTTTACCCTTTTTTTAGGATACATACTTACTTTTGATTTTTTAAAATTAGAAACTTTTATGATAAAGGTAGAAACTATTGTAAAAATTCATAGATGTTTAGCCCTGTGATGTAAATATTTTCCTATTCCAAAACAAAAATTTCTAACATTGTTGATTGTTATTTGTAGAAATAGTTTTTTAGAGATTTGTTTCATATTTAAACATTAATTAGGTTTTATAAACGCTTTTTCATAGAAAATGTTATTAATATAAGCCCTAAACCAGACCTCTAGATCCAAATACTTTATTTTAACCCATAGACCCATCTCTATTTTAAATCATTCATCCAACTTGCATAGGCTAGCTGATTCCTAGAAATTTTGAGGGAAAATACAGGAGAAAAAAAACTAGAGAGGAAAAGTAGAAGATAAAAAATCATATAAAATAAAAAATAGATTGAAAAAATAAATTTATTTTTTGTGTTGCTTCAAATCCATTTAATTTATTCTTTCATCTACTATGTAAATATTAAATATAATTTAAAAATATGTTAAATTTCTAACTAATTTTAATTATATATATATATATATATATATATTTGAATAGTTTGATGTGTGAAAAAATATGAGGAAATTATTTTTTTTTAACATTTTTTCTTTCTAAGTACTTTCTAGGAACCGTTCAAAACCTTAGTTTTTTAGAGTATACTTGATATGCACACAAGTGGTTCAAGAAAAAAGTTTGAAAAATTAAAAAGATAAAAAAAAAAAAAAAATTGCTAATAATTCAAGATGCTAGCGTGCTCCTATTAGCTCGAAAAGCTAAAGAATTAATTTCACATTTTATTCCATGTTCATAAAGGCTTATTAACATTACTAATGATTTGATAAATATGAATGAAATAGTTAACTATATTAACATACAAATGTGGCTAGAATAGATGTATTTAATACCTTCCTCATAGTAATACAAGTATTATTAAGTAGAATATACCTGACCGTGAAAGCTAAAATATCTAGAAGCTAATTGTAATAAAGAATGAGAAAAACTTTTAGAAAATGTCTCTATTTTTGGTAGACAATGGCAGTCAAGTTGAAAGAATGCATGAATCACTAAAATCTAAGCCTTTATATTAGGTAGAAGGTAAGTATTCAAGTTGAAATGGATATGTTAATGCATCAAAATGTTGAGATATTTTTAATAGAGAGAGAAGTTTTTTGAACTCTAATTGAAAGTTTGCAATGTCAATAACTTGTAAAATATTTCCTTATTTTGGGATCCCAAAACTTGAATTTTGAAATTACAATAGCCCATATTTCTTCTAATAGGAATAAAATGGATATGCACCTTAAAATAAGAAGGTCATTATGACTCCATCTTGTTTGAATCTCAAAAATTGCAATGATTAAAAATAAAAAGAAAACAAGTTGTATTTTTATTACTCATGATGAAGTGAAACAAAATTTAGAAGTGAAAAAAGATTGAAATTTTTTTTTAAAAAAATTTGCTTTTTAAATTTTCCGATTTTCTCATTTGAACAAAACTCAAACAAATAAATCATAATTGCTTTTAAAAAAAATATATATTTGTGGGAAATGTATTTTACACAAACTTTTTTTTAAAAAAAAAACTTGTTACCCTTTTTTTAGCTCACACTATTACTTTTTGTTGTTTTTTTTTAATTTTAGATACTTTATATAAAAGGTTTAGAAACTATTGTTAAAAGCAAGACTGTTTAGCCCTGTGATTTAAAATAATTTCCTGTTCAAAACAAAAATTTATTAACATTGTTTGATTGTTATTTGCAGAAAGAAATTGTTTTTAAAAATAAGGAAATTAGATAATAGTTTTAGGGAATGTTTTCATATTTAAACATAATTATGTTTATATAAAAGCTTTTTCATAGTAATGTTATTAATATAAGCCTAAACCTAGACCTCTAATATCCAATACTTTTATAATCTCTCTCTTTTACATCATCTCTCAATTTGTATAGGCTATGCATGATTCATAGAAAATTTGGGAAAAATACAAGAGAAAGAAAATAGAAGAGGAAAAGTAGAAAGAGAAAAAAAAAAAATCAAATTCCAAAGTAAAATAAAAAATAAATTTAAAATTAATTAATTATTTTTCATGTGTTACTTAATCTATTTAACTTACTTTTTCTCTTCTATGTAAAGATTAAATATTTTAAAAAATATATAAATTGTTAAATTATGTTAGGTTTATATATATATTTTTTTTTTTTTTTTTTTTTTTTGCATGTTTTCATAGTGAACAAATATGAAATTTTTTTTTTTTACATTTTTTCTTTTCTAACTTACTTTCTAAGAATTGATCATAATCTTAATTTTTTAGAGATAACTTGCTCTTGCTCACAAGTTGGCACAAGAAAAAGGTTTGCAAAAATTAAAAGAATAAAAGAAATTCGTTAATTAATTCAAGACCGCATGTGCCTCCTACTATGCTCCAAAGCTGAAAAGATATTATTTCAACATTCTTATTCCATGTACATAAATGCTTAACTACAAATAATTCTTTTTATATTTTTTTAAATCCAAACATAGCCTTTACATTCTCACCTACTTTTGTTGTACAAAATCCAAAATAGTTTAGATTTCACCTACTTTTATAAATATTCACGCCTTATTTGATAGAGTCAAACATCGGAGTGAAAATAAGCTAAAAACAATAGGTTCACATAAGTCAAAAGAAAAGGACTAGAGGATGAGTGATAAATGTGAACAAGGACTTCAATTTGGACCCTGGGTAGAATTCCATGCATGGAGTTGAAAAAAAAAAAAATGCTTATTCCAAACATATTTTTTTTAGGCTTCTAGGAAATGCCCTTTTTATATTTAAAAAAATTGTTTTGTTTTTTTATTTACAAATAAAAATTATGGTAAAAAATTGATGGATTAGTTTTTTTCTATTTTTATTTTCTAGAAAATTGAGTTAAAAAAAAACGAAAAAAAAAGAAACATCAAAATTTATCGTTCATAACATGTGTATTATATAAAATTTTTTTGTATTATATTCTTTTCACCATTACTTACAATAGCAAAAAGTTATTCCAACATATTTTACAAATATTCTTTTCTAAAAAATTATTTCATTTTTTTTACATCATCTGAATTTTGAAGAGAAATAAAAATATAAAATGGAACAACTAAAAAAATGTTTTTTAAAAGTAAAAACAAAATTGTTATTTCTTCTTTAAAGCAATTCTTGCTCTTTTTAATTAAAATAACCCAAACAGTAAAGTGAAAACACACCTCACTCTCAATGCTTCTAAAAAAAAAAACATTGATTTAATTTCAATAAATTATTTTCACGTGTATCTCATTTACTTAGTTTTTAACTTTTCTACATGAAAATTCAAATAATTTAAAAAAATATTTAATTTTTAATTATCTTGATTATATTACTTTTATTGTATTTTTCATAATAAAATAAATATAAACAATCATTTTTTTTAATATTTTTAATAATTTTAAGAATCAAACTTAACTTACATTTTCACCTACATTTATAAATATTCTCACCTATTTGCATAAAAATCAGTTGGTGAAAAAGAGCTAAAAATTTATAGTCTTCCTATAAAGTCAAAAGGATTAGGCCAGCGGGATTGAATGAACAACTATTCATACAAGTGAAAGAAGGACTCAATTTGGTCTCTTGTAGAATTCCATGCATAGGTTGGAAAAAGACAAAGAAAAGAAAAAAAAGAGGTGTCCAGAAATTGTCTTTTTTGTTTGAAACTTATTTGTAAATTTTCTTAATGATTTTTAAAAAATAACTAGAGAGAAATTATTCTTATAACTTTATCTGAAATTTTTTTCTTAATAGTAAAAAGCTACTACTTGTATTCAAATAATAGGACCATTGGTTTTGTGACGCTTTTAAAAGAACAATTTTTGGAATTTTCTCTTCAAGAATAATTTGTATAGTTACATGTATGCTGAATTTAGTATTGTAGAAAATAGATTTGAAATTATGTCACTTTCCCCATATCATATCTCAATTTTTGTCAAATGTTTATTATATGCGTTTTTATACTGTTATGTTGAAATATCATAAAATTTGCTTGTAATATCAATAAAACTAGGCGTCAATTTCAAATTAATATGTAAAAAAATTCATTAAAGTTTTAAATATCAAATCAAAAGAATAACAAAACTAGTAGTTAAATAAATAAAAATTATCTTCAATTTTTTTATCATTGATTTTATTAATAATATCAATTTAAATTAATGAGGACAATATTCAAGCGAAGAATAATCTCCTATTTATTAAATGAAATTTCAAGATAGTAGCAAAATGACCGCTCTCACTTTTTTCTTTACAATTAAATAAGTTTACCTCAAAATACATATAAAAATAGATCAATATATACTGAGGTGTGTTGAAACAAAAAAAAGAAAAAGAATTGAAGTCAAGAGGAGTTTATAACAATTTTTTAGTTAATCTTCAATACCATAAATCAAATGATATGCACAAGTATTCATATCTAACCAATTTTGTATTAAAACTGCATTATTCATAACACACTTCTTTATGATTATAAGAAGATGTCATATTAAAACTTAATTAGAAACATTAATGGGAACACCCCTGTAAAGGTTAAAGATGTGATATTCCTTAAATGATTGATCATTAGAGTTGTATTGTTAAAAACATGTTGTAACCACTATGGACAAAGCTACATGAAGGAAAAAAGATATTGTTATATCACTATCAATATTATCCCCCTCATGTAGACAAGATTTATGTTTTTTTCAATACTTCAATTTTAAAATACTTAATCACATTATTCCAATGTTGTATTTTAATTCAAATGTAGTTGAAAACACTTTTTGTGAATTAGATCTGCTGACATTATCATATGACTAAATCTTCTTTAATTTTCATATAATACAAATAGAAATATCTTCATGAACTTGTCAAATTATTTTTGATGGAGGATAGTATACGTGTTCTTTTTTCTCAAATACATTGGATCACTTAATCTAACCTATATATTTATATATATATATATATTACTTCATGAAATTTTATGAGTATATCTGAATGATTTGAAGAGATGACAATCATTATTCATTAATTATCTTTATGTTATCTTTGTATCACCATAGGTAAATGCTTCATTCCCATTAGAGATCAAATTTGATAGGGTTGAACGATAGTCAGCATCACGTATCAATAAACTAATATTCTTATATGTCAGTTGTTCAATTATAAAGGATATCCTAATACATGTTTGATCTCAATTCCGTTATCTTAAAGGGTAATGCAAAATTGTATCTTGCTTGCCAATTTGATAGAGCATTTTATATTTAATCATGGCATGATTTTTAAAGATATATCTCCATTAATCACATTGAGATATGATACTGTTTGACAAGTAATTCTTCATTTTTTCTTTGAGTATAAAAACATATATTTGTTTTACTTAAAGATAATAAACACTTATAGAGGAGTTCGATGGGTTGATTTATCCATATGAAAGAACTTTGGGCTTTCTCTATATATGTCAATAGTATATTAACAAGCCACTTAAAATACTTGATTTGCAAGTAGAAAAAAATTTTGGTTCTTTCCAGATCTTTCATTCAAAATTCTTTTGTTAGATAATTAACATTCTTTTAAACTCTTAAGGGTTCAATAAGATTGAAATAATAAAAATTCCCTTTTGTATTTTTCTTTCCTTAATAAAAAAATATATTTTTTTGTTGTAGGCCTACATTAGTGGTACTGTGACACTCATTATTAGTCATGAGTTCTATTATTCCAACTTAAATAGCAGTAGTTTCGAGGGTGAAAAAAATAGTTATATGCATAAATTTTTATACTGCACATGTGATTTTTTTTGACATGATATTCACATTTTTTTTTATGCTAGTTGGGGAAAGAAAAATGAATGATGTGCATACCCTTTTGGATGCCCTAACTAGACCCAAAAGTCCATTCCTTAGCCTAGTGAAGAAAAATATTATTTAATTGATTAGTAGTTTATCCTTGTTCATTTGGATTTTCTACCACATATTGATGTGGGATGATATCAATTACAAGAAAAATCGGGGTAATGTTAATCAATCTATAAGGTTAAAGAACTTTTTAATTATAGACGTCATCCTTTCAAAATATGAATGAAGGGTGCTTTGAGTTGTTTTTAAAGATCATTTTCAATTTTAAGGATGACAGCTTGTTATAAGACATTAAGGGATTATTGACAAATTTATTGTTATTGCAGGTTTATATCTACGTAATTGGAATCATCTATCAACATGAAAATAATCATTGTTAAGGGATTTTGTAGGTTAGAAGACTTTTATTTCAAGGGGAGAAGAGACAATAAAATAACACAGCCACTTAATTGATTTTTCATGAGAACTGCAACAACTTTTAAACTTGGATAGATCAAAATTGCTCAGTGATGTGAGCAAATTTATCAATGTCAAAATCTATGATTGTATTCTATTATATCAAATTGTCAATTCTAAATATTTGTTAATGACCTTAGTTTGTGATATATTAGTAATGTGATGTATGTTGTAATTGCACAAAGATAGGTATTTTTAGACCAAATAGTTCTTTATTTTTTCTTTTAGATGAAACTTATCTTTGTTTACTTCAAGTAAACAAACTGTAACATAACGGAGGTGATAAATGCATTCGATTTATCCAGAATGAAAGAACTTCAAGATTCTCCATGTATGTCAATTGATTGACTACAAAGCACTTAACAACAATAATTATAGGTCACACAAAATTTTGGTATTTCAAGAACTTCATTCTAAATCATTTTGTTAGATAATTAATTATCTTATAAACTCTAAGGGGCGTTCCAATGAGAATGCAATTACAATTAGAAACCTCCATTTCATCTATATCATGACATACTTTGATTAAGTAGATGATCATCGTGACTTGATCTGGATGTGATATAAGATTTTTCAACCATTCTTCAAACATTTTAATCTTCAAGGAATTTGGTGTCATGCAATTTCAAATAATTGTTTGCTTCAAACATTTTTAACTCTTAAGGAATTGGATTTCTTTAACCAGTTTAACATTCCTTCAAGGATTTTAAAAAAGATTTATGCATTATGTTGTCACGATATCTAAAGTATACATCAATATCTATGGGAATTAATCAATTTGTGATTGAAACATTACTAGGAATTGAAGCGAGGTATGGTTAAAAAACCTATGCTATACACTTTTGTTTATCTTATTTTCACTTTGTATAATAACTCATTGGTATCAAATGATTTTTATGAAGTCAAGCATCTTTTATATCAATAGATTTATATCTTCAAATATTAAACTTTAAGGTCCATTGTATCAATTAAGCTTAATTTTTTAAGAAGGCGGACTTTAGGTAGTAATACTTTTACTTGAAAAATTTAGTTTTTGGCTGAATTGCTTCTTTCCATATTTGGCAATTATTTCTCATTTCAGTATACTTGCACAATTCATGATTTGAAATCTTCACCATTCCTTTCAACTAAAAGAAAATATATTGTTTGTGACAAACATTATTTGATAGTATCTTTCTATCAATATTACATTGTTGATAGAGATCTGTTTACTTTTAGGTTCCATATACCTCCCATTTAATCTATCAGTGACAAATTTGATTAAGTAGGATGATATCATGACTTGTGATTTCGAAATGTAAGGTTCAGATTTTTCAATCAATTGTTCAGGGAATTGGTTGCTTTTTGCAATTCAGTAATTGTTTGCCCTCAAACATTTTAATCTTCAGGGATTGGTTGCTTCATGCAATTCAAATACTTGTATGCATCAAAAATTTTAACTCTTCAGCATTTTAAATCCTTCAAGGATTTTAAATATTTATGAAAATATGCTGTCGGTGTATATCATAAAGTATATATGAAATCTTTGGGAATTATCAATTATTATGTGATTTAGTCATTACTAGAATTGTGCCTTATGCTATACTTTTTGTTTATCTTAGTTTCACTTTTGTATTATAAACACATTGATCAACTGGTTTTTATGACTTCAAGCATCATTTATATTCCAATAGACTTATCTCTTTAGATATTAAAACTTCAGTTCCATTTGTATCCAATTAAGCTTGTATTTTTAAGACATCAAACTTTAGGTAGTAATACTTTTATTTACAAATTTAGTTTTTCCCTTACTTGCTTCTTTCCATAGTTTTGCCAATTATTTCTATATCAAGTACTGGCCATAATTCATGATCTTGAAATCTCACCATTCCTTTATTACAAAAGATGATATAATGTATGTGACAACATATTTGATAGTATCTTTCTCTCAATATTTAATGATTGATAGAGATCTCTTTACTTTTTAGGAACTATACCTTTTAAGGAGTACTTTTCAAGTTGTTCCTTCTCTAAGGCTATTTGTCTAATTTGTGTATTTACAAGGGCAAACTAATATTGTTTTGTGATTATGATTACATTTATTAATAAAAACAAGTGTCAAATGATTAAGGGATATACATATGTATAAGGAAAATATTGAAATTAAATATAGTTTAAACATGTATATAAGTAATGATTTCTTTAAGAAAATTAAAGTGATGCAAAAATTTAAAATTTGATATAGTTTTTAAAATTTTAATGAAATGTAAATCTAACATCCCTATATCAAAGCAAGTCTAGATCCAATTCTTTCAAATAAAAGAAACTCATTGTCAGTTGTTTAATAAGCTATAGTAGTACCAGTTAATCTATTTCATTATTTTTGGTTACGTAAAACTATAGCTTACTTACAATTTATAAATTATAAATAAGGGGAATTATTAAGATTGTTAATTTATAAATTTTAGATAAATAATCAAAGTGATATTCTTTTGTTATGTTAGGTGAGAAGTAGATTTCTTCAGGATTAATTTCCAGTGCTTTTATGGGATAAAGGAAATTAATCAAATTTTGTCAAAGGAAATTATTTTTTCAATGAAAATATGTTAGCTTGTCATTGTCAGTTTTTCATAGGGGTGTTAGTTCCACCCGATCTATATCTTGCCTCATGACCCCTACTACACCATTGATGGTTTTGGGATCACACTACTAGAGGGTTCTCTTTATCAAGCTCACTCCAGATGGATATGCTGGAATCTTGCCATTTGCCGTTTGAGACTCGTATTGGAGCACGCCATCCAAGCTCTCAAGCATTTGGTACTATTTTAGAGTCTTAAGGTACAATTCTCGTTCCTTACTGTTGAATGGATGGTCTATGGTGGTTCCACTCTGCTCCACCCTTTTCATTGATCTAGAGTTTAGATTTCCTAGGTTCGTGGATCTATTTTTATTGTTATGTTTGTTAAATCCGACCTAATTTATGAGTTATTTTTCCCCACAATATTTTACCTAGGTATTTTGGTTTCGATATTGTGTGTAGGTCATTGTGTTGGAGGATGCTTGCTTTTAGATGTGGTTCAATCACCATTGCATGGTACAAAATGTGTATTGCATCCTTGTCTGATAAAAGTTTCCTAGCACATAGCACTACTAAAACAAAATTATTAGAAAACAGTCAAAGAGCATGGCAAAAATATGTAACAACTATGTAAACATTGTGGAACATACCCAACCTCAATTTTTATCCATGATTGTATTGCTTCAAATGAAAGTCCATATACCAACTCTGTTGTCACAACATAAAAAGGTTACGATTCAATCTTGTAATGATGACTTCACGAAATCTTTTTGATTAAACCTCTAATCATGTCTATAAATCAATAAGTATATGACATTATAATTAGTTACAAATATATTCAATTATGAAGTGAAATGGTGATGTTATGTCATTTCAAAAACTAACAAAATTTTAACAATAGAATGTCATGCAAAAATGATGAAGGCCAATTATTAACATTACTTTTTTAAAAATATTCTCTATTATTCCTTGCTATAAATTTAAGTGGGGAAAAGTGAAAAACATATGAATTTTAGTCGTGGCTTAGTTGAAATGTTCAATTGAAGTGACTAGTATAGAAACGTTAATAGTACTTCTTTATAAGGGCTGTTATTATCATAGCACCAGTTAAGGATACCGTTAATGCAAGCTTCAGGATGCTTTAAATAACCCATCCAAGTTGCCCATCCAGTGAAATTTATGATTGAAGAATTGTAAGAAAATCTCCTCTATGCTCTCACATGACTTCTATCACCCTTTAATTATTTTTGCAAAAATATCATTATTATTTCTTATTTCACTTGTTTCTATATTGTATCAAACTTATTAAGTTTTAAGGATTTACTTATTGATTAAAAATCGTGAATTTTATTGAAGAAGAGTTGACATAGTTTAAGAGACAATTACATACCAATTGAGCTTTGGTTTTTTTTTTTTTTTTTCTTGTGGGGGGGGGGGTGGGGGGGGGGGGGGGGGGGGGGGGGGAACGGGGAGGTGGGGCGTGGGCTGGGTGAGGGCGCAAGCAACATAAACTGAATGAAGGCTCATTTTTGTTAATGCTTTCATATTTAGATTGTTTTCATTAAGATATTAGAGCTGTAGAGTAATCCAAGTAAAATTGTAGGAGTTTTTAGGGATTGAGCCTAGGGTTAACCAACCCAAAGTAAGTGAAACAAACTTTCTATAAAAAAAAAATTTTAAAAAATGTGTCACAAGATTACAAAACAAGATCCAAAAAAAGAATATCACACCCAAACATGTCATTAGGATTAGAACATTTGGATAATCAATCTTTATAATTTATATACAAAAATAAGAAAAATTAGACTAAATAATAGGGAAGGTGCATAGAAATCTTGCATTAAAGCAAGAAATTCATTAGATTATACAATCACAAATATTAAGGAACATATAGAGTGGGTTAAGCAAATGAATAATACAAATTGTATGGCTTACGTCTATAAATCAAAAAAAAAATTTTTTTTTGAAAGAGATGTGACTATCAAAAGGTTGTATTGGAATTAATTGTGATAGGATGTGTAGACCCCCATTTTGGGGACTGTTTTATTCTCATTTTCTTGGCAATTAGTGGAGGAGTTTTTGAAGACATGTGCCCTTTTTAGAGTGGCTGTTAAAATGTGCAGTAATCTATTAGTGGGGTGGTGGTTTTTGGAAGACGCAACTAGTAGGTGACACTGGAAAAGGCTCCTGCAGGCCATTGAGAAAAGATCTTCAGAGATTGAGAGAGAGAGAGAGAGAGATGGTAGGTGATTGACAAAGGGATTCTTTCATTTTCTAGAGGGGGGAACCTGGAGATTGAAAGGAGGATGGAATGAGCTGAGTTGGTTGTCAATAGGTGCTTCATTTGGAGAGATTGAGTTAGAGTGAGCTGGATTTCTTAGAAGATAGTGAGCATAAAGTGAGGAGAAGAGAATTTGGAAACATCGGTGACCGGTGATGAAAGTCTGAGTGAGGGGGACATTCGAGTGGGAAAGAGCCACTTTTCTCTGGAGATGGAAACCATAAGTGAGCTGAGCTTAATTAAAAAGGAGGCGTAAAGAGAGCTGAAACAAGCTGGAGGATAGTTGTGCGAAACAAGAAGAAATAGTTTGTGAGCTAAGCCCAAAATACCTTGTTGAATGGGAGATATCTTCAAGTCCCTTGGCATTATGGGTTTACCTTTTATTTTTCATATTTATTTCCAAATTGTTGTTGGGTCTTTTGTTTGGTTATTATAGGTTTAATCTTTTCATTTTTTTTTGGTTTCATTCACGAGATACTAGAATGTGCTTTCGTTTGTTGTTTCATATGTAAAGAGCTTGCTGCATTTTAATTTTATGCTATATTCTGAAACCTTTTCACAGGTTCAAATCCATTGATTGTTAACCCATGGATAAAATAACGAAATGGGTTTAGCAATTGGTTAAGTGGGGTTTAGGCTCATTCCGCTTTCTATTTCTCTTGCTTTCTTTTTCCCTGAATGTACTGCCCAGGCCTAGGACTTGAAATATGCACTGATTGCATTGGTGGTGAATGAATTGATATGAAGATATTTGATGGATTTAAAAGGCAACCCAATATAGATGTTGGAATCTAGGTGGATGAGTGGGATATGGGGGCATTAAATCAATTTTGAGCTGGGTTATTAAGTTCCTATGAATGTCAGTGGCTCTGGTCAGAAGGTCGAAAATCTAACTCATGCAAAGGGTTGGTGCATTCGTTTCTTCAAATCAGAAGCCTCTTGTAGAGGTGGATGGACTTGTGTGTTTAGGATGGGAACTTTTATTTAATATCTCTTGTGGAGAAGGTGAGCGATATGCAGGTGCTAGAGAAGATAGAGAACTCTTGAAAGATGAAGAGAAAAGGAAAAAAAAAAAAAGTTTTTATTAAGTTCCAGAGGGTTAGGCTTCTGTATAATGGCAATTATGATAAATGGTAATTTGAAATGGATAGATGCTTCATGAGGCATTACGTTTTTAATTAGTAGTGGGTAAAGGATTTTGGGCTAAAATTGCATGACTGTGGTTCAAAGGTTTGCCAACTTACAGTAGTTCGAAAGGAGTTGGAGGTATGAAGGAAGAGTTCATGGAATGAGTGGAGGTGATGGAGCGTTCCCATCATGAAAAAAATATGTTGCCAACATCGGAAGGGAAAAGAGCACTTGCTAGGAGTGTCAGGTGGGACCCGACTTTACAAATATTTCGATACTCTTCTGATCACTCCACCATAAACTGCTGGGCTATTATCACCTTGCCACTTTCTTCCCCATGTCATGTAATAATGGCCTATGCTGATCAAATCAGCTCCATCTTTTCCACCACTTCCTCACTCATAACCCATATTCTTCATACATCATTGACGGCTTTGTCCCATATCAGCTCGCACCTTCTCATCCTTCTTATCACCAAAACCCATCACCTTTGACCACCCTAAACCACTCACTCAATCCTTAACACTACCAGTATCTCGCCATACTTTCAGCCACGTACTCCAACAGTGGACCTTACAACCCTAGGCCATAGAATTGGTAAGAAAAGCCTTCTTCGGTTGGGTGAATACAAATGCATCAACTTCTTGGGAGCTAGAAATCTCAACTAACTCTCTCTGTGTTTGGGAGTATCAGCCCTAGCTATTGTCTGATACTACAAGAACCCAGAATTCGAATTTAAGACAGCCACAAAGGCATATCCAGCTTAACAGCACCACTAGCATGGGTTATGGTACCCTTAACAGAGGATATAGTTCGCTTTTGGGAATTGTTCCATCCACTGAAACGACGTCAATTGTCTACTAAGTCATAAATTTGTATCAATACTCAAAGATGGATCTTAGTACCATCATGCTTGGCTGTTACTATTGATTTCAGAGACCAAAACTGCTTGGCTTCTCTCACCAAGGTTACACTTGAAGGGCATAGATTCTTAAAGCCACTCCGAGCTGCATGTAGGATGGCTGTAAGGCAAGATTTCAAGTTCCAATCAAAAGTGAAATAATGGGACAACAAATGAAAAGAGCCAATGAAGATGAAACCCCCCTATGAACTACCAGAAATAGACGTAAGGATAAGAAGAGGGGCTGCGAGGCGAAAACAGTGGCTAAAGAGGTTGTACAGATCAGTAATGGTCTAGGAAGAGGGATGTTTCTAATTAGGTTTATCTTGGAGGTGCCCCCATCGAGTTCTGCAGGATTTCATTATGTCACAGTTCGATAAGAGAGTCTAGAATTCATGAAACTGTCCCCAGTAGCTCAGTTTCCAACAGTTCTCCTCCCATTGAATTTTTAACTCCGCCCATAAATCTCAGTAGTAAGGACGATTGGTTGGCTACCGCTGGCTATAGAGAAAGCATCAGTTACTAAATTCGGGCAACACATTGACATCAGGCCTTTAGAAAGGTCCTGAGAGCTTGGTCTCTAAGGATCTGCCTTTTTTAGAAGATTAGATTCAGTATGGAAGCTGTATCAGGTTTTACAAATAGGGGGAATTTAGTTGGTAGTTCCTGACACTTGATCCTGGTGAAGTGGAGGTTGGTGAGTCCCATAGAAGAGATACTATTGCAGCTAATGTTGATTATATTGAAACAACACATGGTGTTCTATCTAAAAGACGGCCTTGCAGAAAGGAAAACTTCGGGTGTACAATATATGAACCACTTCTCCTGATGAAAGGTGAAGGAATTCATTTATAACTAGGATTAATCAAAATCAAAGGGCTACATTTGTCCAATTTTTGATAAAGTATGGGGAATGGTAGTAATGGAGAATTTTATTCTCAAAGACTCATTGGAGGAATGTTGCTTTGATGAGCAAACATTCTATCACAATGGCCTTAAAACCCGAGCAACCGAGCACACTTTCATGAGACAATCGAGTAATAGAGTGGGAGCTCGAAATCACAATGGCCAAACACTCTTTGGAATTTTCTTGGTGAGCTTGAAGGCTCGGATTGAACAGGAAGTCCGAATTAGAATCTAATCGATCATGGGGGGGGACTTAAAGCATTCATGTGGTTAGATTTAAGGGACCCTGCTAACACCAACTCATCGGCTATACACATGGAATATGCTACTGAAGAAGAGCAACGTAATGAAATAGATGAAAGCTTTGCTTCTATGATGCAACCAAAACCTTTTAATTAGAGTTACTAGCAATATGGATAAAGTAGAGATCCAGAATGAAACTGTTTCTTTGGGACCCAACAAGTTGTTATTAAAACTCACCAAAAGTCGGGGTCACCTTTTGGCCAAGAGCACTTGGTTTGGTAAAATCATTTGTGCTAATATGTTATAGAAATGACAGCAGTTGTGGCCAAAGCAGAGAAGACAGAAGAAATATCAAAACTCAAAAGAAAACAAAGCCCTTCGTTCCTACGCCTGTCTCTCCACCTTTGAGACCCATTTCTGCCACCACCCTAAGCAAAGGTCACCTTTGATACAATCCTAATGGTACATGTCATCCTCTTATTTCTTCATTTTTTGATGGTTAAAAATCAATTTTCAAATTCCAATTTTCAATTTTTTTTATTTTTTAAAAAAAAAACGAACAAAGAAAAAACAACTTTCCATTTTTTAAATACTTTTCAAAAACTCTTGTTTAAAAAAAATTTTCAAACCTCTAGGTTTTTAAATAATTTTCAAAACTCTAGTTTACAAATAATTTCAAAAACTCTAGTTTTCAAATAATTTCAACTCTTCAACTTATATTCTCTTTAGAGTTTTAGTTCACCAAAAATCCAATTTCAATAAAATTGTTGCCATTGTCTCTTCAGCAAGATCTTTCACCATTTTCTTTATTTTAAATGTTTTTTTTGTTAATAATCATGAATACAATTTTATAATTCCAAAAAATCATGGAATTTGTAGAATTAATCATGCAAAAAAAATTGGGCTTTGGTAGGGGACCAACCTCAATGATTTTTTTCTTTAAAATAATTTGAATGAATGTGTATTATTGACATTGTTGGTTTGTCTTGCTTTGTTTTTTTTGTGACACACGCAATATATTTTGTATCATTATTGCGCACTAACCTCATTTCATGATAGTGCCATATGCTTGTGCTAAGGTCAGCTCTCACTCTACTGTGTCTATCTATTCTTCGAATGCATGACTTGCTTCAATTATGTGGACTTTCCTTGGTATCCATTGATTTCCTTATCCATTGCACGGTTTTGCTTTCCCTTATTTAGTAGAGACAATTTTTAAGGAACCTTAGAGGGATGCTAGATTTTTCACCATAATTTCCAATAGGTAATCTAACTCCGGACTCAGTTTGTTTTCCACAGACTGTCTTTTCAAAATAAGGAGTCACCTTAGGATTTTCTTTCTTATTTTTGCTTTCTTTTAAAAATAAACAAAAATAAGTGGCAAACACCCAAGTTCTTTTTTAAAATTAAATTTTTAATAAAAAAAAAAGCGTGTCGCGCAATCAAATGGGAAAGCATCATGCAAAATGCGGGGTTACACAATGGCAACTCCATTGGGGATCGCTGATGGTCAAGCTTAACTTAACTTGAGGACAAATGTGGTGTTTGATTAGTCGATTGATGGGCTACCTTCTCTTCTGCTTTTCTATGCTTTGAGTGATCATAGACATGAGAGTGTGATGTGGACGATTTTCTATACTTGATTGCTTTATCCCATTTGGGACAGGAAAAACATGTATTGATATTGATTGATTATTTTGCTTGTTCTTAGCATATTAATTTGCTCTAACATGAATTATCATGCTCACTTTGACATGTATGTTCCATTGTTGTGTATCTTTGTTGTCTTAGAGTTATTCTCATGTTTGTATATGATTTTGATCATCGTTGAGCATCCTATCTTTGTTGCTATTCATTTTGATTATCGTATCCTCGTTTCTATGCTTGTCTGTGGTGAATGGTGATATACTTAGGCTCTACTTGACTACTTTGTTGCGTGACCACTCTTCTCCTGTATGTTGCATGATACTTGTTTTGTGTGGGTCGCACACTATCCCTTACCTCTAACCCTTTAGTTGCGGATTCCTTTTTTATAGTTCTTACATTTGCAAGTGTGTGGCCTTGTTGGTACTTGTTCTCTTGTTGAGCTAGTGGTTAGGCGTAGTAGGATTTAGCGACAAGCTAAATCCAATGTTTGGGAGCATTTGGAAGAGGTGGATATATTGATGTTTGATTGGTAAGTCCGATATTTGAAGACCTATATAGCCTAGAAGTAGGTTTCATAGATATTTGTGTGACCAATGTGTTTCATTTTCTACTGTTGCTTCATTCGGTATTTTTGAACGCCACCGCCGCTCACTGTAGCACTTTAGTTGACTATGAGTGTTGAAGAGTCATAAGAGCTTTCACCATTGGAAAACCCTGCGTCGTCGAGGATAGTGCCTGTGGGACGATGATGACCACCTTGTATGAAAACACCTGTTTCTTTGGAGGCATGTAGGAGGTTGTGTTTCGCCGAAGGGCATGATCCATTTCTGTTAGGATCTTTTTAAAGTCCACTTTCCTTATAGATCCACCTGATTTGTAGGTTGAGCCTTAGATCCTTCAACTAGGAATTTCTTCCTACATGTTGGTGCATTTGTGGGCCTTTAGAGCCTCTTTAGTTACAGTTTTTAAGCTTAGTTCTTATTTCAGTCTCCAGTTTGAGTTACAATTGGACTTTCCTTCTACACTTTGATTGGTTTTGTTCCTTTTAGTTCAGATTAGCATTTCTTTCGTGTTTTCCCATGTCATACCTTATCCTTTCTTATGCTTAAACGCTTTTGTAGGATTGGCTTTAGTCTCACTATGGATTTTACCATCTTGCGTCAGAGTAGGCGGGAGTTTAGTTCGCATTTTTGGGGGGGGGGGGGGGGAAGAGATCAGCATGGATCCGCATTTCATCATAGTTACCAGTTCACAACCCTTGGGCTTTATTTCAGGTGGCCTTAGCCAATTCAAGCAAGAGATGAACAACCAGGAAAAGTTAGTTAGCTCCTTAGTTCAGGATGAGACGCCTTATGATTCATACCCCTCTATCACAGCACCGGTTAGATGTGCAAAGCTCATCACTATCTATTACACGGTTATTCTTAGGTTGCCTCACCTGTAGTAGTACAGAATAGTCCTTGAGAATACTCATGACGCATGGATATATTGAGTCGTGTTTCAGACAGTTGAGGGTATCTGATAGTTCAAGTGTTTGGGATGATCTTAAGGGTATACCAGTGGCCAGTTTACCAACAAGTTTAGGATGCCTGACATTAAGAGTTTACACAGGGCATTGGTTATTCCCCGTATACATCTTCGACTCTATAGTATTGAGATGAGGGCCATGGGATTAGATGAATCCACAGATGTTCACCTATTCCCATTATTCTCCTTAGTGGAGCAATCATGTGTTGGTTCACATCTTTGCAGTACTCTCACGATGCAAGACATGGGATGAACTAGCTCGGGAGTTTGCGAAATTTTCATTTAACACTATCATTCTTATTCATCTGTTGGACGGGGCAAATAACAGCAGATTGTTAATAGACCATCAAGAACAGATAGATACAAATGATTTTGAGGAGTTACAGCTAGGAATTGTAGGAATGTGGTGGATGTGCTTTACAGACTTTGGATATTTGTTTTAAACTTATATGATGTAGAGGATGGCATATCGAGAGGATTATGGTCTGATCTCCCCTGTGATGTAAGGGGAAGAAGCCTTCTGGAGACAGAGTTCGTTGAAAATGGATGTCGTTACTTCTACTAGTCAAGAGGCCTCTTACGACATAAGCAGTTCCACAGCCTATAGGACTTTCCCTTCTTATTCACCTCACCATACAGGCCATAAGCACTCTCAGCCCAAAGATCATGTTAGATTGCCTTTCACACTGAGCACTACCCTTGTTATGTTGCAATTAATATTGATTTTCTTTTTATTTTCATTCATGATTGCCTTTGTATCCACTTTGGGGGTGTTTCCAAATGTTGTAAGTGAGCAATATACATTTAGGAGCATGAATCTTGGAAAGAGTATGAGAGTTATGCTTAACCAAAGATTCAATATTTTGTACTGACTCACTTTGGGAAACAAATATAATGATCATAGTCAAACAAGATATGTGGATAATAAGATTCGAGCATTACAACAGATCCTTCCAAAGCAATCAAAGTCTACTTTATGAGTTAAACTTAAGAATTTTCCCTCTTAATCAAGTACAAGATGTAACTTATACTGAATTTCCCACATACAAAGACATTTAATTATTAGGAATCAAATACATTAATAGTGATTAACAAATATCTATGAATCCATCAACCTCACATCTTGTAGATATAGTTGTAGACCCTCATTTTTGTACCCTTAGCACATGCTTTAAGTATTCTTGCAGTACTCTATAGGGGCTTCCTAGTGGCCTATCACTACTCAGGCAACTTGCCTTTTCTAAACCACTTTGGAGACTTTGATTGAGGGATTTATCTGGCTCCTCGTCATGACCTTGGCCACCCTTTGAGTTTAGGTTTGGCTTCACTTGAGTGCACTTTAGGTTAGATTCCACTTAGTTCACCCAGGACACTTAGTGATTACTACTCAAAAATGCTATTTTGTAACCTTGTAATTAACTCTTTTAAACACTTTTGAGTAGTAGTTATCACCTTTTAACCCAATTAACATATTAAGGACCCTTGCAATCAATTCTAATCAAAATGTGTAAGTTTTGGTGTTTTTGTTAGCTTTTTGCTCACCAAAGCAATCCAAGATTGAGGAGAGTTCTTTGGAATCCATGGCAAAGCTTTTGGAAAGCTCAAAAACATGAAGAACCAAAGTTTTGAAGCTTTAAAGTCCTTTGCCATAAGCAAATCCGGAATGCAAGGAGGGAAGCAAAGAGGAATCTGCCATGAAGCAAAACAGGGGACAGTAGTTGCAGTCTTCTTAGCCACTTTTGGAGCACTTCCCGAAGTCTAATTCATACATGCTATATACCATTTCAAAGCTCAGGAAGTCAAGAATCCAATGCTTCAAACGGTACACGATTCAGAGGTCAAATGAAGAAGTTACAGCCATTGGAAGCCAATCGCTCCAAGCTGAAGGAAAATTTCGCAGGGCTGCGAAATTTTGTCCTTTGGCTACGAAATTTCGCAGCCCTTTTTGGACAGCTGCGAAACACCTCCTGAAGTCACCTGATAGCTGCAACCGACATCTTGAGATATTTTTGCTTTAGATATTTGATGTCTAAATTCCCAAACTCTCCTTGTAACCCTCCTATCACATGATTCCTTAGTCTTTAAGCAAGAACAAAAGGGTGAATAACCCCTTATATATATTGCAATCTTCCCCTTTGAAGAACAATCAGACGGGAGACAACTTTGTATATTTTTGAAGGAAGTAAAAGTTCAGGGTTTTTCTATACCTTACCTTCCCATTTTGTTTGTATTTTCTTAATAGCCAAACAAGCTCTGAGGAAGTTTCCTCAGAGGATGGGTGGCTAAGCTTTTAATTCCTTGGAGCTAAGGTGGCCGGGGATGGTTCCAACTGCAAGAATGGGTAGTTTTATGGTTTCAGCCATTAATGAAGAGTAAGTGTGACCCATTAATGATTTCTATGTTTTTAGTTAACTTCAAACACCTTGCAAGTCACCTGAGCCAACACTTGGTAAGGCAAGTGATCTCTGTCCATGGAGATGCAATAGTTTACCTCTTGCGAGCTTCTGGGAGGTGACTTGAAGGTGGGATTTTCTTGAATTGCCAACACTTGGTAAGCTTTTGGACTCCAAGGAGACATCCATTAGTTATCTCTTCCGAGCTTGGGACGGGAAGTCCAAGGTTAATGATCACCTTGGATGGCAACTGCTAGGTGAGAAGCACGAGCCATTCCAAGTTGCATCAGTGAGAAGGATTTAGTGCTGAAATCCATTAAAGGGTAGCATTTATACAAAACCGGTTAGAGGATTAACTACATGTTAATTCTCTAATGCGAGGAAGTGAACCAAGTGACCGGAGCTCTGTTTTTGCATGAGGAACCTCCCCTGTGAACCTGAACCTCCAAGGAATGTTTTTCTCCATAAGTAATTTCCATCACTTTCCTTTTAGTTAGCTTGAAACTAAACATTTTACAACCAAAGTTTGCGTTTTCTTCTTCAGCTAACCTTGAAATGAAAAAGCACCAAATTAGCTATGAAGTAGTATCAGTTGTAAGTTGAAAACCCTTCCCAGTGAACGATCCTAGAGCCACTATGCTACATTAGCTAAAGCTATCCCAATGCATGGTGATATAGGTTATAAATTTTGTTGATTACTCCCTCAATCAAGGAGCACCAGCTGGACGTGAATCAGCTGAGACACCAATTGGGCAAGAGTCACTTAGGCACTTTTAGACTCACTTTTTGCGTGGTTCACATAGTTGGATGGTCTGCATAGTTTGTATAGTTTGCATGTGCATGATTTATTTACTTATTTATTTATACTTTCACTCATCTTTTTTTTTTTTTTTTTTTTTGAAAATTGCATGGGATTGAATGTTTTATTTTATTTTATTATACATATGTGTGTATATATATATTGCGAGATCTCTAACCCATATTTTTATTTTATTTTATTATTATTTTTTTTATTTTTTTACAAGGAAATTTAGGTTGCCTATCTATTTCACCAAGGCATATGCACTCAAAGAAGGCAAGCAAAATATTTTAAGAGGGAAAAAGGGATCAACTTGGCTGCATACGTATGGAAGGAAGAGATTTTGCATTGAGTAGAGAGTAAACTTTCCAAAATGTAAAACACACAAAAAGAAAGGAAAAGAGAAGAAAGGAAGGGGATTTTCTTTCAACATATTGGGTTTCTGAAGGTGTAAAAAGGAGGATTCAGTTTGAAGTTTTTTTTGGTAAGAAGAAGAAAGCACGTCAAAGCAGATGGAGAGATCTAAGACGACATATTAGTGGGGATTTTCTTGTTGGAAGGGAGAGTTTCTAGGTACGTTTGATTTAGACTCCTTGTTCATCCCCATTATCCTCTTATTATGTATTAATCTTCTTTGGATTTTGAGTTTCATCTAGATGCTTAGATGTAGAATGATAAAGGCCATATGTTTCTTTGCATTGGTACTATATTGCTTATATGGTTGTTTGTTGATTTCTTCCTTTGGAGTTCTCTAGTTTTGGTTTGGGACTGTAAGGCTTTGTTTTTCTATTTATTGTGCATTACATGAGAATTGTGGTTGTCTTTGTTTGATAGAATATGCTTGCACTTCCCTCACCAACCTAAGCCCGTGGAATAAAATATGAAATGTGGCTTCCATTGGTTCTTCATTTTTTGTTTATTTTCTTTGTTCTATGTTTCATTGGTTGTCTTCCTTTGTTTTCTATGGTTATTTTGAGTGTTTCTAGCCATGTATGCGTCACTAATTGATGACGCTAGAGAATGGCTTCTTGATACTGTTAAAACTTGATATCAAAATTTGGAAGAAGAAAGCAGGTTTAGTGGTTTCTCATGCAATTGTTGCTCCATGGGAAAGATTGCTTGGCATTGATCGAAGCATCTGTTATTGGAGAATGTGGGGAGCAGAACAAGGGTGGAAGAGTAAAGGAGAGGTGAAGCATGGATAGTTTTACCGATTTTTGGAGAAGTTATGCTAGCGATGAGGTTGATCAGTTTTAGTGCCAATGAAGACATCAACATGAGTTCTAACTTCCTTTTATTAGTGTTCAAAGAATCTTTGCAGATGATTGTTTGACAACCTTTCTAGGTTGCAACAAATGAAGGAGCTTTATAACGAAAACTTGAATGCCTCAACCTTTTGCATATCCTCATATGTATGAACCAACTAAATTGAAACCTTAATGTTATTTTTTATTCTTGAAAAGTAGTAAGGAAATAAAAAAATGCTAAGGAAAATGATTTTCTCATGTTTGGTTATCATATGGAAAATACCAAAGAAAATCAAATGTAACTCAAAATAGTAAAAAATTTATGCATTTTCAAATTATTTAATCTTTATAATATATCTAACAAAATAAGCAATGAGGAAAATTAGATTGTTAAATTTAAGTCTCGGATAGAGATGGAGGACACTAAAAATAAAATGTTTTGAAGGATATTAGCAAATTAGAGAATAACATTGCTTGCTAACAACGACAACAATTGAGGTGGGGTCCCACTAAAGTGACAAAGACTTTTTATTTGGAAAATTTTTTTTAGAGATATCGGGAAATCATCAATTAGTGTACATAATGGAAACTCTATCAAATTTAAATGAAATATTTAAAGTATATATATATATATAAACAAGCAATGAAAAAACTCATGAGTTTAATGAGATAAATAATATATCTAACAAATTAAGCAATAAGGAAAATCAGAATGCTAAATTTAAGTCTCAATAGAGATGGTGATGGACACCTAAAAAGAATTTTGTTTTTGAAGGATATCAACAAAATAGAGAACAACATTGCTTGCTAACAGCAACAACTGAGGTGGGGTCCAACCACAATAACAAAGACTTTCTATTTGAAAGTATTTTTATTGAGATATTGGGAAATAATCAATTACTATACATAATGGAAACTGATTACTACTCAAAAGGTGCTTTTCCATGGCTTGAAACTAACTGTTTTAAACACTTTTGAGTAGTAGTTAATACCTTTTAACTCAATTGGCACATTAAGGAACCTAGCAAAGGTTACTAATCAATTTTTGGCTAGTTTTGGTGTTTTTGGTAGCTTTTTGATCATTGAAGCAAGCCAAGAATGAGGGAGAATTTTGTGCAACCCTTGGCAATAGGTTTCCAAGCCAATCAAGAGATGCAAGGAAGAAAAACAGAGAGAGAAATCCAATATGAAGCCATTTTGCATGGCTATGCGAAATCTTCACATGTTATGCAAAATTCAAGAGGGGAGCAGCTGTAGGACAAATTTAGAGCACATCCTGGAGTCCGTTTTATACATTCTATATATCATTTCAAAGCTAGGGAAGTCAGAAGTACAACCCTTCAAATGGTGTGCCAATCGGAGCTGAAATGAAGAAGTTATGGCCATTTCAAGACAATTGCGTCAAGTTGAAAGACAATTTCGCACCCTGTGCGAAAATTTCGCAAGCATTGCGAAATGACTATTGTGTGTGAGAGAAATTTCGCACTATGTGCGAAAATTTTGCAAGCCTTGCGAACTAGACGCTGCAGCAACTTAAGGAATTTCACACACCATGCGAAACTTAGCATGGTATGCGAAATCTTTCTGTGCACCGACTCAATTAGATCTTTTTCTCCAAATATTTGTGTAATTTCCTATTTTCTCCTTGTAATCAACCAATGATAGGATTTCTTGGTTAGGAAGTTGTAAAAACCTCTCTATATAACCTTTGTATCATCTTTTGTAAGAAATAGAATTTACACTTGACATATTTTTCACTTGTAAATTCCCATAGTAATAGAATACAGAGCTTTGCTCTGCCTTTCCTTCTCATTTCATTTTCATTTTCTTTCTAGCTAAACATCCTCTGAGGATGATTTGTCAGGGGATGAGTGGCTAAGTTTCTTGTTTCTTGGAGTAATGGAAGCTAGGTGAGGGACCCGAATGAAAAGGTGGGAATTTTCCTTGCTTTAAATGAGGGTAGTTAGTAACCATTAATGGTCTTTATTTCAAGGTTTAGTTTTAAATCCCTTAGAATCACCTCGAATGGCCAATACTTGGTAAGTTTTTTGGATTCTATGGATGCTTATTGCTAGATCCATGGATGTTTATTAGTTATCAAGTATGAACCATTGGAAGGTTTTCGGATTCTTGCTAAATCCCTTGTTATCACCTTGAATGGCCAATACTTGGTAAGCTTTTTGAGTTCTATGGATGCTTATTGCTAGATCCATGGATGCCTATTAGTTATCAAGTACGAGCCATCAAAAGGTGGTTTGAGGCGAGGGTATTTAGTATTTGAACCCATTAATGGAAAGCAACTACCAATTTTCATGACCCTTTTGGATCAAGTCTTAATTGCTAAATACAAAACCGGTTCGGGAGATAACCATCCTTTATGTTATTATCCCCAATGCCAGGAAAGATCCGGAATCTCCCCCTTTGCCTAAGGAACCCGATCCTAGTGACCAAAAGCTCCAAGAGACCTTTTCTTTGTAATTACCTTCAATTACTATTTCTTTTACTTAGATTAAAATCACCCTTTTCAACTTAAATTTCATTTTCTTTTAAAGCTAATTTTCATAAGGAAAAGCACCAATTCATCAATAGTCATGTGTATGAAGAAAACCCATCCCTGTGGACGATCCTAGAGCCACTATGCTATGTTAGCTATGCTACCCTAGTGTACGGTGATTTAGGTTTATAAATTTTATTGATAACACCAGTCCAGGAACCAAAATCAAATTGGCATCGTATGGGGACAAATCAATTGGCGTCGTTGTCGGGGATGGTGCTGAAGTACAGTGATACCTTTGTAGAACACTTGTGATCTTCATCACAAGTTTGGTGATTTTTCTTTTACTAACTCTTTTTCTTTGACTTTTTAGCTTATCTTTTATTTAGTTTTTAGCTAACCTTAACTTTTTCCTAGAATTGTATTTCTTTTGTTTTCTTTGTTTTTGTTCTAGTGATCTCTAGTTGTGCATGCCCTATTGGATAAGAGATAGTGAGGGAAGACTTGTGAAGATTGAAACTCCTCAAGAAATTGAGTTGGAAGTGTGCTTGAACATCATGGATGTTCCACCTAAAGATCAGAATAGCTAACATGGTCAAGAGGATAATTTCAATGCATATCGATCCATGAGGGACCGCATGCATCCACCTCATATGAGTGCACTGATTACTACTCAAAAAGTGCTATTTTATAGCTTGTAATTAACTCTTTTAAAGACTTTTGAGTAGTAGTTATTACCTTTTAACTCAATTGGCATGTTAAGGACCCTTATAATCATTTCTAATCAAAATATGTTAAGTTTCGGTGTTTTTGATAGCTTTTTGATCACCAAAGCAATCTAAGTTGAGGGAGATCTTTATATAATCCATGGCAAAGCAAATGGAAGTTCATTTACATGAAGAATCCAAGCTTTGGAGCTTTATAGTCCTTTGCCAAAAGCAAATCAAGAATGCAAGGAGGAGAAACAAAGAGAGAATTTTAACATGAAGAAATTCAAGAGGACAGCAGCTCTAGGACACATTTTGAGCACTTTCTAGAGTCCATTTTATTCATACTATATGTTTTTTCGAAGCTCAGGAAGTTAGGAGTCCAATGCTTCAAACGATGCACAAATCGGAGCTGAAATGAAGAAGTTATGGCCATTGGAAGACAATCACACCAAGCTGAAAGGCAATTTCACAAGCTGCGAAATCAACCCTTTCGTGCGAAATCAACCTTTTTGTGCGGAATCAACCTTTTCTTGCGAAATGGAGACTTTCAGCCTGCGAAATTTTCGCAGCCCATGTTGCAAGCTGCGAAATCCACCTGAGTGCTTCCAGATATTTGCGACCGACTCTTTTAGATTTTTTCTTCAGATATTTGTTGTTTAAATCCCCATTTTCTCCTTGTAATCCACCAATCATAGGATTCCTTAGTTAGGAAGTAAGAAGAGAGGGTGAATAACCTCTTATATATATCAATTGTAATATTCTTTACAGAGAGATCTCGGGAGTTTGTTCTCAGAGACCAACTTTTTGTATAGTTTTGAAGAAAGTAATACACAGAGCTTTGCTCTGCCTTACCTGCTCATTTTGATTGTATTTTTCTCTTTAGCCAAACAAGCTCTGAGGATGTTTTCTCAGAGAATGAGTGGCTAGGCTTTTTGTCTCTTGGAGTTAAGGAAGCTGGGTAATGTGCCGAATGCAAAAATTGGAAGTTTTTTTGTTTCAGCTTTTAATGAAAAAAAATTGTGACCCGTTAATGGTTTTTATGTTTTTAGTTAACTTAAAACGCCTTAGAATCACCTAGGCCAACACTTGGTAAGGCAAGTGTACTCTGTCCATTGAGTTACACTAATTTATCTCTTTCGAGCCTTTTGGAGGTGATTCAAAGGTAGGATTTTCTAGAATAGCCAACACTTGGTAAGCTTTTGGACTCCAAGGGGACATCCATTAGTTATCTCTTGCGAGCTTTTGAAGGGTAATCCAAGGTTAAAGATCACCTTGAATGGCAAATGCTAGGTGAGAGGCACGAGCCATTGCAAGATGGATCAGTGAGAGGGATTTAGTGTTTGAATCCATAAAAGGGAAGCATCTGTACCACACCGGTTTGGGAAATAACTATATGTTAAATCCCTAATGCGAGGAAAAGATTCAAGTGACCGGAACTCTCTTTTTGTAGTTGGAACCTGAGCCTAGTGATCCAAAAACTCCAAGAAACGCTTTTCTTTGTAATTAAAATTAGTTACTAGTCTTGGTTAGCTTAAAACCAATATTTTTGCAACCAAAGATTATGTTTTCTTTTAAAGCTAACCTTGAAATGAAAAAGCACCAAGTTAGCTTTGAATTGATATCAGTTGTAATTTGAAAGCCCTCCCCAGTGAACGATCCTAGAGCCACTATGCTATAGTAGTTGAGGCTATCCTAGTACATGGTGAAATAGGTTATAAATTTTGTTGATTACTCCCATCTGAGGACCGAAATCAAGGTACACCAGTTGATTGAACACCAATCAACAGGACATACACCAGCTGGGCACGAAATCAAATGGCGTCGTTGCCGGGGAAGGTGCCAACTTTATAGTGATATTATCTTCTCAGAGTACTTGTGATTTTCATCACAAGTTTGGTGATTTTTCTTTTATTTTATTAACTCTTTTTAATTGTTTTTTCTACTTGTTCATATTTTAGCATATCTTTAAATTTAGTTTTAGATAATCTTAGTATTTTTGTAGTTTTGTTTTCTTTTGTTTTCTTTTGTTTCTTTGTTTTTGTTATAGTTGATACTAGTTGTGTATGCCAAATTGGATACGAGACAGTGGAGGAAGGCTTGTGAAACTTGAAACACCTCATAAAAAGGATTTGGAATTAAACTTGAACATCATGGAAGCTACACCTGAAGATCAGCATAGTCACCATGGTCATCAGGACAATCCCAATGCATTTAGATCAATAAGAGACCGCATGCATCCACCTCGTATGAGTGCACCATCATGTATAGTGTCCCCTACAAAGTAGCTAGTTATTAGACCGCATATTGTTTCACTTCTACCTACTTTCCATGGGATGGAAAGTGAGAATCCCTATGCACATATCAAGGAATTTGAAGAAGTTTGTAATACATTCCAAGAGGGAAGAGCTTCAATCGACTTGATGAGGCTTAAGCTATTTCCTTTTACTTTGAAGGATAAGGCCAAGATTTGGCTTAATTCTTTAAGGCCAAGGAGTATCCGAACTTGGACTGATTTGCAAGCTGAATTCCTCAAGAAATATGTCCCTACTCATAGGACAAATGGCTTGAAAAGGCAAATTTCAAACTTCTCAGCTAAAGAGAATGAGAAATTCTATGAGTGTTGGGAGAGATACATGGAGGCCATCAATGCTTGTCCTCACCATGGTTTTGATACATGGCTATTGGTGAGCTACTTTTATGACGGAATGTCTTCCTCAATGAAGCAACTCCTCGAGACTATGTGTGAAGGAGATTTCATGAGTAAGAATCCGAAGGAAGCCATGAACTTCTTGAGTTATGTGGCTGAAGTTTCAAAGGGATGAGATGAACCGAACAAAGGAGAAGTGGGGAAGACGAAGTCTCAACCAAATGCCTTTAATGCTAAGGCTGGGATGTATACCTTGAATGAAGATATTGACATGAAAGCAAAAGTTGCAGCTATGACAAGAAGATTGGAGGAGCTAGAACTGAAAAAGATATTGACATGAAGTGCAAGCTGTTGCTGAGACACCAGTGCAATTCAAGCCATGTCCTATTTGTCAGTCTTCTGAGCACTTGGTGGAGGAGTGCCCTACAATTCCCACTGCTAGGGAAATGTTTGGAGATCAAGCAAATGTCATTGGACAATTCAAGCCCAACAACAATGCTTCATATGGCAATACTTACAACTCAAATTGGAGGAACCATCCGAATTTCTCCTGGAAGCCAAGAGCACCTCAGTATACACAGCTAGCTCAAGCATCTCAACAAGCTTCAAGTCTTGAGCAAGCAATAGTGAATCTAAGCAAGGTCGTGGGAGATTTTGTTAGAGATCAGAAATCCATCAATGCTCAACTCAGTCAAAGAATTGACAGTGTAGAAAATACATTGAATAAAAGGATGGATGGAATGCAAAATGATTTATCTCAGAAGATAGATAATCTCCAATATTCAATCTCCAGGCTCACTAACCTTAATACAATGCAAGAGAAGGGGAGATTTCCTTCTCAACCTCACCAAAACCCCAAGGGTATCCATGAAGTGGAAACTCATGAAGGAGAGTCTTCACAGGTGAGAGATGTTAAAGCCTTGATCACTGATTACTACCCAAAAAGTGCATTTTTACACCTTTAAGTCATTATGTTTTAAGCACTTTTGTGTAGTAGTTCTCCATCTTTATCCCAATTGGCATGTTAAGGACCTAGCAATGACTTCTAATCATATTTGTGGCTAGTTTTAGTGTTTTGACAGCTTTTTGGATCATTAAGACAAGCCAAGTAAAGGAGAGAAGCAAAGAGGAAAAACGAGCAAAAAGAAGAAAACAGAGTGAAGCTGAAACAGAGGACTGCAACTGCAATCTTCCTTCACACTTTTGGAGCACTTCCTGAAGTCCATTTTTTGCATGCTATATACCGTTGGAAATATCTGGAAGTCAAGAATCCAACGCTTTAAACTGTGTACGATTTGGAGCTGAAATAAGGAAGATATGGCCTTCGGAAGACAACTGTGTCAAGTTGAGAGCGAATTTCGCACCAGCTTCGCACCAGCTTCGCACAGCCCATACGTGGTGCGAACTTTCCTCTGTTCTGCCGACTCCACTTTAGATCTTTTCTTTTATATTTTTTTGATGTAAATTCCTTTCCTATCCTTGTAACTAGCCAATTACAAGCTTGGCTTTTGTAAAGACTATAAGAGGGGTGGTAATCCCCTCTCGGATGGATGTTATGCTATGTGATTTTTCACACTTAGAAAAAATACAGAGCTCTCTCTCTCGTTTTCCTTTTCTCTTTACTATTTTCTTTTTCTCGGAAGCCAAACAACCTCTGAGGATGATTTCCCGGAGGATGAGAGGCTAAACTTTTAGTTTCTTGGAGTGAAGGAAGCTAGGTGAAAAGTCCAGATGCAAAGGTGGAAAACTCCCGTGCCTTAAATACAGGTAGTTGGAGATCATTAATGGCTTTCAAATCCAAAGTTTTGCTTTAACTCCCTTAGAATCACTTTGAATGGCCAATACATGGTAAGCTTCAGGTCTCTGTGGATTCTTATTGCTAGATCCATATCAGTCCATTAGTTATCATGTACGAGCCATTGGAAAGTGGCTCAAGGTGAAGACCCATAGTGTTTAAAGCCATTAATGGACCTTGACTACCATTTCTATCGACTTTCTATGGATTAAATCTTCATTGTTAAACCTATACCGGTTCGGGAAATAACTATAGGTTAAATCCCTAATGCGAGGAGAAAAAATCCGGAATTTTCCACTTTGCATTCTGAACTTGATCCTAGCAACCCTTAGCTCCGGGAGACTTTCTTTCTCCTATTTTTTTACTTAGTTATATGTTAGTTTAGTTTCAAATACCACTTTCAAAACGAATTTTATTTTCTTTTTAACTTTAAGTTTTTGACAAAGGAAATCATCAGATTCAATTTCTAATCTTGAGTCTATCACTGGTAGAGTGAAAACCCATCCCAGAGTTCGACCCTAGAACTGCTATACTATAGTAGCTTTGCTACGCCAGTATGAGGTCATAGGTTTTATAAATGTTTTTGATTAAAAGACCCGACTGGGTTACCGCGAATCAATCACTCTAAGGAGTGGTAAAAGATTGAGTTGCCCGCACCCAAGCCACATCTTGAGAAAAAGGAAGAAGAAGAGATAGAGAAGAGGGAGGAAATCAAAGGAAAGAAGAAAGATAGTAGTGACGGGAAAGAGGACCATGATTCAACAGTGAAAGCAACTCCGGAGAAAGTAGTTATCAAGGGAGATGTGATGAAGAAACATACACCTCCACCTTTTCCTCAAGCTTTACATGGGAAGAAGGGAATAAAAAATGCATAAGAAATTCTTGAAGTATTGAGATAGGTGAAGGTCAACATCCCATTGCTAGATATGATTAAACAAGTGCCAACTTATGCAAAATTCCTAAAGGACTCATGTACTATCAAAAGAGGGTTGAATGTGAATAAGAAAGCCTTCTTGACTGAACAAGTAACTACTATCATATAGTGCAAATCTCCTTTAAAGTACAAAGATCCGGGTTGCCCCACCATTTTAGTCATGATTGGAGGAACTGTAGTGGAGAAAGCTTTGTTAGACTTGGGAGCAAGTGTGAATTTGCTACCATACTCTGTCTACAAGCAATTGGGGCTTGGTGAATTGAAGCCAACATCAATCACTCTATCTCTAGCAGATAGATTAGTGAAAATTCCAAGAGGGATAATTGAAGATGTCTTAGTTCAAGTTAATAACTTCTACTATCCAGTAGACTTTGTTGTTCTTGATACAGACCCAATTGTTAAGGAAACTAATTATGTTCCTATCATCCTTGGAAGGCCATTCCTAGCTACATCGAATGCAATCATAAATTGTAGGAATGGACTCATGCAACTCACGTTTGGCAACATGACATTGGAGCTTAATATCTTCTATATGTCCAAGAAGCCAATCAATTCGGAAGAAGAAGAAGGTCCAGAAAAGGTGTGCATTATCGACACTCTAGTGGAGGAGCATTGTAATTAGAAAATGCAAGAAAAGTTAAATGAAAGTCTTGGGGATCTTGAAGAAGGGTTGCCTGAACCCTCAGATTTGCTTGTTGCTTTTCAAGGTTGGAGGAGGAGAGAAGAAATTCTACCTTTGTTCAATAAAGAGGAGGCATAAGAAGCTGCTAAAGAGGAGACCCAAAGCTCAATCTGAAGCCTCTGCCCACAGAGTTGAAATATACATACCTAGTAGGGAATAAAAAGTGCCCTGTTGTTATATCTTCATCTCTTACTACTCCTCAGGAGGTGTGTCTACTTGAAGTACTCAAGAGGTGTAAGAAAGCAATAGGATGGCAAATATCTGACTTGAAAGGCATCAGTCCTTTGGTCTGTACACATCATATATATATGGAAGAAGAAGCTAAACCAATTCGTCAACCTCAAAGAAGATTGAATCCTAATATGCAAGATGTGGTGCGAGCTGAGGTTCTGAAGCTACTTCAAGCAGGTATTATCTACCCCATATCAGATAGCCCATGGGTGAGTCCTACTCAAGTGGTACCAAAGAAGTCAGGGATCACGGTGGTGAAAAATGAAAAGGGAGAAGAAGTTGCTACACGCCCCACTTCAGGTTGGAGGGTGTGTATTGATTATAGAAAATTGAATGCTGTGACAAGGAAGGATCATTTCCCATTGCCATTTATTAATCAAGTGTTGGAGAGAGTTTTAGGCCATCCTTTCTATTGTTTCTTGGATGGCTACTCCGGGTATTTTCAAATAGAAATTGATGTTGAAGATCAGAAGAAGACCACTTTTACATGTCCATTTGGAACATATGCCTACAAAAGAATGCCTTTTGGGTTATGCAATGCACCTGCAACATTCCAACGATGTATGTTTAGTATCTTCAGTGATATGATGGAGTGAATTATGGAGGTTTTCATAGATGACATCACCATATATGGAAGTACATTTGAGGAATGCTTAGTTAACTTGGAAGCGGTTCTGAACAGATGCATTGAAAAGGACTTGGTGCTCAACTGGGAGAAATGCCATTTTATGGTACAGCAAGGAATTGTCCTTGGCCACATTATCTCTAAGAAAGGCATTGAAGTTGATAAAGCAAAGGTGGAACTTATTGTCAAATTGCCACTCCTAACAACTGTAAAAGGAGTAAGGCAATTCCTTGGCCATGCAGGGTTCTACAGGAGATTTATAAAAGCTTTCAAAACCTCTTTGTGAACTATTGGCTAAGGATGCTAAATTTGTATGGGATGAGAGATGTCAAAGGAGTTTTGAGCAACTGAAGCAATTTTTGACAACCGCTCCAATAGTGAGGGCTCCTAACTGGCAATTACCTTTTGAAGTGATGTGTAATGCTAGTGACTTTGCTATAGGAGTTGTTCTTGGCCAAAGAGAAGATGGAAAGCCCTATGTGATCTATTATGCAAGCAAGACATTGAACAAAGCGCAAAAGAACTACACAACCATAGAGAAAGAATTGTTAGCTGTAGTGTTTGCCTTAGACAAGTTTCGTGCTTATCTGGTAGGGTTCTTCATCATGGTTTTCACTGACTATTCAGCCTTGAAGTATTTATTGACAAAGCAAGATGCAAAAGCAAGGTTGGTTAGATGGATTCTCTTACTACAAGAGTTCAATCTCCAAATCAGAGATAAGAAAGGGGTGGAGAATGTGGTAGTTGACCACCTTTCAAGGTTGGCTATAGCACATAACTCCCATGTTCTACCTATTAATGATGACTTTCTGGAGGAATCACTCATGTTGCTAGAAAATACTCCTTGGTATGCTCATATTGCTAACTATCTAGTTACTGGTGAAGTTCCAAGTGAGTGAAAAGCACAAGATAGGAAGCACTTCTTTGCAAAGATTCATGCTTACTATTGGGAAGAACCTTTCCTTTTCAAGTACTGTGCAGATCAAATAATAAGGAAGTGTGTCCTTGAAGAAGAGCAACAAGGAATCCTCAGCCATTGCCATGAGAGTGCATGTGAAGGCCACTTTGCCTCTCAGAAAACAGCCATGAAGGCGTTACAATCAGGTTTTAGTTGGCCATCACTCTTTAAAGATGCCCACACCATGTGTAGGAGCTGTGATAGATGCCAAAGGCTTGGAAAGCTAACACGAAGAAATCAAATGCCTATGAACCCCATTTTGATAGTTGATCTCTTTGATGTTTGGGGCATTGACTTCATGGGACCTTTCCCAATGTCTTTTGGTAACTCTTACATTTTGGTGGGGGTAGACTATGTTTCTAAATAGGTTGAGGCAATCCCATGTAAACACAATGATCACAAAGTTGTTCTCAAGTTTCTCAAAGAGAACATCTTCTCAAGATTTGGGGTGCCTAAGGCCATAATCAGTGATGGGAGTACTCATTTTTGCAACAAACCTTTTGAAACCCTTTTAGCCAAGTATGGGGTGAAGCATAAGGTAGTTACACCTTATCACCCTCAAACGTCTGGGCAAGTTGAGTTAGCAAACAGGGAAATCAAGAATATATTGATGAAGGTGGTAAACACGAGCAGAAGAGATTGGTCTATTAAGACCCATGATTCATTATGGGCATATAGAACAACTTACAAGACTATTCTTGGCATGTCTCCTTATCGCGTAGTCTATGGCAAAGCATGCCATCTCCCTGTGGAAGTTGAATATAAGGCTTGGTGGGCAATTAAGAAGGTAAACATGGACTTGACCAGAGCCGGGGCAAAAAGGTGCTTAGACCTTAATGAGATGGAGGAATTAAGAAATGATGCCTACATCAATTCCAAAGTTGCAAAATAGAGGATGAAGAGGTGGCATGATCAGTTAATCTCCAACAAAGAATTCCGGAAGGGATAAAAGGTCTTACTCTATGACTCTAGGCTCCATATCTTTCTTGGAAAGCTAAAGTCAAGGTGGATAGGCCCTTTCATAACTCATCAAGTGCATCCCAATGGAGTGGTGGAACTACTGAATTCCAACAGCACATGCACTTTTAAAGTCAATGTCCATTGTCTCAAACCATTCATGGAGCCATTCAATCAAGACAAGGAGGAAGTCAACCTCCTTGACCACAGAAATCCTGACCAAAAAAGGGTTAGATGGACTTGGTTTTGCCAAAGTCCATGTTTTTGTTTTAATTTGGTTAATTTTAAAGCTTTATTAATTGTTTTAATTTTTATTTTAGTTTTGATTTATATTATTTTGATATAACTAAAACTTTTTGAATGATCAAAATCATGAGGAATTTTAAGAGAAGTGGAGGGAAGCCACAGGGAACCAAGGAAGCACAAAAACAGAGGAATTTATTTGCCTGTGAAAATTTCGCAGCCAAAAAAGCCCCCCTGGGAAAAGAGGTTCCCCCTGCGAAAAAATTTCGTAGCCAAAAGTGCCATCCTGCGAAACTATTTCGCAGCCATACGCCCCCCCTTGTGAAAAATTTTCGCAGTTGCGAAACCACCCCCAGGCACACGTGTGCCATTTTGTAGCCCAAAAGCCCATTTCGCACCTGCAAAACCCCCCTGCGAAATGGCCCTCTTCCTGCGAAATTCCCCTTTGGCTGGAAAATGGCCCTTTTCCTACGAAAATTCCAACCGTCAATTAAATACCTTTTTAAGCCTTTAAAATCCTAAATTCCATTTTGCATAGCTCTTTTACCCTGCGAGAAGTCCAGAGGACATCCATCTGAAGCAAAACACCCCGCGTACCTCCGCTCACCCTCTAAAACCTCTTCCATATCAGCTATGGCCAAAACAAGAGGAGCCAAGACCCCATCTCTATCAGCCTGAAGCAGTACACTGAGAGCCTCACCTGTGCGAGACTCCATGACTGAGCCTCCACAGCCACTTTCCATTCCACCTTCCAAACATGGAGTGCCATCTAGTCCTCCTCAGCGAAGATATCAGACCAAGAGACCACCCACTACACTAAGCGCAAGCTCCTTACGTCCTAAAGAGTCAGGTAATCGCCCTCTTAATAAGAAAGCCAGAGTCTCAGCTCCAATAGAGCCATCAGAGCGTCAATCAGAGCCTCAGCCACCTACAGAGTCTCGGATTCCGTCTGGGATGACTCCGGAGTTGGTTATCAAGCGGCCTATGGTTACTCAGCCACCCATAGAGGGCAATTTGGATTGTCGGGCTAGGCCATTCAACTCTGAGCTATGTTTTGACATAAAGACCTTCAGACTCTAGCCAGAGCTTAGAAACTCATTCCACTTACTTCAGAGATACCATTTGGAGCACCTAATGACTCCAAGGGATTTCTTCTATCCCCGAGTAGCATTAGACTTTTATCAGTCTATGACTACCCATCACGTCCAGGATCCTACTGTCATCCACTTCACTATTGATGGACGCCATGGTATCTTAGGAGCTAGACATATAGCAGAGGCCCTACGCATTCTATACGACCTATTGCGTCCAGAGGATTATAGAGTGTGGGCTCATCCTTCTCAGAATGATATGGTTCATATACTGTCCAGGGGGACATCAACACGCTCGTATCTTTGGAGGAAGGAGCTTCCACCCAGCATGTTTCTTCTAGATGCACTCCTGCGCCACAACATATTTCCACTTCAGCATATGGTGCTGATTCGTGCCCAATTGGCGTCCAAGTTAATTTAGCTCAATCAACTGATGTGCTTTGATTTCAATCCTCAGACAGGAGTAATCAACAAAATTTATAAACCTATTTCACCATATACCAGGGTAGCATTAGCTAGCATAGTATAGTGGCTCTAGGATCATCCACAGGGATGGCTTTTCGCTTTGCAATTGATATTAGTTCCAAAGCTGAATTGGTGGTTTTTCTTTTCAAGGCTAGCTTTAAAAGAAAACATAAACTTGTATGGAAATGGTTGGTTTTAAGCTAACCAAAAATAAAGTAACTGAAATTACTTAGAAAGAAAGGTGTTTCTTGGGATTTCAGGTCACTAGGATCACGTACCAAATACACAAGAGGAGATTCCGGTCACTTGAATCTTTTCCTCGCATTCAGAATTTAACCTATAGTTATTTCCCGAACTGGTGTGGTACAGATGCTTGCCATTAATGGTTTCAACGCTAAATCCTTCTCATTGATACACCTTGCAATGGCTCGTACCTCTCACCTAGTATTTGCCATTCAAGGTAATCCTTAACATCGGATCATCCTTCACAAGCGAACAAGAGATAACAATTAGACCTCCATGGAGCAAGATTGCAAGCAATAAGAATCCATGGAATCCGAAAGCTTACCAAGTATTGGCTATTCATGGTAATCCTAGTTAACTAAAAATATAAAAACCATTAACGGGTCACACTTTCTCTTCATTAAAAACGGAAACAACAAAAACTCACACTTTTGCATGCGGAACCTTACCGAGCTTCCTTCACCCAAGAGACAAAAAGCCTAGCCACTCATTCTTTGAGGCCTCAGAGAATGTTTGGCTAGAAAGAAAATAAAAGAGAAAACAAAAGTGAGAAGGAAAAACAGAGCAAGGCTCTGTATATTCTATTGATCGACCGATATATTGATCGATTCTTTTTACAACAGATGCAAGGGAATATCTAGGGAAGTTTTTCCAACCTTTCTAGCTAAGAAATCCTATGATTGGTGAATTAAAAGGAGAAAATAGGGATTTTATACAAAAATATCTGAAGAAAAATATCAAAAAGAGTCGGTGCGCAAATATCCCAGTTCGCATGTAGATTTCGCACGTTGCATTGTGACTTGCGAAAATTTCGCAAGTTGATTTCGCAACTTGGAATCCATTTTCGCACGTTGAGCTCCAAGTTGCAAGTTGCAAAATCACTTTCGCAAGTTGGGCTTTCTGTGGCTGTGCAAATGTATTCCATTTCCATTTCGCAAGGTAGGCTTTAATTTCGCACGTTGGAGTTCCAATTTCGCAAGGTGCGAAATTGTCCTTCAGTTTGATGCAGTTTTCTTCCAAAGGCCATATCTTCTTCATTTCAGTTCTAATTTGTACACTGTTTAAAGTGTTGAACTCTTGACTTCCTGATCTTTGAAACGATATATAGCATATAAAAAATGAACTTCGGGAAGTGCTCCAAATATGTGAAAGAAGACTGTAGCTGCTCTCCTCATGTTAGATTCCTATCTCTATTGTTCTTTCATTGTATTTCTGATTTGGCTTTGGCAAAGGGTCACGATGCTCCAAAGCTTGGTTCCTTTATGAATTTGAGCTTCCAATTGCTTTGCCATGAACTATACAAAGATCTCCCTCATTCTTAGATTGTTTTGGTATAGCTAAAAGCTATCAAAAACACCAAAACTTAACACAATTTGATTAGAAACGATTGCAAGGGTCCTTAACATGCCAATTGAGTTAAAAGGTAATAAATACTACTCAAAAATGTTTAAAAGAGTTAATTACAAGCTACAAAATAACACTTTTTGAGTAGTAATCAGGTGCAGAGGAGGGGAGCTATACTAGAGGCCTTGTTCAGGATATTAGAGGGTTTCTATTTTGGCCCTCATCATTTGATCATGACCGCTCTTCTTTACTTTGAAGAGAAAGTCCACAGGAAGAAGCTACAACGAGCAGATGCGATTCCACTGTTATTCCCGAGGTTGCTCTGTCAGATATTAGAGCACTTGGGCTATCCTTTTGAGCCTCATCTTGAGCGGAGACGCCTTTGCCGAGAGATATTTACTCTTGACAAATGGACTAGTATGACGGCTTATGTTGCACAGCCAGGAGCCCTAACTGCACCAGAGCATCCAGAGATACCACAGCCAGAGGAGCCACAGCAGGTTGGGATACCTATAGAGATCATAACACCTGCACTTGCTATGCCTTCTACAGGACTTACACCTGAGGCCACATCTATTGTTCCTCCTGCCACTCCCAGGACTCCGCCAGTTGTACCAGCTCCATCTGAGCCTCATCCATCTGAGTCTAGTATCACTATATCCATTTTAGAGTTCAGAGGCTTATGTCATACTCTGCAGACATTGACTGCTACTCAAAGTGACCTTGCCCAGCAAATGGCAGCCGTACGTGCACATCAGGATCAGCTTATCGCTACCCAGACTCAACATACTGCCATCCTTAGGTAGGTACAACAGCACTTGGGTATTCTATCGCCACCTGAGCATGATATGCCTGGCCCATCAGAGCCTACAGATCCATCCCATGATGCTCTTCTAGCCGAGCAGACTGTGCCCCCTGAGGAGACGACTATAGGAGAGATAGAGACACCCATCAGACTTCTACAATCGACCCATCGTCTCCACATGATCCTTCTACCACCACCTAATCATTTATCTATTTTATTTTTTGTATTTCCTTATTATAGTAGAACTCGTAATCCCATGTTTTCGATGTTTTATATCTTGGATTGGATGTATTACTTGTTCTTAGTTTATAGAGTACTTTCTTAAAGTAATACATATCCATTTGTTTTGAGTATACTTGGCATACTATCATTTTATTTCCTCTACTCATAATTTTTTATTGTTTTTTGCACCATGTGGTTTCTCCTATACGACTCAGACTCTATGTCACTCAGGAGGTACCACTTCCTCCTTGTTTTTCAATCGCTCTTACCACATTGAGGGCAATGTTCAACTTGGTTGGGGGGAGAGTTGAGGAAGGAATTTTTGTTATTAATGCTAAGTTATTTTTATAATTTAGTTGCTTTTGCTTATTTTTATTTTTTTTAATTTTAAAGTTTTTTATTTTACTCTCCATGGTTATTAAGGAAAAATTTTCAAAATGAAATGGGAGAAATTGAATTTTTGTCTTTGTACTTAAAACTTAGAGTTGTATTATGCTCATTGAAGTTGATGACTTATTGAACTCCTATTGATTTCAACCTTATTTCTTCCACTTTAAGCTTACCACACACTGTGCACACTAGGTTCCGTTTATAAGATGAAAAACTATTTTCCCCTTTTACTTAGGAAAATTTAGACTTGGTACCTTTGACCTCATGTTAATAGTGTTGGGACACCTTATAAAAGGCCAATGTGCCTTTGAAAAAAAAAAAAAAGAAATGCGTTTTACTTGCCTTGAAACCTGAGCAAGGTCTGAGGGGTATATGGTGAAAATCTTTAAAACTTGGTGCCCTAAGCCTTCATTGGTTGGGAGTCACCGACCTCAATGCTCGTTACATGGGTGAATAGGTGGAGTTTAACATACTGTAAGTGCTTGGGTATTAAAATTCATTCTCAAAAGTCCAGGGTAAAATCCTAGGAGTTAGTGGTTGAAAGATCCTAAAAGTTTGATGCCCGAAACCTTGATTGGTTGGGAGTCATCGATGGACCCTCATTACATGGACAATTTAGAAAAGAATACCTTTAAGCCTTGTACTCCTACAATGAAAAAAAAATTGTGAACCAAGAGGTGCGTTCTTAGCCTATTGAAGGTTGTCAGTTTGCTAAGTGTTGAAAAAGAACTACGTTGGGGGGAGAGATTAGTTTAGCATACTATATTCGGAAACTAATAACTAACACATAGATTTTTGTGGAAGAGTGAGGTTTAACCCTTTTGGGAGTGGAAATTATTTTGAAGCTTAAATTTGCATAATGCCTACTCTGTATGAATTGTGATTAGGCAAGTTATTTGATAGCTCCTATTGAAGTTTGAGATTTATTTCTTTAATGTTCCATGTGAGAGTTTGATCAGTCATGCCACTTGAAATTTTTTGGAGTGATCAATATGATTTTGTAAATTATAGTATTGTTTATTTTTTTTTTTTCTCTCCTTCATTGCTAAGGGACTAGCAATATGTCTGTTGGGGGGAGTGATTACTACTCAAAAATTGCTATTTTATAGCTTGTAATTAACTCTTTTAAACATTTTTGAGTAGTAGTTATTACCTTTTAACTCAATTGGCATGTTAAGGACCCTTACAATCATTTTTAATCAAAATGTGTTAAGTTTTGGTGTTTTTGATAGCTTTTTGATCACCAAAGCAATCTAAGTTGAGGGAGATCTTTATATAATCCATGGCAAAGCAAATGGAAGTTCATTTACATGAAGAATCCAAGCTTTGGAGCTTTGTAGTCCTTTGCCAAAAGCAAATCAAGAATGAAAGGAGGAGAAACAAAGAGAGAATTTTAACATGAAGAAATTCAAGAGGAAATCAGCTGTAGGACACATTTAAAGCACTTTCTGGAGTCCATTTTATGTATACTATATGTTGTTTCGAAGCTCGGGAAGTCAGGAGTCCAATGCTTCAAACGATGCACAAATCGGAGCTGAAATGAAGAAGTTATGGCCATTGGAAGACAATCACACCAAGCTAAAAGGCAATTTCGCAAGCTGCAAAATCAACCCTTTCGTGCAAAATCAACCTTTTCTTGTGAAATGGAGACTTTCACCCTGCGAAATTTTTGCAGCCCATGTTGCAAGCTGCGAAATCCACCGGAGCGCTTCTAGATATTTGCGACCGACTCTTTTAGATTTTTTCTTCAGATATTTGTTGTTTAAATCCCCATTTTCTCCTTTTAATCCACCAATCATAGGATTTCTTAGTTAGGAAGTAAGAAGAGAGGGTGAATAACCTCTTATATATATGATTACTACCCAAAAAGTTCTATTTTGCGCTTTTAATTCATTATGTTTTAAACACTTTTGTGTAGTAGTTCTCCATTTTTATTCCAATTGGCATGTTAATGACCTAGCAATGACTTCTAATCATATTTGTGGCTAGTTTTAGTGTTTTGACAGCTTTTTGGATCATTAAGACAAGCCAAGTAAAGGAGAGAAGCAAAGAGGAAAAACAGAGGAAAGAAGCATTTTTTGTAGCCGTGCACTGTCACTTTGGGAGGCTCTATTTTGTTCATCGTGCAAAATCACCTTTCAAGAATCCCATATTCGGAACCGGCTCGGAATTGCTGACAAATCAAGTACCTATAGTGGTATATTGCCATTCGTATAAGGAGCTCAAAGTGCGAATTTCGCACCTGTTCATGTAAGTGCGAATTTCGCACCAGTTCATGCAAGTGCGAATTTCGCACCAGCCCATGTGAGTGCGAATTTCGCACCTTGTATTGTTCATGTGACTTTGGTGCGAAATCTCCTCTGTTCTGACGACTCCACAAGATCTTTTCTTTTGTATTTTTTGATGTAAATTCCTTTCTTATCCCTGTAATTAGCCAATCACAGGCTTTGCTTTGTAAAGACTATAAGAGGGGTGGAAATCATCTCTCGAGATAGACCTTTTTTTTATATTTTACAGTGAGTGAAAATTTTCTTTTTTTTGGGAAAAAATACATAGCTCTCTTTGCTTTCCTTTTCTCTCTTCTATTTTTCTTTTTCTTGGAAGCCAAACAACCTCTGAGGATGTTTTCCCAGAGGATGAGAGGCTAAACCTTTGGTTTCTTGGAGTGAAGGAAGCTAGGTGAAAAGTCCAGATGCAAAAGTGGAAAACTCTCGTGCCTTAAATACAGGTAGTTGGAGTTCATAAATGACTTTTAAATCTAAAGTTTTGCTTTAAATCCCTTAGAATCACTTTGAATGGCCAATACATGATAAGCTTTTAGGTCTCTGTGGATACTTATTACTAGATCCATATAAGACCATTAGTTATCATGTACGAGCCATTGGAAAGTGGCTCAAGGTGAAGACCCATAGTGTCTAAAACCATTAATGGAACTTGACTACCATTTCTATTGACTTTTTATGGATTAAATCTTCATTGTTAAACCTATACCGGTTCGGGAAACAACCATCCTTTATGTTGTTGTCCCCAATACGAGGAGAAAAATCCGGAATTTCCCACTTTGCACTCTGAACTTGATCCTAACAATCTTTAGCTCCGGGAGACTTTCTTTCTTCCATTTTTACCTAGTTCTATGTTAGTTTAGTTCCAAACTCCACTTTCAAGACGAATTTTATTTTCTTTTAAACTTTAAGTTTTTGACAAAGGAAATCATCAGATTCAATTTCTAATCTTGAGTCTATCACTGGTAGAGTGAAAACCCATCCCAGAGTTCGACCTTAGAGCTGCTATACTATAGTAGCTTTGCTACGCTAGTATAAGGTCATAGGATTTATAAATATTTTTTATTAAAATACCCAACTGGGCATGAATCAATATATCAATTGTAATTTTCTTTACAGAGAGATCTCAGGAGTTTGTTCTTAGAGACCAACTTTTTGTATAGTTTTGAAGAAAGTAATACACAGAGCTTTGCTCTACCTTACTTGCTCATTTTGATTGTAATTTTCTCACTAGCCAAACAAGCTCTGAGGATGTTTCCTCAGAGAATGGGTGGCTAGGCTTTTTGTCTCTTGGAGTTAAAGAAGCTGGGTAAGGTGCCAAATGCAAAATTTGGAAGTTTTGTTGTTTCAGCTTTTAATGAAAAGAAAGTGTGACCCGTTAATGGTTTCTATGTTTTTAGTTAACTTAAAACGCCTTAGAATCACCTAGGCCAACACTTGGTCAGGCAAGTGGACTTCGTCCATTGAGTTACACTAATTTATCTCTTTCGAGCCTTTGGGAGGTGATTCAAAGGTAGGATTTTCTAGAATAGCCAACACTTGGTAAGCTTTTGGACTCCAAAGAGACATCCATTAGTTATCTCTTGCGAGCTTTTGAAGGGTAGTCCAAGGTTAAAGATCACCTTGAATGGCAAATGCAAGGTGAGAGGCACAAGCCATTGCAAGATGGATTAATGAGAGGGATTTAGTGTTTGCATCCATAAAAGGGAAGCATCTGTACCACACCGGTTCGGGAAATAACTATATTTTAAATCTCCAATGCGAGGAAAAGATTCAAGTGATCGGAACTCTCTTTTCGTAGTTGGAACATAAGCCCAGTGATCCAAAAACTCCAAGAAACGCTTTTCTTTGTAATTAAAATCAGTTACTATTCTTGGTTAGCTTAAAACCAATATTTTTGCAACCAAAGATTATGTTTTCTTTTAAAGCTACCTTTGAAATGAAAAAACACCAAGTCAGCTTTGAATTGATATCAGTTGTAATTTGAAAACCCTTCTTAGTGAACGATCCTAGAGCCACTATGCTATACTAGTTAAGGCTATCCTATTACATGGTGAAATAGGTTATAAATTTTGTTGATTACTCCCGTCTAAGGACCTAAATCAAGGTATACCAGTTGATTGAACACCAATCAACAGGACATACACCAGCTGGGCACGAAATCATGCACCTTCATGTATAGTGCCTCCTACTGAGCAACTAGTGATCCGACCTCACATTGTGCCACTCCTACCTACTTTCCATGGGATGGAAAGTGAGAATCCCTACTTCCATATTAAGGAATTCGAGGAGGTTTGTAATACATTCCAAGAAAGAGGAGCTTCAATTGACTTGATGCGGCTCAAGCTATTTTCTTTTACCTTAAAGGATAAGGCCAAGATTTGGCTTAATTCTCTAAGGCCAAGGAGTATCCGAACTTGGACTGATTTGCAAGCCGAGTTTCTCAAGAAGTTTTTCCCACCTCATAGGACCAATGGTTTGAAAAGACAAATTTCTAACTTCTCAGCTAAGGAGAATGAGAAATTCTATGAGTGTTGGGAGAGGTACATGGAAGCTACAATGCTTGTCCTCACCATGGTTTTGACACATGGCTCTTAGTGAGTTATTTTTATGATGGTATGTCTTCTACAATGAAGCAACTCCTAGAAACTGTGTGGAGGAGACTTCATGGGTAAGAATCTGGAGGAAGCCATGGATTTTTTGACTTATGTTGCTGAAGTTTCAAGAGGATGGGATGAACCAAATGCTAAAGAAGTGGGAAGAATGAAGTCTCAACCTACTACTAAGGGTGGGATGTATGCTTTGAATGAAGACATGGACATGAAGGCAAAAGTTGCAGCTATGGCAAGGAGATTGGAAGAGCTAGAAATGAAGAAGGTACAAGAAGTGCAAGCCATTTCTGAGACACCATTGCAAGCTATGTCTTGTTCCATTTTTCAATCTTATGAGCACTGACTCTGGCCCAATTGGTGTCTCAGCTGATTCACGTCCAGCTGGTGCTCCTTGATTGAGGGAATAATCAACAAAATTTATAACCTATATCACCATGCATTGGGTTAGCTTTTAGCTAATGTAGCATAGTGGCTCTAGGATCGTTCACTGGGAAGGGTTTTCAACTCACAACTGATACCACTTCTTAGCTAATTTGGTGCTTTTTCATTTCAAGGTTAGCTAAAGAAGAAAACGCAAACTTTGGTTGTAAAATGTTTAGTTCCAAGCTAACTAAAAGAAAAGTGATGGAAATTACTTATGGAGAACAACATTCCTTGGAGGTTCAGGTGCACAGGGGAGGTTTCTCATGCAAAAACAGGGCTCCGGTCACTTGGTTCACCTCCTCGCATTAGAGAATTAACATGTAGTTAATCCTCTAACCGGTTTTGTATAAATGCTACCCTTTAATGGATTTCAGCACTAAACCCTTCTCACTGATGCAACTTGGAATGGCTCATGCTTCTCACCTAGCAGTTGCCATTCAAGGTGATCATTAACCTTGGACTTCCCGTCCCAAGCTCGCAAGAGATAACTAATGGATGTCTCCTTGGAGTCCAAAAGCTTACCAAGTGTTGGCAATTCAAGAAAATCCCACCTTCAAGTCACCTCCCAGAAGCTCGCAAGAGGTAAACTAGTGCATCTCCACGGACGGAGATCACTTGCCTTACCAAGTGTTGGCTCAGGTGACTTGCAAGGTGTTTGAAGTTAACTAAAAACATAGAAATCATTAATGGGTCACACTTACTCTTCATTAATGGCTGAAACCACAAAACTAACCATTCTTGCAGTTGGAACCATCCCCGGCCACCTTAGTTCCAAGGAATTAAAAGCTTAGCCACCCATCCTCTGAGGAAACTTCCTCAAAGCTTGTTTGGCTATAAAGAAAATACAAACAAAATGGGAAGGTAAGGTAGAAAAAACTATGAACTTTACTTCCTTCCAAATTATACAAAGTTGTCTCCCGTCTAATTGTTCTTCAAAAGGGGAAGATTACAATATATACAAGGGGTTATTCACCCTTTTCTTCTTGCTTAAAGACGAAGGAATCATGTGATAGGAGGGTTACAAGGAGAGTTTGGGAATTTAGACATCAAATATCTAAAGCAAAAATATCCCAGGATGTCGGTTGCAGCTATCGGGTGGCTTCAAGAGGCGTTTCGCAGCTGGCACTGTAGCGCTGCGAAATTTCGCAGCCAAAGGCCAAAATTTCGCAGCCCTGCGAAATTCTCCTTCAGCTTGGAGCGATCAGATTCCAATGGCTGTAACTTCTTCATTTGAACTCGGAATCGTGCACTGTTTGAAGCATTGGATTCTTGACTTCCTGAGCTTTGAAATGGTATATAGCATGCATGAATTGGACTTCGGGAAGTACTCCAAAAGTGGCCAAGAAAACTGCAACTACTGTCCCCTATTTTGCTTCATGGTAGATTTCCCTTTGCTTCCCTCCTTGCATTCCGGATTTGCTGATGGCAAAGGACTTTAAAGCTTCAAAGCTTTGGTTCTTCATGTTTCTGAGCTTTCCAAAATCTTTTCCATGGATTCCAAAGAACTCTCCTCAATCTCGGATTGCTTTGGTGATCAAAATACTAACAAAAACACCAAAACTTGCACATTTTGATTAGAATTGATTGCAAAGGTCCTTAATATGTTAATTGGGTTAAAAGGTGATAACTACTACTCAAAAGTGTTTAAAAGAGTTAATTACAAGGTTACAAAATAGCATTTTTGAGTAGTAATCACTCCCACCAACCGACATATTGCTAGTCCCTTAGCAATAAAGGAGAGAAAAATAAAATAAAAGGTAGTATAATTTACAAAATCATGCTGATCACTTCAAAAAATGTTTAAGTGGCATGATGATCTAACTCTCACATGGAATATTAAAGAAATAAAACTCAAACTTCAACAAGAGTTATCAAATAAAAATTGTCTAATCACAATTCTTAAAGAGAAGGTATTATGCAAATTGAAGCTTTCAAATCATTTCCACTTCCAAAGGACCAAGCCTTACTCTTCCACAAAAATCTAAGTGTGAGTTGATAGCTTCCGAATATAGTATGCCAAACTAATCTCACCCCTCAACCTAGCTCTTTTTCAACACTTAGCAAACTGACCAAATTCAATAGGCTAAGAACGCACCCTTTTGTTTCACTTTTTTTTTTTCTTGTAGGAATGCAAAGCTTAAGGGTATTCTTTTCCAAATTGTCCATGTAACAGGGGTCCATCGATGACTCCCAACCAATTAAGGTTTAGGGCATCAAGCTTTAAGGATCTTTCAACCACTAACTCCTCGGATTTCACCCCGTACTTTTGAGAATGAATTCAAACTACCCAAGCACCTACAACATACTAAACTCCACCTATCCACCCATGTAACGAGCATTGAGGTCGGTGGCTCCCAACCAATGAAGGCTTAGGGCACCAGGTTTTAAAGATTTTCACCCTATACCCCTCGGACCTTGCTCGGGTTTCAAGGCAAGCAAACACATTTTTTTTTCTTTCTTTCTTTTTTTTTCAAAGGCTCATTGGCCTCTTTTTTTTTTAGGTGTCCTAACACTATTAAATGAGGTCAAAGGTACCAAGTCTAAATTTTCCTAAGTCAAGAGGAAAATAGTTTTTCATCTTATACTTGGAAGCTAGTGTACAGTGTGTGTATAGCTCAAGGTGGAAGAACTAAGCTTGAATTCAAAAGAAGATTCAACAATTCATCAACTTTAGTAAGCATAATACAAACTCTAAGTCAAGTGAAAAACAAAAATTCATTTTCTCTCATTTCATTTTTGAGATTTTTTCCTTAATAACCATAGAGAGTAGAATAAGAACTTAAAAAAAATTTTAAAATTAAACAAAAAACAACTAAATTACCAAAATAAACTTAGCATAAATAACAAAAGACTTCCTTCTCAATTCTCCCCCCAACCGAGCTGAACATTGTCCTCAATGTGGCATGAGCGATTGAGATTAAAGGGAGGAAGTGGTACCTCCTGAATAATATCAATTTCGAATATTGATTGGAGAAACCACATGTTTCAAAAAGAATAAAAGATGTGAGTAGAGGAAATAAGAATAGAATAATGCTAAGAGTGATAAAAAAGATAATAGATTTGTATTACTGCAATTCATGTAGGTACAAAATGAAAGCAAGTAATACAAGTAGTCCAGGCAATCCCAATATATACTACCAAAAGCATGGGATTTCAAAAAGGAAATGCATAAACAAAATACATAATGGAAATATGTAAGGGTAAACTATCAAAATGATCAGCTGGTGGGTGGAGATGATGGCTCAGCTGCCTCTGCCTCTCCTGTAGTAGGCTCTGATGGGGCAGGAATGGTAGGCTCAGGAGCTGAGATGCCAAGATGATGCTGAATCTGGCTCAGGAGAATAGTGTGATGGGCCTGAGTGGCTATGATCTGCTCCTGATGAGCATGAAGAGCTGCTATCTGCTGAGTAAGGATGCTATGGGAAGTGGCCAATGCCTGAAAAGTGTGGGCTAGGCCTCCATGCTCAGTAATGGGTATAGCTATCCTTGGCTCAGCTGATGGAGATGGCTCTGCTGCAAGTGGAATAACAGGGGGAGTCTATGGTGTAGCCTGAGGAGCAGGGGATGGAACCTCTGGTGAAGGCTCTCTAGAAACCACTGCAGGGGCAGGTGGCTGAGTATCAGTAGGCATATCAACTGGCTCCTTTGGCTGCTCCAGATGCTCTGGTGCTCCCTAATCTGCACCACGATAGGCACTCATGCTGGTCCATTTGTCGAGAGTGAAAATCTCTCGACATAGACGTCTACGCTCCAAATGAGGCTCTGATGGATATCCTAGGTGCTCCAAGATCTGGCATAACAGTCTGGGGAAGAGGAGGGGAATGGCATCCGCTCAGAGCAGCTTCTTTCGATGCACCTTCTCTTTAAAGTAGAGAAGGGCAACCATGATGAGGTGGTGAGGGCAAAAAAAGTATCCCTCAGAGATCCTATAGAGTGCCTCCAACAACACTCCTCTCCTTTGGACCCAATGCTGGAGTGGGAATATGTTGTGGCGGAGGAGTGCATCAATGAAGAACATGCTGGGGTGAAGCTCCCTCCTCTGAATGTAATGGCGAGAGGATGCCCCTCGGGACAGAGTATGGACAATATCGCTTTGTGAAGGACGAGTCCAAGCTCTGAAATCCTCTGGACGAGCTGGCTCATAGGGGATATGAAGTGCCTCAGCTATATGGCGAGCTCCCAAAATACCATGCCGTCCATCTATCGTGAAATGGATGACAGTGGGGTCACGGACCTGGTTGGTGGTCATGGACTGGTAGAAGTCCAATGCCACCCGAGGGTAAAAAAAATCTCTTGGGGTTAGCAATTGCTCCAAGTGATACCTTTGGAGCAGGTGGAAGGAGTCTCTGAGCTCGGGCTGAAGACGGAATGTGGCAATGTCGAAGCAGAGCTCTGAATGGAATGGCTGTGCCCTACAGTCCAGGTTTCCTTCAATTTGGGGCTGTGTAACCATGGGCCGCTTGATCACTACCTCAGGAGTCATGCCTGAGGGGAGTTGAGAGTCTCTTCCCGGCGTGCGAGATAGCTGAGTCTTCTTGGCTGGCGGCGGAGACGGTGTAGGCGGAGGTGGAGAGGGTGTAGGCTCAGATTTGGTCTCCGAAGAGGACTCGGTCAGATCAATTGGCTCAGAGGCCTTAGCTTTCTTCTGTGGTGGCCCTCTAGAAGAGCTCGCACCTAATCTTCTCGTGTTGTAGCGCCTGGCCGGAGGACTGACGGGCGTGGCTTCAACTGGAGGTGGGGCTACGCGTAGCCGCGGCGGCTCAGATGTGGAGCCTGTGACGGCGGTGCCTCTCGAGGGTCTCAGGCGAGCTGATGGAGAAGAAGACTTCGCTCCCCGTGTTCTGGCCATGGCGACGGCGGCGAGAATGGCCGAAAATTACAGTCGGGTTGCTCAGGCGGAGGAGGCCGACGGGAGGGTGCTCGGGCTTGAGGGCTCTTGGTTCCTTTTGGAAGTTCAAATGACGGTTTATAAATAGGAAAAATGGAATTTATACCGTTAAAAAGGATACCAAAAGTCACTATTCATTTTCGCAGCATTGAAAAATTTTCGCAACGGAGGGGCGTTTTCGCAGCGACACTGTAGCGCTGCGAAATGGTTTCGCAGCGGGAGAAATTTTTGGCGTGGATTTCGCAGCCATTTCGCAGCTGGGAAAATGAGGTCACTGTGCTGCGAAATGGCACTCGTGTGCCAAAGGGGTGTTTCGCAGCTGCGAAACACCCTGTGAAATGGGGCTTTGGCTGCGAAAATGGGATTTTTTACGCTTTGGGGATTTCGCAGCTGCGAAATGAGGTTACTGTGCTGCGAAATGACACTCGTGTGCCAAAGACCCATTTCGCAGCTGCGAAAATTTTTGCAGAGGGTACTGTAGCGCTGCGAAATCATTTCGCAGCAGGAGGTTGATTTCGCAGCGGGTTGGTCATTTTTCGCAGCGGCACTGTAGCGCTGCGAAAATATTTTGAGGCGAAGGCCCATTTTCGCAGCGGACCTTCTTTGGTTGCGAAATTTCGCAGACCTCTGTTTTTCCATGCTTTTGAGCTCCTCTTGATTTCTAGAGACCTTCCTTCTATTTTCTTCCATTTCCACCTGATTTTAATCATTCAAAAAGATTAAGTTACATACAAATAACATAAATTAAGACTAAAATAAAAATCAAAACCATTTACAAAACTTAGAAATTAATATACTTAAACAAAAAATATGGACTTTGGTGAAACCAAGTCCATCTAACCCTTTTCTGATCAGGCTTTTTGTGGCTCAAGGAGGTTGATCTCCTCCTGTTCTTGCTTGAACGGATCAATGAATGGCTTGAGGCGATGACCATTGACTTTAAAGGTGTCTATGCCATTGGAATTCAACAATTCCACCACTCCATTGAGATGCACATGGTGAATAATGAAAGGACCAATCCACCTTGATTTGAGCTTTCCTGGAAAGATATGAAGTCTTGAGTCATAGAGTAGAACTCTTTAGCCTTCCCGGAATTCTTTGTTGGAGATTAGTTGATCATGCCACCTCTTCATCCTCTGCTTTGCAACTTTGGAATTGATGTAAGCATCATTTCTTAATTCCTCCATCTCATTAAGGTCTAAGCACCTCTTTACTCCAGTTTTTGATCAAGTCCATGTTCAGCCTCTTGATTGCCCACCAAGCCTTATATTCAACTTCCACAGGGAGATGGCATGCTTTGCCATAGACTAAATGATAGGGAGACATGCCAAGGATAGTCTTATAAGCTGTTCTATATGCCCATAATGAATCATGAAGCTTGATAGACCAATCTTTCCGGCTTGTCATCACCACTTTCATCAATATATTCTTGATTTCCCTATTTGCTAGCTCCACTTGCCCGGAAGTTTGAGGGTGATAAGGTGTAGCTACCTTATGCTTCACTCCATACTTGGCTAGGAGGGCCTCAAAGGGTTTGTTGCAAAAATGAGTACCTTCATCACTGATTATGGCCTTGGGCACCCCAAATCTTGAGAAGATGTTCTCCTTAAGAAATTTGAGAACCACCCTGTGATCATTGTGTTTACAGGGGATTGCCTCAACCCATTTAGAAACGTAGTCTACCCCCACCAATATATAGGAGTTGCCAAAAGACATTGGGAAAGGTCCTATGAAGTCAATACCCCAAACATCAAAAAGATCAACTATGAGGATGGGGTTCATGGGCATTTGATTTCTTTTTGTAAGCTTCCCAAGTCTTTGGCATCTATCACAACTCCTACACATGATGTGGGAATCTTTGAAAAGTGATGGCCAAGTAAAACCTGATTGCAAGACCTTCATGGCTGTTTTCTGAGAGGCAAAGTGGCCTCTACATGCATTCTCATGGCAGTGGCTGAGGATTCCTTGTTGCTCTTGCTCAGGGACACACTTCCTTATGATCTGATCAGCACAATACTTGAAAAGAAAGGGCTCCTCCCAATAATAAGCATGAATATTTGCAAAGAAGTGCTTCCTGTCTTGGGTTTTCCACTCACTTGGAACTTCACCCATAACCAAATAGTTAGCAATGTGAGCATACCAAGGAGCTTTCTCTAGCAACATGAGTGATTCCTCAGGGAAGTCATCATTAATAGGCAGGACATAGGAGTTGTGTGCTATAGCCAACCTTGAAAGGTGGTCAGCTACCACATTCTCCACTCCTTTCTTGTCTCGGATTTGGAGATCGAACTTTTGTAACAAAAGAATCCATCTAATCAACCTTGATTTTGCATCTTGCTTTGTTAATAAATACTTCAAGGCTGAATGGTCAGTGAAAACAATGATGAAAGACCCTACCAAATATGCACGAAATTTGTCTAAGGCAAACACCACAGCTAACAACTCTTTCTCTGTAGTTGTGTAGTTCCTTTGAGCTTCGTTCAATGTTTTACTTGCATAGTAGATCACATAGGGCTTCCCATCTTCTCTTTGGCCAAGCACAGCTCCTATAGCAAAGTCACTAGCATCACACATGACTTCAAAGGGTAGTTGCCAGTTAGGAGCCCTCACTATTGGAGCTGTTGTCAAAAATTGCTTCAATCCATCAAAACTTTTTTGACACCTTTCATCCCATATAAACTTAGCATCCTTAGCTAAAAGTTCACAAAGGGGCTTTGAAAGTTTAGAGAAGTCTTTTATAAATCTCCTATAGAACCCTGCAAGGCCAAGGAATTGCCTTACTCCTTTTATAGTGGTTGGGGACGGCAATTTGGCAATAAGTTCCACCTTTGCTTTGTCAACTTCAATGCCTTTCTCGGAGATGATATGACCAAGGACAATTCCTTGATGTACCATAAAATAGCATTTCTCCCAGTTGAGCACCAAGTCTTTCTCAATGCATCTGTTAAGAACCACTTCCAAATTGATTAAGCATTCTTCAAATGTACCTCCATATACAGTGATATCATCCATGAAAACCTCCATAATTCGCTCCACCATATCACTGAAGATACTAAGCATACACCTTTGGAATGTTGCAGGTGCATTGCATAAACCAAAGGGCATCCTTCTGTAGGCGTATATTCCAAATGGACATGTGAAAGTGGTCTTCTCCTGATCTTCCACATCAATTTCGATTTGGAAATACCCTGAGTACCCGTCCAAAAAACAATAAAAGGGATGGCCAGAGACTCTCTCCAGCACTTGATCAATAAATGGGAGTGGAAAATGATCTTTCCTTGTCACTGAATTCAGCTTCCTATAATCAATACACACCCTCCAACTTGAAGTGAGGCGTGTAGCAATTTCTTCTCCTTTTTCATTTTGAATTACCGTAATCCCTGACTTCTTTGGGACCACTTGAGTAGGACTCACCCAAGGGCTATCAGATATGGGATAGATAATCCCTGCTTGAAGTAACTTTAGCACCTCAGCTCGTACCACTTCTTGTAAATGAGGATTCAGTCTCCTTTGAGGTTGACGAATTGGCTTGGCTTCTTCCTCCATATATATGTGATGTGTACAAACCAAAGGACTGATTCCTTTCAAGTCAGATATTTGCCATCCGATTGCTTTCTTACACCTCTTAAGAACTTCAAGTAAAGAAGTCTCCTGATGAGTGGTAAGAGATGAAGATATAATAACAGGGCATTGGTCATTCTCTTCCAGGTACGTATATTTCAACTCCATGGGTAGAGGTTTCAAATTGAGCTTTGGGATCTCCTCCTTAACAGCTTCTTGTGCCTCCTCTGGATTGAATAAAGGTAGAATCTCTTCTTTCCTCCTCCAACCTTGTAGAGTAGTAAGCACATCAGTGGTTCAGACAACCCTTCTACAAGATCCTCAAGACTTTCATTCAACTTGTCTTGCATATTCTGATTACAGTGCTCCTCCACTAGAGTGTCAATAATGCATACCTCTTCTGGACCTTCCTCTTCTTCCGGAGCAGTGAGCTTCTTAGACATATAGAAGATATTAAGCTCAAGTGTCATATTGCCAAAAGTGAGCTGCATAAGTCCATTCCTACAATTGATGATTGCATTTGAAGTAGCAAGAAATGGCCTTCCAAGGATGATAGGAACATAATTGGCTTCCTTAACAAAAGGATCAGTATCAAGAACAACAAAATCTACTGGATAGTAGAAATTATCAACTTGAACTAAAACATCTTCAATTATCCCCCTTGGAATTTTCACTGATCTATCAGCTAAGGATAGAGTGATTGAGGTCGACTTCAACTCACCAAGTCCCAATTGCTTGTAGACAGAGTATGGTAACAAATTCACACTTGCTCCCAAATCTAATAAAGCTTTTTCCACTACCTTTCCTCCAATCATGACTGAAATGGTAGGACTTCCCGGATCTTTGTACTTCAAAGGAGTCTTGCATTGGATGATGGCACTTACTTGCTCAGTCAAGAAGGCTTTCTTGTTTACATTCAGCCCTCTTTTGATAGTACACAGGTCCTTTAGGAATTTTGCATACGTTGGAACTTGCTTAATCATATCCAGCAATGGAATATTAACCTTCACTTGCCTCAATACCTCAAGGATTTCTGATGCATTTTTGATCCCCTTTTTCCCATGCAAAACTTGAGGAAAAGGTGGAGATATGTGCTTCTTCATCAGTTCTTCCTTTATAAGCTCTTTCTCCAAATTTGGATTGACTGTGGAATCATGATCTTCCTTCCCTTCACTGATATCTTTCTTCTTTCCTTTCACTTCCTCCCTCTTCTTTGTCTCTTCTTCTTCTTCTTTAGCATGTGGCTTGGGTGTTGGCGACTCAACTTTTTTACCACTCCTTAGAGTGATCAAGGCTTTAACATCTCTCACTTGTGAAGTTTCTCCCTCATGAGCTTCCACTTCATGGATACCCTTGGGGTTTTGGTGAGGTTGAGAAGGAAATCTACCCTTCTCTTGCACTGTGTTCAAATTAGTGAGCCTTGAAATTGAGTATTGGAGATTGTCAATTTTCTGAGATAATTCATTTTGCATCCCGTCCATCCTTTTATTCAAAGTGCTCTCAACACTGTCAATTCTTTGACTGAGTTGAGCATTGATGGATTTTTGGTCCCCAACAAAATCTCCCACAACCTTGCTTAGATTCACTATTGCTTGCTCAAGATTTGAAGCTTGTTGAGATGGTTGAGATGGTTGAGCCGGCTGTTGATACTGAGGTGCTCTTGGCTTCCATGAAAAATTTGGATGATTCCTCCAACTTGAGTTGTAAGTATTGCCATACGAAGCATTGCTATTGGGCTTGAATTGTCCAATGGCATTTGCTTGATCTCCAAACATTTCTCTTGCAACTGGAATTGTAGGGCACTCCTCCACCAAGTGCTCATACGACTGACAGATAGAACATGGCTTCACTCGCACTGGTGTTTCAGCAACAGCTTGCACTTCATGCATCTTTTTCAATTCTAACTCCTCCAACCTTCTTGTCATAGCTGCAAATTTTGCTTTCATATCAACATCTTCATTCAAGGTGTACATCCCAGCCTTAGCACTCGAGGCAATTTGACTCTGGCCATTTGGTTGAGACTTCATCTTCCCCACTTCTCCTCTATTCGGTTCATCCCATCCCCTTGAGACTTCAGCTACATAACTCAAGAAATCCATAGCTTCCTCAGGATTCTTACTCATGAAATCTCCTCCACACATTGTTTCGAGGAGCTGCTTCATTGAGGAAGACATCCCATCATAAAAATAACTCACCAACAGCCACGTATCAAAGCCATGGTGAGGACAAGCATTGATTGCCTCCATGTATCTTTCCCAACACTCATAGAATTTCTCATTCTCTTTAGCTGAGAAGTTTGAAATTTGCCTCTTCAAGCCATTTGTTCTGTGGGTGGGAAAAAACTTCTTGAGGAATTCAGCTTGTAAATCAGTCCAAGAACGGATACTCCTTGGCCTTAAAGAATTAAGCCAAATCTTGGCCTTATCCTTTAAAGTAAAAGGAAATAGCTTAAGCCTCATCAAATCGATTGAAGCTCCTCCCTCTTGGAATGTATTACAAACTTCTTCAAATTCCTTGATATGTGCATAGGGATTCTCACTTTCCATTCCATGGAAAGTTGGTAGAAGTGGAACAATATGCGGTCTGATAACTAGCTGCTCTATAGGGGGCACTATGCATGATGGTGCACTCATACGAGGTGGATGCATGCGGTCCCTCATTGATCTGAATTCATTTGGATTGTCTTGATGGACATGGTGACTATGCTGATCCTCAGGTGTAGCTTCCATGGTGTTCAAGCTCAATTCCAACTCCTTGTTATGAGGTGTTTCAAGTTTCACAAGCCTTCCTCCACTATCTCGTACCCAATTTGGCATACACAACTAGTATCAACTGTAACAAAAAAAAAAAACGAAAACAGGGGAAAAGAAAAAACAGAGGAAAACAAACTACCAAAAACTTAGATTAACTGAAACTAATTTAAAAGCTATGTTAGAATATGAATAAATAAAAGAAACAACTAAAAGAGTTAGTAAAGTGAAAGAAAATTCACCGAACTTGTGATGAAGACCACAAGTATGCTGAAATAATATCACTATGAGGTTGGCACCTTCCCCGGCAACGGCGCCATTTGACTCTGACCCAATTGGTGTCTCAGCTGATTCACGTCTAGCTGGTGCTCCTTGATTGAGGGAATAATCAACAAAATTTATAACACCTATCACCATGCATTGGGTTAGCTTTTAGCTAATGTAGCATAGTGGCTCTAGGATCGTTCACTGGGAAGGGTTTTCAACTCACAACTGATACCACTTCTTAGCTAATTTGGTGCTTTTTCATTTCAAGGTTAGCTAAAGAAGAAAACGCAAACTTTGGTTGTAAAATGTTTAGTTCCAAGCTAACTAAAAGAAAAGTGATGGAAATTACTTATGGAGAACAACATTCCTTGGAGGTTCAGGTGCACAGGGGAGGTTTCTCATGCAAAAACAGGGCTCCGGTCACTTGGTTCACCTCCTCGCATTAGAGAATTAACATGTAGTTAATCCTCTAACCGGTTTTGTATAAATGCTACCCTTTAATGGATTTCAGCACTAAACCCTTCTCACTGATGCAACTTGGAATGGCTCGTGCTTCTCACCTAGCAGTTGCCATTCAAGGTGATCATTAACCTTGGACTTCCCGTCCCAAGCTCGCAAGAGATAACTAATGGATGTCTCCTTGGAGTCCAAAAGCTTACCAAGTGTTGGCAATTCAAGAAAATCCCACCTTCAAGTCACCTCCCAGAAGCTCGTAAGAGGTAAACTAGTGCATCTCCACGGACGGAGATCACTTGCCTTACCAAGTGTTGGCTCAGGTGACTTGCAAGGTGTTTGAAGTTAACTAAAAATATAGAAATCATTAATAGGTCACACTTACTCTTCATTAATGGCTGAAACTACAAAACTAACCATTCTTGCAGTTGGAACCATCCCTGGCCACCTTAGCTCCAAGGAATTAAAAGCTTAGCCACCCATCCTCTGAGGAAACTTTCTCAGAGCTTGTTTGGCTATAAAGAAAATACAAACAAAATGGGAAGGTAAGGTAGAAAAAACTATGAACTTTACTTCCTTCCAAATTATACAAAGTTGTTTCCCGTCTGATTGTTCTTCAAAAGGGGAAGATTACAATATATATAAGGGGTTATTCACCCTTTTCTTCTTGCTTAAAGACGAAGGAATCATGTGATAGGAGGGTTACAAGGAGAGTTTGGGAATTTAGACATCAAATATCTAAAGCAAAAATATCCCAGTATGTCGGTTGCAGCTATCGGGTGGCTTCAGAAGGCGTTTCGCAGCTGGCACTGTAGCACTGCGAAATTTCGCAGCCAAAGGCTAAAATTTCGCAGCCCTGCAAAATTCTCCTTCAGCTTGGAGCGATCGGATTCCAATGGCTTTAACTTCTTCATTTGAACTCGGAATTGTGCACTGTTTGAAGCATTGGATTCTTGACTTCCTGAGCTTTGAAATGGTATATAGCATGCATGAATTGGACTTCGGGAAGTACTCCAAAAGTGGCCAAGAAGACTGCAACTGCTGTCCCCTATTTTGCTTCATGGTAGATTTCCCTTTGCTTCCCTCCTTGCATTCCGGATTTGCTGATGGCAAAGGACTTTAAAGCTTCAAAGCTTTGGTTCTTCATGTTTCTGAGCTTTCCAAAAGCTTTGCCATGGATTCCAAAGAACTCTCCTCAATCTCGGATTGCTTTGGTGATCAAAATACTAACAAAAACACCAAAACTTGCACATTTTGATTAGAATTGATTGCAAAGGTCCTTAATATGTTAATTGGGTTAAAAGGTGATAACTACTACTCAAAAGTGTTTAAAAGAGTTAATTACAAGGTTACAAAATAGCATTTTTGAGTAGTAATCAAGCACAGGGTGGAGGAGTGTCCTACCATTCCAGCAGTGAGGGAGATGTTTGGTGATCAAGCGAATGTTATTGGACAATTCCAACCCAATAACAATGCTCCATATGGCAACACCTACAATTCAAATTGGAGGAACCCTCCAAATGTCTCTTGGAAACCAAATCTACCTCAGTACACACAACCTACTCAAGCACCTTAGCAAGCCTTAAATCTTGAACAAGCTATTGTGAACCTTAGCAAGGTTGTGGGAGACTTTGTGGGAGATCAGAGGTCCATCAATGCTCAACTAAATGAAAGAATTGACAGTTTGGAAAGTACATTGAACAAAAGACTGGATGGAATGCAAAATGATCTATCTCAGAAGATAGACAATCTCCACTACGCAGTCTCAAGGCTTACCAACCTCAACACAGTGCAAGAGAAAGGAAAGTGTCCTTCTCAACCTTATCAAAATCCCAAGGGTATCCATGAAGTGGAGGCTCAAGAGGGAGAATCTTCAAAGGTGAGGGAAGTCAAAGTAGTTAGCACCTTGAGGAGTGGTAAAAAGGTTGATCAGCCCATATCCAAGCCAAAGCATGATGAAGAGATGAAGCAGAAAGAGAAAAGAGTGAGGAAGTTAAAGGAAGGAGAAAATGGCAAAGTACAAAGAAAAATGACCATGATTCTAATGTGGATGAAGAACCCGAGAGGATAGTCATCAAGGAAGATATGATGAAGAAACACATGCCTCCACCTTTCTCCCAAGCTTTGCATAGCAAAAAAGGAACCAATAATACATCAAAAAATTTTGAAGTGTTGAGGCAAGTGAAGGTCAATATCCCTTTGCTAGATATGATCAAACAAGTGCCGACATATGTAAAATTCCTTAAGGACTTGTGCACTGTAAAGAGAGGGTTGAATGTGAACAAGAAAGCCTTCTTGACTGAGCAAGTGAGTGCCATCATATAGTACAAGTCTCCAGTGAAGTACAAAGATCCGGGCTACCCTACCATCTCAGTGAGTATTGGAAGGACATGTGTGGAGAAAGCCTTGTTAGACTTGGGAGCAAGTGTGAATTTGCTACCCTACTTTGTCTACAAGCAATTGGGACTTCGAGAGTTGAAGCCAACATCCATCACTCTATCTCTGGCAGATAGATCAGTGAAGATTTCTAGAGGGATGATCGAAGATGTCTTAGTTCAAGTTGACAAATTCTACGATTTTGTTATTCTTGATACGGATCTGGTTATCAAAGGAACTAACTATGTTCCTATCATACTTGGAAGACCATTCCTGGCTACATCAAATGCAATCATCAATTGTAGGAATGGAGTCATGCAACTCACGTTTGGCAACATGACGTTAGAGCTCAACATCTTCCCTTTGTGCCAGAAGCATATCCATCCGGAAGAAGAAGAAGGTCCAGAGGAAGTGTGCATGATTGACACTGCGGTGAAGGATGTTGCATTCATATGGGATCCGGGCAAGCTGAAATCAAGGTGGATAGGTCCTATTACCATTCACCAAGTGCATTCAAATGGAGTAGTGGAACTACTCAACTCCAACAGCACCCAGAGCTTCAAAGTGAACGGCCACCGTCTCAAGCCCTTTGTGGAGCCTTTTTCTCATGACAAGGAGGAATTCATCCTCCTTCATTAACATCAAGCTTGATAGGACCAGTTTTTTTTATGGACTCAATTTTTCTAAAGACTATGAAGTCCATAATTTTTTTTTTAATTTTTTTTATTTTTTATTTCAGAATTTTCTTGTATTTTTACTTGTTTTGATTTTAATTTCTCGCTTTAATTTCTTGTTTTAATTTCACTTTGGTTTGTTTTAGCTTAAATTTTTGATGATCAATTGCAGGGGGACTTCAAACCAGTGGGGCAAGTCTTTAAAAATGCTTGGCAGAGGAACAACCCTGTAGAAAAAGGTATTTCGCAAGGCAAATTAGTTTTTTCGCACAGTGTGCGAATTGGAGAAATGGTGTGCGAAATGAATTTGCACACCCCTCAAATTTTCGCACAGGTTGCGAAATTACTTGCAAAAAAAAAAAAAAAAAAAACCAAAAGCCTGTGCGAAAACTGAAGGGACACTACCACAGTAGAGGTCCACATCCCGCCACCTCAGGAGACTACCACAGATGCCATTGCTTCAGATGAGCCTCAGACAGTTGACATAGCCACAACTACACTTGAGGATGCATCATCTCCACCTGAGGCTACCATTACTTAATCATAGGACATCTCTTTATCTTTTTGTATTTATGTATTATATTAGTGGAGATTGTTCCTTCTTTTTTATGCTTTATAATCTGGGATTGGATGTATTGCCTGATGATATCTTATATTGTATTTTCCCAGATTAATATATAGACATATTATATTACTTGGCATTTTTATGTTTCCTCTACTCATTACTCTTTTTGTTTTTTGAATCATGTGGTTTCTCCTATAAGACTCAGACTCCATTTCACTCAGGAGGTACCACTTCCTCTCTTTATTGTTTTAATTGCTCTTGAAACATTGAGGGCAATGTTGATTATGGTTAGGGGGAGAGTTGAGGAAGGAAGTATTGTTAATAATGCTAGGTTAATTGGTTAATTTAGTTACTTTTTGCTTAATTTTAAAAGTTTTTACTCTATTCTCCATGGTTATTAAGGAAAAATTCTTAAAATGAAATGGGAGAAATTGAATTCTTGCTTTTACTTGAATTTTAGAGTTTGTATTATGCTTATTGAAGTTGATGAATTATTGAAACTCCTATTGAATTCAACCTTATTTCTTCCACTTTAATCTTACCACACACTGTGCACATCGTTTATAAGATGAAAAACTATCTTACCCCTTGAACTTAGGAAAATTTCGACTTGGTACCTTTGACCTTGTTTTTATAGTGTTGGGACACCTTATAAAAGGCTAATGAGCCTTCAAAAAAAAAAAAAAGAACAAAGTGTTACACTTGCCTTGAAACCCGAGCAAGGTTCGAGGGGTATATGGCGAAAGTCTTTAAAACCCGGTGCCCTAAACCTTTATTAGTTGGGAGTCACCGACCTCAATGCTCGTTACAAGGGTGAATAGGTGGATTTTAACATATTGTAGGTGCTTGGGTATTAGAATTTCAAGTCTCAAAAGTCCGGGGTGAAATTTGAGGAGTTAGTGGTCGAAAGATCCTTAAAGCTTGATTGGTTGGGAGTCATCAATGGAACCCCGTTACATGGACACTTTAGAAAACAATACCTTTAGCATTGCACTCCTACAATGAAAAAAAATTGTGAAATAAAGGAGGTGCGTTCTTAGCCTATTGGAGGTTGGTCAGTTTGCTAAGGTTTGAGAAAGAACTAGGTTGGGGGGAGAGAATAGTTCAACATACTATAATTGGAAACTGATAAGCTTAACACTTAGATTTTTATGGAAGAGTAAGGGTTGGACCTTTAGGAGTGGAAATTCTTTTGATGCTTAAATTTTCATAATGCCTACTCTTTATAAATTGTGATTAGGAAAGAGGTTTGATGACTCTTGTTGAAGGATGGGTTTTGCTTCTTTGATGTTCTATGAGAGAGTATGATCCGCATCATGCCACTTGAAAATTTTTTGGAGTAATTAGCATGATTTTTGTAAATTATTTTACTATCATTTTACTGTCTATTTTTATTTTTCTCTCCTTCATTGCTAAGGGACTAGCAATATGTCAGTTGGGGGGAGTGATTACTACTCAAAAAGTGCTTTTCCATAGCTTGAAACTAACTGCTTTAAACACTTTTGAGTAGTAGTTAATACCTTTTAACTCAATTGGCACATTAAGGAACCTAGCAAAGGTTACTAATTAGTTTTTGGCTAGTTTTGGTGTTTTTGGTAGCTTTTTTATCATTGAAGCAAGCCAAGAATGAGGGAGAATTTTGTGAAACCCTTGGAAATAGGTTTCCAAGCCAATCAAGAGATGCAAGGAAGAAAAACAGAGAGAGAAATCCAACATGAAGCAATTTCACATGGCTATGCGAAATCTTCGCATGCTATGCGAAATTCAAGAGGGGAGCAACTGCAGGAAAAATTTAGAGCACTTTCTGGAGTCCATTTTATACATTCTATATATTGTTTCGAAGCTCGAGAAGTCAGGAGTCCAACGCTTCAAACGGTGTGCAAATTGGAGCTGAAATGAAGAAGTTATGCCCATTTGAAGATAACTGCACCAAGCTAAAAGACAATTTCGCATCCTGTGCGAAAATTTCGCAAGCATTGCGAAATGACTACTGTGTGTGAGAGAAATTTCGCACACCATGCAAAACTTAGCATGGTATGCGAAATCTTTATGTGCACCGACTTAATTAGATCTTTTTCTCCAGATATTTGTGTAATTTCCTATTTTCTCCTTGTAATCAACCAATGATAGGATTTCTTGGTTAGGAAGTTGTAAAAACCTCTCTATATAACCTTTGTATCATCTTTTGTAAGATATAGAATTTACGCTTGACATATTTTTCACTTGTAAATTCCCGTAGTAATAGAATACAGAGTTTTGCTCTACCTTTCCTGCTCATTTCATTTTCATTTTCTTTCTAGCCAAACATCCTTTGAGGATGATTTCTCAGGGGATGAGTGGCTAACTTTCTTGTTTCTTGGAGTAATGGAAGCTAGGTGAGGGACCCGAATGTAAAGGTGGGAATTTTCCTTGCTTTAAATGAGGGTAGTTGGTAACCATTAATGGTCTTTATTTCAAGGTTTGGTTTTAAATCCCTTAGAATCACCTCGAATGGCCAATACTTGGTAAGCTTTTTGGATTCTATGAATGCTTATTGCTAGATCCATGGATGTCTATTAGTTATCAAGTAAGAGCCATTGGAAGGCTTTCAGATTCTTGCTAAATCCCTTGTTATCACCTTGAATGGCCAATACTTGGTAAGATTTTCGTGTTCTATGGATGCTTATTGCTAGATCCATGGATGCCTATTAGTTATCAAGTACGAGCCATCGGAAGGTGGTTCAAGGCGAGGGTCTTTAGTGTTTGAACCCATTAATGGAAAGCAACTACCAATTTTCATGACCTTTTTGGATCAAGTTTTAATTGCTAAATACAAAACCGGTTTGAGAGATAACCATCCTTTATGTTATTGTCCCCAACGCGAGGAAAGATCCGAAATATCCCCCTTTGCCTAAGGAACCCGATCCTAGTGACCAAAAGCTCCAAGAGACCTTTTCTTTGTAATTACCTTCAATTACTATTTCTTTTACTTAGATTAAAATTAACCTTTTCAACTTAAATTTCATTTTCTTTTAAAGCTAATTTTCATAAGGAAAAGCACCAGTTCATCAGTAGTCACGTGTATGAAGAAAACCCATCCCTGTGGACGATCCTAGAGCCACTATGCTATGTTAGCTATGCTACCCTAATGTATGGTGATTTAGGTTTATAAATTTTATTGATAACACAAGTCCGGGAACCAGAATCAAATTGGCTCTGTATGGGGATGAATCAGAAACTCTATCAAATATAAATAAAATTGTGAACTTTAAATTTAGTTTAGTAGAATAAGAAAGGGCATTTTAAATGTTCTACAATGCAATGAAGGTGACATTAGAGAATAAATGATTATTTTCTATAGGTTTGAGAAAATACAATGTTATTGTTATAAAATAATTATCAATAGTAACAAATAATTAAACAATTTGGGAAAAAATTTATTCATCAATAAAAATTTAAAATTAATATAAAAAAATAATTTCAAAACAAATATGAGTATTTCTTCATAAAAAAGATTGTCTTCATATAGTGGAATGACAATTTTTAACACTAACTCTTTAGTGACAAAAAGTAATTTTTTGTAGCAAAAGTTAATTGCCAAATATTTTATGACAAATTCTTCCTTTTGTGGTGTAAGATTCAAAATTAGGGACATATTTTTGAAGATTATCTTAATGCTTATTTGATGTTTGTAGCTACTAAACTGACCGCTTGTTTTTTTGTCGTTTATTAGATCAAAACAAAATTTATAATCTAATTAACTATTTTAGAGTAGCTTGTACCCAATCAAAAATGGTTTTAGTACAAACTACCATAGTATAGTGGTTTTTAGGTGTCATCCACTAGGATGGATTATTCTTGGTAATTAAGGCTTGAATGAGAGGATAAGAAATGATTGTGATCAAGTGAAATTGATTTGAAAATTCATAGTGAAAAATCAATGTAACAATGGTCTCAAATTGAGAAGAAAAATGAAATGCAAAATAGAAGAAAATTAATAGAAGATGAAATTCTCGGAGTTAGGATTTTGTAGAAAACAATTTCCAAGGTGAATAGATGTTGAGATCTAATTTTCATCAAGTTAGATTGAAAACCTAAATTTTCATCTAAACCGATTTTTTATTTAGCTTTAGGCCTAGATCTAATTTATCTTCAAATTAGGTTGTTTAATCTAAGAGATCAATTCAAATCAAATATTCAATTCATCTTAAATTATCTTCCACTAATTCACACAATGCAACTATTCAATCTCATCAAATCTAGCTTTAAGAATTTAATGAATCCACCTAGTTTGCATTGTAGTAATCATTCAAGACAATTTGAAGAGAAAAATCCCCAAAATTCAATTAATCAATCAATTGGATCAAATTACCTTTGTAATTAAAGCTCATTTCTCTAATTCACCATAGATTTTGCCTCTAAATCCTCCTTCCTCAGAGAAAAATGAGATTTAGCCACTCATGCTTGGAGATTTGGTCTCACAAGGCATGTTTGGCTAGCGAGAAAATGAGAGAAAAAGAAGAAAAATAGAGAATTCTATTAAGAGAGAAAATCTGGAAAATTCTACAATTAGAAATGTCCAAAAAGTTCCTTTCATGAAAAAATCAAGTTTCTATTTATAGGCCAAGGTCAAGTGGACACTTGGCATCATCTAAGAGGTCTTTTGGAAGCTTCTTCATCAAGAAATCTGGTGTTTAATAATAAAATGGCCATTTCGCATGAGATCCAGCAATTTTGCATGATTGTACGAAATAAAAAATGCAACAGCAACAATTTAAATCTTCATGGAGCATTTTGCATGACTATGCGAAATTTTCACATGATCATGCGAAATCAGCTTGACAATTCTCCTTTAGCCTGCAGCATAATCCCACCTTCTAGTCCATTTCGCGTAGTCATGAGAAATTTTTGCATGATCATGCGAGATGGAAATATTTGATTTTTAAGCTTTCTTTTGTCATTTATTCCATTTCCTTCTCTTGATTCCACTTCAACTACCTCCAAATCAACTCCAAATCCCGGTCCAAACCAATTGCATTACTTCTTTCATTATGCATTTGGATCATCATCAACTTTATTTGTTCTCTTCAATTTGATTCATCTCTTTTATGACCAATTTATCAAAATCATACCTTGAAATGACTCCAAAACTTCATAAAACTTGTTAGTAACTCTTGCAAGGACAAAAACATGTTAATTGAGTGTTTTAGGCATAATTATTACTCAAAATATGTGAAACTCATGAGAATTATTATTTAAAATATGCTCTTTTTGAGTAGTAATCATAAACAAATATGAGATTTAGTGGCAAAACTTTTGTGTACAACTAAATTTTGTCATTAGTTCTGAATCTTATGTTACAAAAGGGAAATTTTGTTATAAACATTTTTCCATTAGGTTTTCTTCTACAAAATATGATTTATTACTAAAAATTTTCACTAAAGAGTTGGTGCCAAAAATTTTTGCTCCGACCATATAGAGGGAAATACGTATATTTGTGGTGAATAATTTTTTTTTACCAATAACTCAATAGATTTTTGGAAAATATATTTACTATATATATATATATTGGTGAGAAATATGTTGTGTGATAAAATTATTTATTATCAAATAGTTTATGAACATATCACAAATGATTGGATCACATATAAATATGTATAAACATATGCTTGTGTAAATACATCTTTTGTCATAACAAATAAATGTTTTTTTTTTTTTTTGTTGACAAATATATTTTGTCACATGTGTACTTACTATTATATTGTAATGTTTAATAGCAAAATAAAATAAAATAAATACAAGTGGTATTAGAGATTTACATATATTCCATGATGAATAAATATCATCTTAATAACATTGACTATTTTGTATTGATAAAAGATAAAACTTATAATAATTTAAAAATTGGTTCCTAATTGTTAAGATAAAAAGTTTCATATTTTTTTGACCCAAAAAAAACATCATTGTTTCTCTTTATCAATTTACCTTTTTGACCCATAACAAGCATCGTTGTTTCTCTTTCTCCTTTGAGTGATACCATCAAACATGTTCATGTCACTCTAGACCATCACTTGAACATCTATGTCATTAAAATTTGTAGTTGTTATAGATGATGTATACGTGTAGGAAGAAATCCTAAAATTGCAACAATAATTCCTAAGATTGATATCAAAAATATAAAAAATTAATTATTAGACTTTTAAAATAAATTCAATGTGTAGCTATGATTTGAATAAAACTATACAAAATTTATAAATGTTCCATCTTATTTTGTACAAGTTGAAACCAACATCTCAATTCCATTAGGTCATTGCAACCTTACCTCTATTTTGAATATTCCTATAAGTAGTAAAAATTTATATAAAAAGAAAACCTAATAATGACAAATTTTTAATATCTTTACATTGGATTTCTGCCTAACATTTTGATCTCAATGCATGATTTATCACTTGCTTCACTTTATTTGTTTTATTTTCTTATGGTATAGCCTTATACTAAGTACAAAATAGTATGTTAACTATAGAGTTACTAGTAATCTAATAAAAGTTTCTTGTAAATGAAGTAAATTAAATGTAAAGATGGGCATAACAAAATAGGTTGTGAAGAAGATAATAATGTAATATTTCCATATCCCTTATAATTTGGATTTTCTTTCTTGTCATGCCAAAAATATAAACATTTGTTTAGCAAACATTCCTATCTTTTAAAATGCTTATCTTCAAATATTACAAAACACAAAAACAACATAGGCTTATTATATCTCTATACCAAAAGGAAGCCATGTTATTATTATTATTGTTATTATTTTTGTAACACTAATAATAGTAGTGCTAGTAGCAAATGAATTATCCATATATACTAAATGATTATATTACCTTTAGAATGAATATAGGAAAAATGGTTGGTTTGAAACTACTCATAATAAACAAATTTTTGGAATGCTACAACTCCACACATCGCTCTTTTATTTTCTCATGCTCTCTTAAAATTACTTCATTAATTGTTGAAGTTATTACATATATACGAATCATTGTAAATATATATTTGGATCATTTTTCAAGGTGAACTACTTCTACATAATTATTTTTTATTCAATTAACTCTTCTCACTCAATTCATGAAATTATTTATTACATGATGATAATATTAGAACTACAAGAAATTTTCTAGAGCAACATTGATATGAACTTTAGCATCTTGATTATTGAAATTAGATTCCAAGGTGATAGTGCTATTGTATAAGTGTAATATATTAAATAAAACCCAATGAGAAGTTGGTCTTAAGGGATTTGATTTAGACATACAACATCTCTAAGCTACAATATTCTTGGGGGCTATTGATAAAAGAAATAAACTTTAAAAAGTGGAAAAAATAGTGGTTCCCACTATTTAAGTGTTGTTGATAACATAAATTCTAAAGCAGTTAAAATTAAAAGCTCACTTTTTTTGTTTAGTAATAGAGATCTAACTAGTCACTTATAGGAAAACACAATTAGTGAATTATAAATTTTTACAGTTTTTTATTCCATTTTTATCATTTTTTTTATAAAATAATGATTTTTATAATAGAATATTTAATATTATAAATTTCACTTCTTTTAAATTAAAACACTTATTTAAATTCAAATATTTTTTTATTAATTCCTTAGAACAATAAAGACAATTTCAAATAAATATTTACTTTAATTGATTTATGAGATTTACTTTTAATGATTTCTTCTAAAACTGAACCTTTTACTTTTAGTTATTTTAAATTCCTTAATAAAATAAAATTAAAATCTTAAATAACTTATATTTAATTAATTTATAAGCATTACTTTTTCATTAAAAGATTCCCAAATTTTTTGTTTGGTATAGTCAAAGAGACAAAAAAAAAAAAAAGAAAAAAAATAGAAAAGAATATAAGAACTTTTTAAGTTATTTATTTATTTTTAATATTTTCTATCTTTATATATATTGTGATATTTATTTATTTATTTTAAATTTTGTAATACAATAAAATTAGATTTCTTTGTAAACTCGATTTCATTGGTTTATAAAATACTATTTCATTGCGAGGATTTCATTAAAGGGTTCCAAAATTTTTTGTTTGTATATTTTCAAAGAAGAGAAGTAAAAAAAAAAAAAAAAAAAAAAAAAAAGATATTATAAAGTACAATATGAGAGCTTTACAATGTAGTTGTTGTTGTTGTTCTTCTTTTTATTATTATTACTATTATTATTATTATCATCATCATCATCATCATCATCATCATCATCATCATTATTATTTATGTTTTGTGTATTACTATGTATATATTGTGGTAATTTATTTAAAGTTATAAATTTGCTAACATAGTTATATAGCTATTCATTTCTTTAGTATAACATGTTAGATGATTTCAATAAATATAAGAATATTATTATTGCTTGTGTAATAAAACATAACTATGTTTGGAGAACAATATTAATCATGCATTTTTCGATGGACTTGATAATAATCATTTCATATCTAAAAAATACCAACAACAATGCACATAAGTCATTTTCAGTCTTCAACTATTTTCCTTATTAAATAGGTAAATGAGATTCATTACTTAAAACTAAGATGATAACAAAACTTTCACTTTGATTACAACTAATAATTTAAATTATAGACAATAATTTACCAGAAATAATACTTAATGATATAGTAGGCTTGAGGTGAAGCATTAATTAGTTGATTAAATTTAATTGTCATAGAGTACAGAAATGGCATAAATCTTCTTCATTGGAATAAAGATTTTGTAGAGTTTTTGGAAAATCTTGTAGGACCTAGATTATTCTATGAGTCTTAATGGTTGTATTTGAGTTATTGATCATTTTTCTTACATTGTTATTTAAATTAAGCAATAGAAACATGATGGTGCACAATGTGAAGTTAGTCTATGAGTAATTCATTAATGGAAAATTTGTAATTTTGTGAAGCCTATTCTACATAAGGAAATCTATACTATAGGTTAAAGACACATAATCTCTAGGTGGAGGCCTAGGAGCCATTATCCCTCTCTCGCTAGATCTCTCTTTCTCTCTCTTGTTTGTTTATTTTAGTAGCCTATGTAACCTTGCACTGATATGGATTTGGCTTTGTGATGAAAGATTTTTGGTGCTTTTGATGTAAGAAATTAACTTGAGGATTGAACCTTACATTAAATATTTTAATTTGATAATTCAAATCAAGGTAAATTTTTAAAAACATATATATGTTAGCATGTCTATTTTTATTCTCATCTTCCATTGCAATCAATCTTGAAACTAATAGGAGAACATCCTTCATTGGAGTAGGCCACCCATAGATTATTGTGCAAGTTCTTCTATTTAGGGGATTTTACTTATATTGTGGAGGGCAAAAAAGGGATTCTACTCTATGATCTTTTTTTTCCACTTATGTACTCTAAAACACATCCTTGCTTGATTCATTTTCTTGAGACATTGTGCATATTCCAAACCATATCAGGATATTCTTTTAATTTCTTGATTTGAGTTTTCATTTCATATGGATTTTCTTGATTTAATAACTAATCCCTATGGTTTTTTATCTTGTATAAACCATTAACAATGAGTGTCAATAGTAGCCATGATAAATAGCTTAAATTAGTCCACAAATCCAATTACATATTAGACATTTTAAGCTTTCCATATCAATCCATTTTAACTATATTTTTATATATATTTATTTTGGCTTGTTGATCTCATTTTATGAAAGTGTAGGCATTCTTGTGATACAAACCTATACAAGGTAACTGTTTAACCTATACTAGCTTAGCAAGACAATTTGGAATATAAATTCTTATCTTTTCTTCAAAATGCAATTGTGATTGGTGCAAGTAATGTATACCTATGCATCATTTTGATAACATATTTTAAGTTATTATTTGAGCTTGTTTATATTATTCCTTATTATGTTTTATTAGAAAGCCCATAATTTTGTTTCTTTGATCATTTTTGTGAAGATGTTTAAGGTTGAATAGGGAAGAGAACAATTTGGATACAATTCTAGCTCTTTTATAAAGCATCCAAACAATATGAAATTTCATAATTTTCTTTCTATACAATATATTTTATTTAAAAATGAAAATACTAACACAAAAGGCAAACTAGGGCAATGTTGACAAATAATGTGAATGACGTATTGGGAACAATTCCAATTCTTAAACGAAGCATTTAAATAATATAAAATTTCATAATTCTTTGTCTATATAAAATATTGTAGTTATACAAGTACGAAAAGATAAAAATTTCTATAATTTGAGTACACTTGTATTAAAGTTGAAGTTAAATAAAACCAAATTCTTATGTTTGAATTTTGTTACTCATGTCATGATGTTAAGTATTGGGTTTCTTTGTTTTATTAATTGCTAAAAGCTTCCCAAATTTATTATTTGCATGTGTTTTTTGGTATAAAACATAATTATTGTATTCATTCTTGTTTGTTGGTATAAAACATAATTATTGTATTGGTTCTTATTTTATATAGTTAACATAAAATAGTTTATTGATATAAAAAAATAATTAGTAGTTGAACATATTTTCCAATATCTCACAATACTAAGATATTGCATGACAATAATAAATTTAAAAATTAATATATATATATATATATATATATATATATATATATAACATTTGTCTTTGTAAAAAATAGATATATGTTTCTTCTTATCTTATGGCGGGAGTGATAATTTTTGGCACTAACTCTTTAGTGACAAATTTTAGTGACCAAAAGTAATTTTTTTCATCAAAAGTTAATGGCGAAACATTTTATGACAAATTCTCCAAAGAAATTTTGGAAGGTTATCTCAATACTTATTTGATGTTTGATGTTTGTAGCTACTAAACAAATATGAGATTTAGTGGCAAAACTTTTGTATCACAAATGATTGGATCATATACAAATATAAATAAATATATGCATGTGTAAATATATCTTTTGTCACAATGAATAATTTTTTTTTTTTTGACAAATATATTTTATCACATTTGTACTTACTATTATATTTATAATGTTTAATAACAAAAAAAATTAAATAAATAAATAAAAGTGTTACTAGAGATTTACATATATTCCTTGATGAATAAATATCATAATAATAACATTAATTATTTTATATTGATAAAAAATAAAACTTATAATAATTTAAAAATTGGTTCCTAAGTTTTAAGATAAACAATTTTATTTTTCAATTTCAATTTTTTCTTTGAATTAATATAAGTTTCATATTTTTTTCAACCCATAAAAAGCATCATTGGTTCTCTTTATCAATTTACCCTTTTGACCCATAAAAAGCATCATTGTTTCTCTTTCTCCTTTGAGTGATACCATCAAACATGTTCATGTCACTCTAGATCGACCATCACTTGAACATATATGTCATTAAAATTTGTAGTTGTTATAGATAATGCATATATGTAGGAAGAAATCCTCAAATTGGGAAAATAATTCCTAAGATTGATGCTGAAAATATAAAAAATAAATTATTAGACCTTTAAAATAAATTCAATGCGTAGCTATGATTTGAATAAAACTATACAAAATTTAGTTATATCATTACCATAATATCATTAAAGCAATCATCTATAAATGTTCCATCTTATTTTGTACGAGTTGAAACCAACATCTCAATTCCATTAGGTCATTTCAACCCTACCTTTATTTTGCATATTCCTATAAGTATTATAAATTTATATAAAAAGAAAAACAATGATAAATTTTCAATATCTTTATATTGGATTTCTGCTTAACATTTTGATATCGATGCATGTTTTATCACTTGCTTAATTTTATTTGCTTTATTTTCTTATGGTATAGCCTATACCAAGTACAAAATAGTATGTCAACTATAGAGTTACTAGTAATCTAATAAAAGTTTCTTGTATATGAAGTAAATCATATGTAAAAGTGAGCATAACAAAATAGGTTGTGTAGAACATAATAATGTAATATTTCCATATCCCATATAATTTGGATTTTCTTTCTTTGTAATGCTAAAAATATAAACATTTGTTTAGCATACATTCCTATCCTTTGAAATGTTTTTCTTAAAGCATTACAAAACACATAAACAACATACACTTATCATATCTTGTATCGAAAGGAAACCATGTTATTATTTTTTTAACAAGTATAGGAAACAACATGTAATAGTAGTACTAGTAGCAAATGAATTATACATATATACTCAATCATTATATTACCTTTAGAATGAGTATAGGAAAAACGGTTGGTTTGGAACTACTCATAATAAACAAAATTTTGGAATGCTACAACTCAACCCATTGCTCTTTTCTTTTCTCATGGTCTCTTAAAATTGCTTCATTAAATGTTGAAGTTATTACATATATATGAATCATTGTAAATATATATTTGAATCATTTTTCAAGGCAAAACTACTACTACATGATTATTTTTCTTATCCAATTAACTCTTCTCACTCAATTCACGAAATTACTTATTACATAATGATAATACTAGAACTACAAGAAATTCTCTAGAGCAACATTGATAAGAACTTTAGCATCTTGATTATTGAAATTGGATTCCAACGTGATTGTGCTATTGTATAAGTGTAATATATTAAATAAAACCCAATGAGAAGTTGGTCTTATGGGATATGATTTAGACATACAACATCTTTAAGCTACAATATTCTTGGAGGGTGTTGATAAAAGAGATAAACTTTAAAAGGTGGAAAAAATAATGGGTCCTACTATTTAAGTGTTTTTGATAATGTAAATTCTAAAGCAATTAAAAAATTAAAAAGCCACTTCTTTTGTTTAGTAATACAAATCTAACTAGTCACTTATAGCAAAATGCAATTAGTGAATTATAAATTTGTGTAGTTTTTTATTCCATTTTTATCACTTTTTATAAAATAATGTTTTTTATAATAGAATTTTTTTATATTATAAATTTCATTTGTTTTAAATTAAAACACTTCTTTTAAATTCAAATATTTTATTATTAATTCCTTAGAACAATAAAGACAAATTCCAAAAAATATTTATTTTAATTGATTTATGAGATTTACTTTTAATGAATTTCTTTTAAAATTGAACCTTTTACTTTTAGTTATTTTTAATTCCTTAATCAAATAAAATTAAAATCCTAAATAACTTATATTTAATTAATTTATAAGCATTACTTCATTAAAAGATTCCCAATTTTTTTATTTGGCACAATTAGAGAGACAAAAAATAGAAAAAGAAAAAAATTAAAATAAAGAATATGAGAACTTTTTAAGTTATTTATTTATTTTAAATATTTTCTATCTTTATATATATTGTGATATTTATTTATTTATTTATTTTTAATTTCATAATATAATAAAATTAGATTTCTTAGTAAACTTGATTTCACTGGTTTATAAAATACTATTTCATTAAACAGTTCCAAAAGTTTTTTTTAGTATATTTTCAAAGAAGAGAAGTAAAAAAAAAAAATGATATTATAAGGTACAATAAGAGAACTTCACAATGTTGTTGTTGTTGTTATTATTATTATTATTATTATTGTTATTATTTATGTTTTGTGTATTATTATATGTTGGGTAATTTATTTAAAGTTATAAATTTGCTAACATAGTTATATAGCTATTCATTTCTTTAGTATAATATGTTAGATGATCTCAATAAATACAAGAATATTGTTATTGCTTGTGTAAGAAAACATAACTATGCTTGGAGAACAATATTCATCATGCATTTTTCAATGGACTTGATAATAATAATTTTTTATCTAAAATATACCAACAACAATGCACATAATTCATTTTCAATCTTCAACTATTTTCCTTACACTACAAGAAAAAAAGGTCTTCATTGACAGTTTTTCATCGTCAAGATAAGGTATATCTGTTAAGGTAGATCAGTATTCACATATGCCATCTATGTCAGTGTCAAGAAATGATAAAAGCTAGCTTGATATATGCATATGTTAAGGTAGAACTTATTTCTATCAATGTAGGAATCTTATTAATATGACATATGTTAATGTTTCTTCCACTTCAGTCAAGGTTAGGTTAAACATATGTCAAGGTTGACTCACCATTTTGTCAAGATTATATTCATTATACGTTAAGCTTAAGTATGATATATGTCAATGTTGTTTTATATGCTTTTAAATTTAATTTACATATATGTCAAGGATGTTTTTTTTTTTTTTTTCAAAGTTGAAATTTCAATATGTTAAGTTTCCTTTATTCTTATGTCAAGGAATACAGTTTCTTTTATGTCAAGATTTCTTTATTCATATATCAAAGAAATTGTTTTATTTCATATCAAGGTTGCATATAGAACATGTCAACAATTTAACCTGTTGCCCAAATGATCTGCATCAAAATTGAACTTGTTGTGTATATATATATATATATATATATATAAAGTACATGAATGTATAAAATATATTAAAAAATATATGAACATGTAGGCAAATATATTGACAAAAAAAAAAAAAACTTAATATTTGTGCATAATCTTATATTATCATCACATACATCCAAAAAAAGGCAAATAAGTACCCAAAAATTTAATAGTTATACATGATAAATAAAATGTATGCCAGATCTTATGCCTTCAAAAGTACTGTAACGGCTGCAAATGCCACCTAACTTTCTACAAGTAGTAAAAAAAATAGCAGTATATGTTTATATTTGAAAAACTAATAAAAGGATATAAACATGTATCCAAATGTATTCCCAAACAACCTAACAGCTATATATAATTTTGCTATCTTGTCAAATATATCTAAAAAAAAGGATAGATATTTACCCAAAAATAACCAAATATCAAGTAGCTATACATGATAACAAAAACTTATGCGTGATCTTCTCCTCTAAAAACTGCAACTACTGTAAATGTTACCTAATCTCTAGCAAGAAAGAAAAAAGTAACATTATTTTATGTTTATTTTTGAAAGTTTATTAAAAATTCAATGGAAAAGAATCCATGTCCAATGTATATTAAACATGTCACCCAATCTCTTGCAAGTATGAAAAAAAACAACATTATTTTATGTTTGTGTTTGAAAGTTCATTAAAAAGATATAAATATGTATCTTAAATATATCAAAATGTATCCACAAACAACCTAGCAAGTATACATGATCTTGTACTATTATCAAATATATATATATATATAAATAAGATATTTACTAAAAAAGAACCAAAAATTAAATAATTATACATGATAACAAGAACTTATACCTGATCTTGTACTCTAAAAATTGCAAGTGCTACAAATATCACCCAACGTTTTGCAAGTAAAAGAAAAAAAAAACAACATTACTTTATGTTTATGTTTCAAAATTTAAAAAAAAAGATATAAACATGTACCTAAATATATCCAAATGTATTCACAAACAACCAAGCAACTATACATGATCTTGTACTCTTATCAAATAGATATATAAAAAAAATGACATAGATATTTACCAAAAAATCCAATAGCTATACATGATGACAAAAACTTATGCCTGATCTTGTACTCTAAAAATTGTAAATGTTGCAAATATCACCCAACCTCTTGCAAATAAGAAAAAAACAACATTAGTTTATGTTTATATTTAAAAGTACGAATTAAAAATATATAAACATGTACCCAAATACATAAAAAATAAAAAAAATAAAAATCTAGCAATGAACTTTTAGGAAAAAAAATATAAATAAGATATGTACCTAAAAATATCCAATAAAAGAAAAAAAACTAATTGCAACTTTACATACATGATAGCAAAAACCTATGTTGATGTTATATTCTCAAAATTGCAACTACTGCAAATGTTATTCAACCTTTTGCAAGTAGATAACAAAACTACATTACTTTAAGTCTATATTTGAAATTTTACTAAAATGATATTAACATGTACCAAAATTTATGCAAAAAGAATTCAACAGACATACCTAATAAAAAAATAAAAAATAAAAACATGAATTTGTACTTTCATCAAATGTATCTTTTAAAAGATATAGGTATGTACCCAAAAGTATCCAAAACTTTAGCATCCATGCATGACAATAAGATCTTATGTATGATCTTGTAATCTCAAAATTGCAACAACTGCAAATGTCACCCTATACCTTGCAAAGAGGAAAGATGAAACATTAATTGAAATTTATGTTTGAAATTTTATTAAAAAATTATAAAATTCACATGCCCACTATACTTGGTCTAAGATAAGAGTGCTAAAAAATGAGACCCATTCAGATCTCACTTCATCTAACTTAGCTCGTGAATAAGTTTTTTTTCTTTCAAACTAAAATATATGACAAGAGAAAATATGTTAATGTGAAACATTAAATATATGTATAAGTTGTCATGTACTTATGAAAATACATAAGTAAATAAATCTGAGATGTTAGGAGACTTCTATTTGCAATTATGTCTCACATGTATTGCATAAAAAAATATCCGCACATGACACCATCCAACTGTTTGGGCCCTTATGAGCAAAATTATATCGACAAAATTTCACAATCAAATATGACATCATATAAATTTGGTCAATTTTTTCATCCTTCACATTTTAAATTTATAAAAACAATGAATGACATAATGTTAGTTTCAAGTAAAATTTGCACCTAAATTAAGTCAATACATGTCTAGCATAATACCCTAGGCTCCCATGTTTAAAACTTGGAGGGTTAAATTGGGTAAAATATAAGAATGTCATATAACATGTATATGGGAAATATAGACAAAAAAAAGGAATAGATAAAGGTAATGATTAATTATATTTATTAAGAATAGTGATTAACTATAGAAAAAAAGAATAGTTAACTTTTGTCTGTGTGAGAATATCCCTTAGAAAATATCATGACTTTTAAGACTTCATTAAGGTAAATCAATCAAGCTTCAAGAGCAATTATCGATAACATATTTGGAAATATTTAGTATTAGCCTCCTTTTACATCTCATAGATTGACATTATAGAAGAGAAATGCAATTAGTAATTATGAGGAATAAATGTTTTACATATGAATAATTTGATTGAAGATTGATAAAAGAGTCAAGAGAGAGAGAAATAAAGAGAGAGAGAGAGAGAGAGAGAGAGAGAGAGAGGTTGTGCCTTGCAAGAAACATCTAAACTAAATATAGGATGTATATAAGACATACTAAGGCCAAAAAAAAGATATAAAGAACAACTCACTCTTGAGTAACATGATCAAAGCTATCTAAAGTATCCTCATTGCTTCCTTACCCACACACACATCTAAAAGGATCTTAAGGATTGTAAATGCTATGGATACAGTGATCAAAATTTAATAATTGTTCTTCCTATGACCAACATTTCAAATTGACTAATTATGTATATATTAATTTTTTTTATGCTTGAATTTTCTAAGGTTTGATCTTCCACATCATAATACAATTGAAAAAAGTTTTGTACTCATGCATTTTTTTTTAAAAATTCCTAGTTTTCTTCTAGTTTCTATTACTATTTCTTGAAATATTAATTGTAGAAGGTGAAAATGGATCATAAATCTTTCAATCACATGACAAAATGAATTTGTTCCTTTTTAGTACTACTTCATTACTAGTAGAATAATGGACATATGAGTACATTGTATTCATAGCAATTTAGATTATATTTTCATAAGGTGGTGATTACTACTCAAAAAATACTCTTTTATAGCTTGAAATTAACTGTTTTAAACACTTTTGAGTAGTAGTTATTACCTTTTAACTCAATTGGCACATTAAGGAACCTAGCAAAAGTTACTAATCAATTTTTGGCTAGTTTTGGTATTTTTGGTAGCTTTTTGATCATTAAAGCAAGCCAAGAATGAGGGAGAATTTTGTGCAACCCTTGGCAATAAGTTTCCAAGCCAATCAAGAGATGCAAGGAAGAAAAATAGCGAGAGAAATCCAAATGAAGCAATTTCGCATGGCTATGCGAATATCTTCACATGCTATGCAAAATTCAAGAGGGGAGCAGCTTCAGGACAAATTTGGAGCACTTACTGGAGTCCATTTTATACATACTATATACCATTTCGAAGCTCTGGAAGTCAGGAGTCCAACTCTTCAAACGGTGTGCAAATTGGAGCTGAAATGAAGAAGTTATGGCCATTTGAAGACAACTACGCCAAGCTGTGCGAAAATTTAGCAGCCTTGCGAAAATTTTGCAAGCTTTCTTTTACCTTGCGAAAATTTCGCAAGCTTTTTTTAGCCTTGCAAAACCAAAGCTGATTTTCGCAAGCCAAAGGTGAATTTTGCAAACCCAAGCTGATTTTTCGCAAACCAAAGCAAGCCTTGCGAAACCAAAACTGAATTTCGCAACCCTTTGCGAAATTTTCACAAGCTTGTGAAAATCCTCTTGTGTAATTTTCAGATATTTTTCACTGACTCTGTTAGATTTTTATCTCAAGATATTTGATAGGTTTGCTTAGTTAGGAAGGTTGGGAAAACCTCTCTATTTATTCTTTTGCATCGTTTGTAAATATATGACAAAAGGAATCGATCAATATATCAAAAATAGTTTTACACCTTTAAATACAGAGCCTTGCTTGGCCTTACTGTCTCATTTTTTTTTCATTTTCTTTCTAGTCAAACACCCTCTGAGGATGTTTTCTCGGAGGATGAGTGGCTAGGCTTTTCGTTTCTTGGACTGGGGGAAGCCAGGTAAAGGATCCGGCTACAGAGGTGGGAGTTTTCCTTGCTTTAATTGAGGAGAGTTGTTACCCCATTAATGGTTTTTGTTTCTTTTTATTTAACTTAAAATCCCTTAAAATCACCTGGGCCAATACTTGGTAAACTTAGTAGACTCTGTGGAATCCATGGTAGTCTAGCAGTTATCATTTACGAGCCTCTGGAAGGTGGTTTATAGGTAGGATTATCTAGAATGGTCCATACTTGGTAAGCTTAGCAGACTCTGTGGACTCCATGGTAGTCTAGTAGTTATCATTTACGAGCCTTTGACGGATATTCCAAGGTTAAAGAATTACCTTGAATAGCCAATACTTGGTAAGCTTAGCAGACTCTATGGAATCCATGGTAGTCTAGTAGTTATCATTTACGAGCCATTGGAAGATGATTCTCAGTGAGAGGTCTTTAGCGTTTAAAACCATTAAAGGGAAGCAACTACAGTTTTTCATGAACCAGTTGGATTAATTCTTATTTGCTAAATACACACCAGTTCTAGAGATAACCATCCTTTATGTTATTGTCCCCAACGCGAGGAAAAGATCTGGAATCTCCTCCTTTGTGTAAGGAACCTAAACCTAGTGACCTAAAATTCCAAGAAACCCTTTTCTTTGTAATCAATTTCAGTTACTATTTTTGGTTGACTTAAAATCAATCTTTTTCACCCAAAATTATGTTTTCTTTTAAAGTTAACTTTTTAAGGAAAAAACACCATTTCAGTACTTGAACTAATATCACGTGTACTATGAAAACCCATCCCTGTGTTCGACCTTAGAGCCACTATACTATGCTAGCTATGCTACCCTAGTGTAAGGTGATTTAGGTTTATAAATTTTGTTGATGACACCCATCTGGGCCAGAATTAAATGGAACAGGCGCTATGGGACGAATCAGGTGGTGAAACAAACATATATAGTATCCTTCTCAACTCAAGTTAGAAATAGAAAATAATAACAAAAACAATTATAAGCTAAGAAAAATCATATATATAGATATATATTCATGCGAGAGAAAGCCATATAGAATTTTTACATTTCAAAAATCAAGTAAACTTTAATTCAAGAAAGCAACTTAAATGTAGGTAAGTCTTCAAAAAGTTAGAAAATGAACAAAAAGTTTAGGAGAAGAAAAAAATGTAATCTCAATAGCTATCCACTTTAGTCTTTCTTAGATCCTTTTTTCTTTTGAGATAAAAAAATTCAAAACCCCCTACAAAAACTAAGATTACATTAGTGTTCATTTTGAGACATGAAAACTAAAATTATGGTAGACTTACATGTTCACAATATCTTTTATATCTTGGTTTGGTTGTTGTAATAACGAGTCTAAATAGTAGACTGTTTGTGATTTGAGATCAATTACAGCTAAAACCCAATGAAACCTATAATATATTAACGTATAATATAGATAAATAGCATTTATAAGGCTAAGAAATTAAAAACAATTTTGATTAACAACTTACTTTGGGTTTTATGGAAGAAAAATTAGGTCTACCAATTTGGAGTCAATTAGGCGATCAACAATGAACCTTGCTCTTTTTTCAATTAGTGGGGCTATTGATCTAGCCTTGGACACCATTCTTGGATGAACAAATATAATTTTCTCATGTAGTCTATCGTCCAGATGTTCATGCAACCACATAATGAAATGTCACCCAATTTAGAATTACTTAAAAAAAAATAAAAAATAAAAAAATCAACTTCTACTTATTTATATCATGAATGTAACATAAAGATTTACAACAAGATCTCACCAAATATAAAAACATATACAATTCATGGTTAACTCTTTTGCAAAAATTACGTCCTTCATTTCAGTTGTTAAGAGGAAGGTTTGAAATTTCATCCCAAAAACATTGATTGGAAAGTCAACTTTGGGTGCCGGTTTAGCCTCCAATATTGCTAAAACTATTTTTGAAAATAGTTGTATATCTCTAGGATTTTCATATTTGATTTTACTTGGGGATGCTTGTATCTTCATTTTATTATTCCTCTTTCCAACATCCTAAACACATAAATAGATGCATGACATTAAAATAAAAAATAAATAAACCAAGAGTGTAGGAAAATGTAACTCAACTTTGAAAGTTTGGGTATAATGTTATCACCTCATCATTTTTATCATCTATCACAAATGCAACAGGCCACAAAACCTTATAACCAACACCCTCCCTTACCGTACTAATGTTTTCAGATAGTGGGAATGGAAGAAGTGCATTAGGTTGAAGAGGGTAAAGGATGACCACTAATATATCAGTACCATCAATGGAAATCTTTGAATCTCATAAATAAGTTCCATATGCAACAATGTTCTCTTCAATTTCAAGAGCTAATTTGCATTTATAAACCTATAAAAACATATTTTGTTATCCTTAGTCTTTCATTTTAGTTATTTTATATATTGTTTTTATAAATTTAACTTAGGAAAAGCCATATATACTTGAGTTAGTGGAGAAGCTTTTCGAGTCCCTTGTGCTGATAGGTTCTCCACATGAGCATTATAATGAGTCTTCCCTCGTGTTTCTTTATGTCGCAATAATTGTTTCCTTATGTTTGTGTTGCTTACTTCAGAGTGGGGTGTGAGGGTTTTTTTTTTTTTTTTTTTTTTAGCTTTCAAAGCAATAATCTCCTCTTCCAAGCTCTTTACTTTCTCCCTTATCATCCTTTGACATTCCTCTTCTTCAAGAGTTTTTGTGGGTTTTGGTGTGTTGAAGAATTGTTTGGGCTTTTTTTTTTCCCCACATTTTCCTCTAACCCATCCAGGATGCTCTGATGTACCTAATGCTAAAGTGAGGTTATCCTTTTGGCCAACACATATAATCTTCCCTTCCTCAATGGCCTTTGCCAACTCATCCTCTAAAAAATACAAAATGCTTCGATAGTCATATTAAATAAAAAAACAAATGAAATTGACTAAAACTGAGTATAGATTTGACAACTTACAATCTTTTCCAATACAAGTCTCGTAACATCATCATATTCACCTTTTTTCAATCTTGCTAGTTTCCACAAGACCCATCTATCAATAGGTTTCCTCGAACTTGTCTTTTGCATCTATCAAAAAACAAAAAAGTGAAGTAATTAAACTTTACAAAAGTAAATGTCCAACAAAATAAAATACACTAATTCAACTTATCAATTCTTTTTGAAGTCCTACATATCCTTTCCTACTCACTTGATGAATATAGACGTATTTTGCCCTCCTTTTTTTTTTTTTTTTTGATTTAATTTGAAACTCTATTGACAACCTATTAGCCACTAACTTTCTCCAGTCTTCAATTGGAATGTAATTATATTCAATTGATGGTTACAAAAGGTACTCGAGCTTATCTTTATAAGGCAGGATATACTCTTTCGTCAATGTGTGCCTAAATGACCTAAAGCTAGTCCCAATGGATGATATGATGTTGTATTTGTTATTCTCATCAACCAAGAATGTACCCTAAAATATAAGATCTTGATTATTTAATAAGTATGTAAGGTCTACACAAAATATAAGAAAATAATTTCACTAGATTACTATATACCTTATACGAAGATCTTGATCATTTAATAATCATGTAAGGTCTACACAAAATATAGGAAAATAATTTCAATAGATTACTATACACCTTAACGCAATCCCATAATTTCTCCTTCAATTCTATAGGCACTACTCTCCAACCGGTATGATATACTGGCACCATGGTTCGTGCTAGCATGCCTAAGTATGATACAAGCTATACATATCCCTCACCCCTCCCTCACCCCTCCCTCACCATCATCATTATATTGAATATCAATTTTCACTCCTTCACTTCTTTTTTTAGCAATTTCAGGTCTTAAAGTTGGGCTTCTTTACCTTTTTGGTGAAGTAATCTTCTGTTTTCCTTCCTTTTGATCCATCTACATGACAATCAAAAGAATATGATCAATCTCATATATATATATATATATATATCTTACATTCAAAAGTAAAGCATGATATTTTAATAGTTACTTGCTCTTTATCTCTTCTTGGTGGAGACATTTGTAAAGATGTATCACTTTTCTTGTAAGTTCCCAAGTAATTAAGAATTATGCAATAATAAACAACACTTGAAAATGTATCTCAACTAAATATAAAGAAATTAGTTACAAAATAATTTCATAAGTAGGAATAAATCATTGTTGTACAAACTTTGCAATACATGAAAATTAATCTTAAATCTCGATTATGAAATATGCATAAAATTAATAGGATAATCTATTATTAAACCTCAACAACAACATATCATTGAGTTTAAAGAAAAGTACCATGACTTATCTTATAAAACACACACACACACACACACACACACACATACACACATTCTACCACTAGCTTAGTTAAATTATATCTATTTTAGTCACTATTGTTATAAGGTCCTAGTTGGAATGCACGCTTCTAGTTAGGATGCAATACTCATAAAATGAAGTTTAAGAGTGTTGGTTGAGGATGCATTGCAAGGTGTTTGATTTTCCTACTATTAAGCATATAAGCATTGATCATATGTAATGAGACGTGGTTGCCTTAACTTTAATGATTCTAGGATACATGGCTTCACTTACGCAATATTGAGGATGGAGTAATGTCCCTAATAGTTAACAATAACAAACCAAAGACTACGTTCATTGAAGCTAAATAAATTGAAGAAGATGTTCTCTAATTTGACATAAAGTAAAAAATCTACCAGATTCACATTAATGAAACTTTATTCGAATTTTTTAAAACTAATGTCATTCAATTACACAGAATTTGCAACTTGATCAATTATCTCTCAAAAGCTTTGTTATCTATCATAAACACGTGACCTAAAACAAAGGAAGGACCAAGAAAATAAAAATTATGGTATTCATAGACTGTTTTAGTTGGAAATAAGAATATTTAACTATCAATTAAAAAGTATTTTTCCATCGTTAGATGATTCCTTACGAGGATCAACTTCATACAGGGTAGGTTATTATTATGTTTACAGCTAATTCATATATGTTATTTATTAATGTTTCAAACCGGATCATTATGAGTTGGTGGATTCAATCCATCTTCCCATAAAACCTTTTGCTTTGTTTTGCATAGTACATAGTTTAACACTTTGATTTAAAGTTTTTAATTCAAATACATGGAAACCTTCAATGGGATTACCCCTTAAATTATTTAAAATTTGAATCAATATGAAATAGGTGAGTAATGACTTTATCTTGTCTAATCTGAAATTAAACTTACAGTACTAACATATAAGCAACATTTATTTAACTACATATCTATTAAGCTCAAATGAAAGTTCAAACTATTCAATATATATAAATATGATACTAACTGCATTTATTTAGAATAGCTTAGCAAAGTATATAATAGTAAAAATATATTTAATAGGAATAAAATAAAAACATAACATTGTCGAGCATCACATTGTATATTAATAATAACTCAAAAATCACATAATACACTTAGTAGTCACAAAGCACAAAAATAATAAAAAATATTAAGCTTAATGTTCAATCCAAATCCCCTCACAATCAATACACATACAAATTTCATCATAATCTTCAACTTCATCAAAAGAATTAATATTAAGCATCCCATTTGCAAATGGGTGATGCTCCATACAATTTTCAGCTATGTTGTCATCACCTTCTATGTTGAACAACTCCATTTTTGGCTTTGATAATACAATAAACCATCTTAGATCAACTTGATCTTCTACATAAAATACTTGTTGGGCTTGCGTTCCCAAAACCAAAGGATCTAATTTATGTCCTATCTTGCTTAAATCAACTAATGCAAACCCAAGCTCATCAACTTTGACACCAGTTTTGCTATCAACTCAATCACACTTAAAAACACAATTATTAAACATGTTATAATCAAGGTCCCATATCTCTATGACAATCCCATAAAAACATATCACCAAGCACAGGATTCTTATCTTTGGCACTTGTAATTTGCATGGTCGATGCCACAATACTGACACCACTATTTTGGTTGACTCGTGCCTCATCATGGTCCTTAATATGGTAACGACAACCATTAATGATATATCCAGGGTAAGTAAGAACTTGTTGTCTTGGTCCTTACGCAAGCCACTTAAATTCCTTTAAATAGGTTCTTTCTTACTTATGTCATCTGAAACCTATAAGGTTCATTAATGATGTATAAGTCAATGTAATTTAAATTTTGTAAGCATTAAATTTTAAGGGGAGTATGAATATTGAGTTTCATACCTTTTTTTTAAGCCAATAACTAAATGTGCGCACATGTTCATCCTCTAGCCACTTCACTCTCTTTGATTAACAAGGATATTTTGTCTTCAAACATTTCATATGTTCACTATCAAGTAAAAATAGGCAAGTCATGGTTTGTATAAACATTAGCTAGAGTTTCAAACTCATATATTCACATATATGACACTTACTCAATAAAAGGTTGTACAATGGTTGTATTTTGTAGAACATAATGATGTGCTTGTTCCACCAATTTATAATCATGAATAGTTATTGCACGACCACCAAATAATGGTTTCCCATATTTCCATTCATCTTTCATACTAGAAGGAATCTCAATTGCATCCATGCCCGATAAATACTTTGTACAAAACTCTAAGGCTTCCTTTGTGATGTAGCACTTAGTAATGCACCCTTCTGGATGATTATGATTTTGAACGTAACCCTTTAGGACTTTCTTGTACCTTTCAAATGGGTACATCCATCTCATAGACATTGGTCCACATAATCTAACTTCTCTTACAAGATGTACTGTTAAATGAAGCATGATGTCAAAGATGGAAGGTGAAAAATACTTCTCTAGCAAGCACAAAGTCACCACTATGTCTTGTTGTAGATCATTCAATCTTGACATGTCCACCACCTTTGCACAAAGTGCATTAAAGAAAAAACACAATCTTGAAATGGCATATCTGACATGCTTAGGAAACATGGATCTTATTACTACTAGTAGTTGTTGTTGCATAAGTGCATGATAATCATGGGACTTAAGACCACTAAGCTTTAGCTCTTCCATAGACACAAGGTTTATAAAGTTTGAATAATAACCTTTAGGAAACTTCAAATCAGCTAGAGTCTGCAATAATATTTTCTTCTCTTTTCTACTTAGAGTATAACATGTAGGGGGAAGATAAGTTCGCTTCAACCCAAACCTTGGTGCTAAGTCAGGCCTTAAGTCCATTTCGAGAAGATCAAGTTGATACTTTACTCCATCCTTTGTTTTACCTAGAATGTTAAGCAAAGTTCCAATGATGCTCTCGCAAACATTCTTCTCTATATGCATGACATCCAAGTTGTGTCGGATATAAAAATATCTCCAGTATTCAAGTTAAAAAAATATAGACTTCTTTTTCTAGCAACTTGTAGGATTAGAAAAGGATTCACATTGTTTAACTTTCTTTTTCTTTCCCCATGAGTCATGAATCATATCAACCTTTCTAAATATTTCATCTCTAGTAAGTTCTTTTGGAGATAACCCAAACCCTTGTTCACCATTAAATGCCTTTTTTTGCTTTCTAAATGGATGGTTGTAGGGAAATCATTAATCGTCCATAACAAAATAGCCTTTAATGTGAACAACTCTTGTTGATGTGCATCATAGACTTTCACCCTTACTTCCCACAATGTTATCAAATCATCGACTAATGGTGCCAAATAAACATCAATATCATTACCAGGTTGTCATGGTCCTGATATTAGCAAAGATAATATCATAAATTTCCTTTTCATGGATAACCAAGGAGGAAGGTTGTAAGTTATTGTGAGAAGAGGCCAACAACTATGCCTACTGGTCATGAAGCTATGAGGATTGATACCAACTACTGAAATAGCAAGTTTAAGGTTCCCACAATCTGAAGCAAATTTAGGCCACATTTGGTTCACTAGCTGCCATCTTGGGGAATCCACTGGGTGTTGAAGTTTACCTTTATTTTCTCTTCCTTGTGCATGCCATTTTAGGTCTTTCGCTATTTTGGGAGATTGAAACATCCTCTTAAACCTAGGGATGAGTGGGAAATACCACAACACTTTTGCAGGAATCCTCTTAATTTTTCTTGCCCCTACCTTGTTTACCTTCCTCCTTGACATTCCACAAGTAGGACATGAAGATGCATCATTTAACTCATTCTATGCAATCATTTGGGCATGCATGCATCTTTTTGTATTCCATCCCTAATGCATTCAATGTTTTCTTAGCCTCATACATGGATAAGAGAATCTTATTGTTCACCGGGAGCATATCCTCTAATATTTGGAGTAAATCTGAAAAGCTTTTATTTGACTACCCATACTGTGCCTTCACATTGTACAATTTAACTAATGTAGAAAGCTTTGTGAACTTTATACAACCAAGATACAAAGGTTTTTCAACATCTTCAAGCAATTTTTTAAATGACATTGGGTCTATCATGAACTCATCTTCTATAGCATGAACCATTTCTACTGTACTAGCAACATCACCATAATCCATCGTGTCATAACGTTGTACCATTTCAATTGGTTGTCTACTAGTAGGACCTACTTCTCCATGCCAATACCATGTACGATAACTCTGGTCAATATAATTGAAAAACATATGTTCCCGAATCTTGTTAGGTGTATGATGTATTAAGTTTCCACATCGCATACAAGGACTACAAATTCCACTTTGATTCGGACAATGTTCTAATGCAAAATTAATGAAGTATTCAACTCTTTCCTCATACTCCCTTGACATTCTATCTTTAGACATCCAACTTCGATCCATTCTATGATTCAAATACACAATGAATTAATCATGAGGAATTTTAACATTAGAATCAACTTGTTAAGAGTAAGGGCTCTTGCTCCATGCATAAGACTCTTTTTTTTTTTTTTTTTTTTTTTTTTTTTTTTTTTTTTTTGTCTACAAAAGGTATTGTTTTAACATTTTTGAAATGTTAATGTTGTCTACAAGTATATCAAAGTGGGATAGTTAATTATAAAAATTGTCTTATTCAATTCATGTAATTGTAGTTAATGCCAACAATTATTAATTTAAAATTCCTATTAATTCATGATATTTCATCTTATTAAATACATTTAATTTCATTAGGTATTGAACCAAAGTAAAAAATGTGGTTCACTTATAGAATTATGATCCTATCTAGTTGATACGCTACCATACAAATGAGAAATAAATATATCTCACATTTGTTTAAGTCTTTATTCACTCTCGAATCGTCAAAGATCACTTATTATGTATATTTTTGTAGAATTAAAATAAAATTATATATCAAAATATTAAACCAAGAAACATAATTAACTCTCATGATTCTATCTTGTTAAACTAAAATCAACTTATACTACATGTCTTATGCATTCCAACATCTCCAACTTCCTAGTTTAGGTGGTGGTTCCTATCCCATATAGGAATACATAATCCCTACTTGTCAACTACTATTATGTTTTGTTTCATTTTAGAAAACTTCCCGTAGCGTTTCCCCATAGTTCTCCAAGTACTCAAAATGGAGGAGGCATATTATTCAGCCTTGTCCAAATATGCACCCATAGAACAAAAGGAACGACCGTCAAAATTTCTAAAAAATGAACCAAGCATAAGAGCGTAACTTCAAAGATATTATGTTTTCCTTATATTGTCCAATTGGGCAATTCAAGCATCATTTGTAGAAAAAAAATAGTCTCATTCACATGCTAGACAAATTTAGAAGTTGTCAACTTCAAACTAGTTCATCAATGAACCATTTTCATTCTTTGACAACTTAAATGTCCCTAGCATGTAATAAGAGAAATTTTTGTCATACAAGGATGCTAGAATGGGAAGTCTAATATTTCATGCATGAACTTATTTAAATCCTATCTAAGTATCCTAAACACATTAAAATGAAATACATTTGAATCCTTTAACATATTTGTTATTTGCCTAGTAGAAGAAAAAAGAAATATATTTACTTGAAAACTCATGAGTAGAGAAATTTAATTAGACTTGGCAACAAAAAAACAGAAGTTAATACTCAAGATATAAAGTAATCAACTTCACAGGCAAACCCATACATGGATGATAATGTAGGCCATTTAAGTTTCTAAGATAAGCAATATTCTTTACAATACTAATGAGCAAATTAAATAATAATAATAATATGTAATAACAATAACCCTTTGTCCCTTAAAAAAAAAATAGAAATAGTAATATTTTAAAAAGAATGTCAAAGAATGTGGAGATTCATAATGAAAGGAGTTTAGTCTTTTCATAACATATCCCTAATCATACATCATATATTTTTTTTTTGGATTTAGTAGGTCACAAGAGTTGTTGATTCTTATGAGGTTTAAGGACACAAAGCATATATTAGTGTTATTGATAGGTTGAATTTAGTTATTAGCCACCAATTTGATACAAGCTATTTTAGTGTTGGAAACAATAGAGATCTCGTTTCTTTGAATGGTCAACTCTACTTGATTCATATTATATAATTGCTAAAAGTTTTGAATACCACAAGTGATTATTTAACAAGAAAGAGAGTTTCCTTAGGCAATATCCCAACAATTATGAAGTTCATTACTCTTTTTATGGCATCCAAACATGGTTTCTAGACTTGAAGACGATATGGTTTTGATATATATACCATTAAAAAAGCATGGTTTTTGGACTTAAAGACCATATGATTCTGATATATACCATTAAAAAAAGTTGTAACTCATTAAATAACCTCACATTCAATGGAATCAAATTAAATCCAAAGTAAACCCACCCACTAGACCAAATCTACTAACCACCAAATAACTCAACTTCAAATCTAATTATTTATGTTCATTTTCCTTTAAAAAAATGAAGTACTGAGAAGTTAGAGTTTCATTGCAAAGTATAGAGAGAGATATTGGAGAGAGCAAAGAATTACCTTAACAAGACTTGTCCTTTGAAATTGTCCTTTAGTGATTGAGAAATTAAAAAGCTAACCCATGATTAAGAGGATCTACATTTTTGGTACAAGGAGATAAACTTTTAAACATCAAATAGAACATCAAAGGGAAAACAATAGCTGGAATAGGCAAAAGCTTTTCTTAGATGTAGACAAACTTTTTAACTACGTACAAATAGAACATCAAATGGAAAACAGTAGCTAGAATAGGTAAAAGCTTATCTTAGATCTTTGAGTAGAGAATGAAGAAGGAGATGGAAAAAAAATCCTTATGTACCTAGATTTAATATCTTTAAAGCAAACAAACAGTGTGGAAATGAGTCACCAATGGAGGAAAGTGCAATACATGAAGGAGCTAGAGATATGCATGCTTAAATTTTAATACCTTGAAACCGGCACCTAAACTGGTCTTTGATATTTGAGAAGGAACATCACCAATCTCCATTAAAACTCTTAGTTCTTTTTCCCCTTGTTTGCTTGCTTTTTTCTCATCCAGGTTTCATGTTTCTTGTTGTACTTTTAGGCTAAAAAAATAGGGTCATCATTATGTACCAATGTAGTTTGAGAAAGGTTTGCTTTATTTCTACAATGAATTGGAAAATTTGGACCATTATTACATAACAATAAAATATTTTATAATGAATTTTGTAATAAATAAATTAGAATTATAAAATATTCATTTTATAATATGTTTCTTTCAATAATTTTAGTATTTTCATATTTCATGTTTATCTTTTTTATAGATACAAATTTTTATTAATAAATAATTTTACCATAAAAATTGTCATATTATTTAATAAAATTTTTTATCATTGCTTTCATAATAATTCTAAATAAAATACTATTTTAATTCATTTATAAAAATTATATTGAATCTATTTAAATATTTTATATGGATTTATATTAAAATTAAATCTCTTTTAAATTAAAGTTATTTAGTTTTTTAATTTAATTTCTATCATTATTAGGATGTAGGCTATAGAAATTTACTTTTATTCTATCAAATTGAGACTCAAGCTTGCTTAAGTCATTTATAAAGAGTTAGAGATGGTATAGAAACACCACCTTTGAAATCACATGCTTTTAGTTATTAGATATTGGTTATTAATTGATGCAACTGTACATAATAACAATAACATAATTAACTGAATATATAGTTCTAATTATATATATCAGAAACATTTAAATATATAGCAGCATGTTTTATGGAGTTTTTTTTCCCATTTTTGAATTTTTTTTTTTCCCCACCAATTGGGTGATAATGTTGAATATTTTGACTTGCTATAAGTAGCTAACAATTTAGGGATGATGATTAGGGATATGACATTTGCTCCCCTTCTCCACTAACCTACAACCAATAAGTAGTTTTCGACTTCCTCATCACTAACCTGTAGCCTATAAGCACTTGACAGTTAGGGATGATGATAACATGGATAATGACATGACTCCACTATCTCCAAGGCTCCTGCTTTAACCTTCTCTAACATTGGCTTTACACTTGCAGGATGCCAAGATAACATGTCCAATTTATTTTTCAATGAACTCTTTGTCATGCTTCTTACAGTTTTGGAATTGAGTAAACGTATACTCATTCAGTATCTTACTACCAAGACCACCAGTTGGAATAATGGGATATTTTAAAAAAATTAAATTTTTTAATATAAAATATATATAAATCTAGATTAAATAACAGAGCAGAAAAGGACTTATAAAGTTTTAATATAACTTTTATTTTTTTTGAAATTTCATATTCTTCCATTTTATCTCCCTTAATTTTCTTAACACATTCTCTTCTCTAATTTTCTTAACACATTCTTTCATTCAAAAATTTCAAGATGAAAATGAAATTTTAAAGCTTATTGTATTAGTTTGTTTTTTTAAATGGCAATGAGGAAGATCACTATACTTTGAAGAACTGAAATAATATATATATATATATAATGACATTACAACTTGACCATTAAACACCCAAAATTTAAATTTAAATAGGGAGGTGCATTCATCCATCTCTTATAATTATTATAACAAATGTAAAGACAAACACATATATGCTTAGAGAGTCATAAAACAAAAAGAAAGCTTAGAAAGAGAGAAAATAAGAAAAAATAAAAATAAAGTAATCTCAAAACCGAGATTTTGTACTTGAAGAGAGAACCTTTTGTTTTATGAGGTAAGACAAGTTAGTCAGTCATAACAGTATTTTCTAATAGTACTACCATTCAAACTATAGTTTCATTTTTAGAAACTAAAAATTATTTTTAGAAATTAACCCCATTATCAGACAATTGTTTTCTCATTAACAATATAGGGAGCTTCTTAAGAGTAAATTTTTGCCCTTTTTTTTTTTAAAAAAAAAAAAACGAAAAGATTAAATAAATTAAAAATCATAAAATACAAATAAAGGAAAACACAATACTTTTAATTTATATTGAGCTCCATCTAGTTTTCCTTTGATAGTAAGTTAAACACAATTTATATTTTTTTTCTAATGAATTCTTGTTTATAATTTAATACGGCATCCAAATACAATAATATGTAAGAAACATAATGAATTTCTACATCTTATTTAATTTCTATATCAACATTTCAAGCATAATCCTAATGAAAACATTTTTTAGCAAGTGATTATGTATATGGTAACGTGGTTTTTTCTTAGAATATTGTTCTCTTGACACATTCCATATAGGATTGTCCTCCTACATCATTTGATGCTTTAGTGTGCAATTGTGATCATTTTTTGAGTTGTTTTTAAGCTCTTATTGATGGTCCACCGAGACTATATTGATCACTAGTTTTGGATTTTCAATGAGATATTTTGGAGAGATTAAGTGGATCTCAATTTTGTCGGCAGTGAACCTTAATTCTTAATTTAGGACTATTGTTTTGATTGATTTATAGCATATTTAGGTTTGTTTAGAATTCTAAAACCTTAATTCTTACAAATAAATTCATGTTTTAAAATAAATAGTAATTAGTTTCATTTTCTTTAAAAATAAGAAATACAATAAGGGTTTTGATAATGAATTGGAATGAGTTTTTTTTTTTTAATTTTTTTTAAAGAATGATTTGATAAGATTCAAGTTTTTTTGTTAACTTTATCTTATAAATTATAGAAATCAAGGTATTAATCAAGATATTAAATGATTAAATTGAGAAATAATATGTTAAGGTTATTAAATATATATTCTAAGATTTATTTTATAATAAAATAATTTTCCTTTTAAACATCACAAGAATCATAAATCAAAATAAAGATTTGAGTTTATTAATATATCAAAGCAATTCTCCTTTTAAAACTTTATGAACCAAAAACAAAATTAAAATTTGAGTTTATTATGGTTATCTAATTCATGTCTTGAAATATAGAACAAAATGAGTTATTTTTTTTTATAATAAACATGCCCAAATAATAATTATTTTTAGTATATCATGAATCATAAGTAAAGTCTATATGATATTAAAATTCACACATCAAAACATGAAATAAAATAATTTTCTAAATCAAAAACAAATATGTAACTTGTATGCTTTTATAAAATATTTATACTCAGCTTTCATATAATTTGAAACATGCCAAACACACCTTAAACTAACCCATGCATCAACCATCCATCAATAGTCTCCATAGGTCATTAGCCTAGCTTCCCATTTCTCTCACCCATCAATTATTCTTTCTTGCTACAATTTTAGATGGCCCAAAACATACCTTAACCCATGAGCCATACCACTCCCTCTTAAAAGCCTATGTTCTTTTTAGTTGCTCAAGACAAGTACAACACCAATCAAGCCATGGCATACCCCTGCAACAACCTAGTCTTTAGGTTATCAAAAAACCTATCCCTACCACCTTCATCAATCGTCTTTCTTCTACCATAACACATGCTTTGGGCTGCCCAAAACCCATCTCCGTCACAATGAATAGCCACTCTTTCCGTGCTTGCCATCCACTCATTCTCCCTCCTTATCCCTCCGCACATACACATTTTGAGACTAGTAGAAAACAAGACTTTCTCTCATCTTCCTCATTTTCACTCCTATTTTCTCAACTATCACCAGTAATCTCTTCGCATTGAGCTTCACATCACCATCAAAGCTTCGTCTTTTTCCTTCTTTACCTACAAATGCATAAAGCCCATTGCCCTTTTGCTTTTATATCATCCATATCTATTTTCTGTTCTCCCAAAATCAAATACAACATCTCCACTCAAGCTTCGATTTCTTTTCCAAATCAAACACCACAACCCTCAACTCCACTGAAACCCCATTTTCATCGTTCTCCAACATGCGCATCACAACAACAAAACACAACACCACATAGCACCACCTAGCCTCACTATGATTCCATTTTCTTCTTTCCTTCAAACCGAACACCACAACAGTTTCAATATGTAACAAATGATCAGTGAAGAGGTGGTCGGGATGGCCCGACCCGAACGTTTTTTGGCTCATCATGTCGAACTCGATTGTCAACTCCATCGGAAGTCACCGTGGGGATTCTAACATGCAACTAGAGCAAGATGACCCAAAGGTGGCTGTCATGAAGAAGAATGTCAGGTTTTTCGATGAAGAAGAAGTTTAGATGACACCACTAGTGATTACTCCACATGCTTCTTCAAGCTTGAAGTCTAGATAAAATAAAAAAACTAGTTTGATCCCTTCCCCAGTTTCTTTGTAAAAAAAATTAAAAGGGGTTAATATTTTTACAGGAAAGAAGTTTAAAGTGTCATGCCAATCTTAGGTAACCAAGCTTTCTATACATCAAGTGAATAGCCATACCTATCTAGGAATAATATTCAAAAGGCACTTATTTTGAATCCTTCTAGGTATTCCTTCAAAATCTCATCCACAATCTTTTGAAAATGGGCTAATATCTCACTTCTAGATCTATCTAACAGTTTCTTGTCAATGACAGGTTGACATACTCTAGTATGAGGTAAATTTTGATTTCTCTCTTCTCCATCATGGTCTAGTTGTCTCTGCAAGTTTGACTGTCATTATGTGCCTAAAAAAAATGATCTCAACCTATTTGAAACATAAGGTTGACTTGAACTAGATCTCTTCCCAATAAGCTGAATGACTTTGAAAGTGAGGTTTGAGTAGGGTTTTTTTCAATCCGTTTTTTATCTGATGTTAATAAATTTACCAAGTGAAGCAAATAAGTTTCTATAAGAGATCCAAGAATCAAAGGCCCTTCCTTGCACAACTTTTGTGCGATTTGTTCCCTAGTCCTCAACTGGGAGACAAGTACTGATCCTTTTGTTGTGGCCATAAATGATTCGATGCCATTCTAAAAAGAATCCTCTAAGAAACAGTCATGCTTTTTAGAATGACTGTTAATCTGGTTTTTTCTTTCCCATTGTATGTTTTTTCCCTTATTTGTCTATAGGACAATTTCAACTGTCCAAACAATGGTAAAACAGTACACCCATAAATGACATCTGAAATCACCGGAAAGTGTATACCCACAACAAAATCACTGTTTAGTGTATTCTTAATTCTTCTTTTTCCCTTGATTGTTTGTTTCTCTCCAATTCTTTCATAATTTTATTTTGGTTTCTCTCCTACTCTTTTTGAGATTTTACAGTTTTATCTTATCTAAAATTCATCAAGGAGTGGAACTTTGAGCTACAAGAGCACAAAAAATTATTTAAAGGCTTGAGGTGATTTTTTTTATATGTATTCACATTTTCTTTAAAGGGAACGAATTTATAATTACAAAGTTCATAGCTGAAAAAAAGCAAAAAATATAAAATATGGGGTAGAAGGATAATGTAATTCATGTGTTCATACTTGTTTGACCTTTTTAGATTTGTGATGTGGTCAATTTATTTTCATTGATAGATTTTTTTTAATCACATCTTAAATGAAATGAGATTGTTATATTTTCAAGTCTTTGTCTAGTTTTATTAATATGATTGGACAAACCATGGAGTAATTTTTTTGCCTTATTGGAATGGTTTAGTTTTTAATTATTATTTCTCACTTCCATTCTTTGGTTGTTGTTGCAATTACTCTTGAGTTCGTGAACCATAAATCAAATTGAAGTTATGAAAGTAGTTGAGAGCCATGTCCAATTAAAAGTGGCAATTGGAGTTAATTGAGACAGATCAACAAGCGTTAACTGAACAAGTCTTAAGTCTATTTTCTAGTAGTCAAATTATTGTTAAAAAACAAGTTGATGCTTGATATTAAGTAAATTTTTATTGGTTTTTATTACATATTTCATAGAGGTTTTTATTATGTATTTCATAGGGGAATTGTTTGTTGTATGAGAAATAGTATATTTTCAATCATTTCAGACACTGTTTTTCTTGACTATATTTGCTTTTTTGGCACATACACCACTCTCCGATTTTTGACCCAAAATAGTACATTAAAAAAAAATTCCATAAAATAAATTATTTTTCAAAATAATGCCCAATATAGTGTGTTTGTACCACATAAGTTGTCATGTTATAAAACCGTAGTTGGTGACTATCATTTTATTTTTCTAAAACGGTTAAAAACCGTAGTCACCAACCACGACTTTAACTTTAAGTTTAAAGCCACAGTTGGTGACTAAAATTTTAAATTCTTTTAAAAATGATCAAAGTCGTAGTCACAATTGGGGCTTTAACTTTAATTATATATATATATAATTATGTTGTTTCATTTGAAATATTTAACTTTAATTTTTTTAAATAAAAATATTATATTATTTTGATTTTAAATAAACTTATCTCATTATTTTAAAAATAATAATATATGAAATTAAATAATTAATATTTTTAATTTGATAAAAAATATATTTTTAAATTTTATTAAAACAATAGGTATTACATTTAATATCAATATAATTAGTTAATTATATTTAAATATAAATAAATTATAATAAATTATATTTATTTAAAACAAATAAATTATGAAAGCCTATTTAAAAAATAATAATATAAATTATTATATTAATTAATAATTTTTTATATACTATATCTAAGTGGTATATAGTATCATATCTATATAAGTTCAATTTAAATTTAAAATTTATCATATTTTAATTTTAGTTCATAATATCACATCGTGTCCATAGGATAATAATTTATGAAACTATCGTCATATTTTCATTTAAGTTCATAATATCATATCGCGTCGATATGATAATAATTATTTATATATTTAAATGAAAATATGATAAATTTTAAACTTGAATTAAACTTATATATATATATATATATATGTGTGTGTGTGTGTGTGTGTGTGTGTGTGTGTGTGTGATATTATATATCAATTACATATAATATATAAAAAATTATTAACTAATATAATAATTTATATTATTTGTTTTTTTCTAAATGGCTTTCATAATTTTTTTAAAATAAATTTAATTTATTATATTTAATTTATATTTAATTTTAATTAATTAATTATATTTATTTTAAATATAGTGTCAATTGTTTTAATAAAATTTAAAAAATATTTTATATCAAATTAAAAATATCAATTATTTAATTTCATATATTATTATTTTTTGAATAATGAGATAAGCTTATTTAAAATCAAAATAATATAATATTTTTATTTAAAAAAATTATAGTTAAATATTTTAAATGAAATAACATAATTTTATATATATAAAAAAAATTAAAGTTAAAGTCGTAGTTGATGACTACGGTTTTGACCACTTTTAAAAGAATTCAAAACCGTAGTCACTAATTGCGACTTTAAACTTAAAGTTAAAACTATGGTTGGTGACTATGGTTTCTAACCATTTTAGAAAAATAAAACCGTAGTCACCAACTATGGTTTTATGATATGGCAGTTTACGTGATACAGACGCATTAGATTGAGCATTATTTTGGAAATAAGTTTATAAAACAATTTTTTTTTCAATGTACTATTTTGGGTCAAAACTTCCACTCTATAGATGTTATCTATAGTAATATTTGTTTCATTTTAAATCTAATCTTGTTTATATTTTACAAATTCATAACAAATGATCATCAATACAATGAAAAATGACAAAAGAGCTTTGTGGTTTGCTAAGCTCTTGCATCTTGTATTCTAACATAACATCTTGGATGCATATTGAGAAACAAAATAGTTAATTTCAACAGATTTCCATTTTGGGCTTTTTCTCATTGGTAGACTCCTACATCATATGATATCAAATTTTGGTTAATATAGAAGTAAGGAATTAAATAACCTTGGACACTCCACCTCATGAGCCCCATTTTCAGTCTCGTGAAATCCCATCTCATATATATATAATCTTGTGTTTTTCTTTAACTGACACAACAATTATCTCAAGTCACTTCTAAACCTGAAGATATGTCATGGATACACTATAAGAGAACAAACATTGATGCATTAATTGCTATTCTCTTTTTTAATTATTTATTCAAGAAGTTTTCATGGGGCTTTCACTTGGCTTTAATTTCATGTTCCTTTGATTCATGTTCTTGAACCTTGAGTAAGCATTCTTTGCACAACCCGAGCTCAAGATCAAAGAAATTCTCATTCATATTTAAGGTTAGATTATGGACAACCTAATGCCAGTGGTTTCTAGCATATTATGAGATCAAAGCATCCTTAGGACCTAGATAAGGGAGAATTAAAATTACATGTTTTATTTCCAATTTTTTATGCATAAATATAAAACAATTTCATTATCTTAAGAGTAGAATTAATGAAATTTGATACACAATTTTTGTGTCTTCTCTTGTTGTCCAAATGAATTATATAATGGTACTTGTAAATAGTACCATAGTTTCCTAAAATAATTAAGGACCACATTTTTTAAGTTCCAATTTTTCCTAAAATACTATATTGAATTTTTTCATAATTATTATGGTTGCAACAATAAACAAAATAAAAATAGTCATGTTACATCATTTAGTAAACGTCATAAAAATGCAAAAAAAAAAAAAAGAACAAACAAAAATTTAAACCTTATAAAGGATATATATTTGCATGGAGAATAAATATCTAATTCAATAAATTTTCATAAAAAATATTTCTACTTTTCACAAAATTTTTAATGGTGGCCTATTGTCTTAGGATTTTCTTTCAAGTTGCTTGTAGATGGGAATGGGTCTAGATAGAATTAGAAGAAAAACAAAAGAATTAAAAGAAAAAAATGAGAAGTAAGATTTTCAATATTTACTAATATAACTTTGATAGATTAATAAATGAGATTACATTGACTTATAAATTATTTTTCAAGAAAGCTTTACCAACCTTGACATAAGAATATTTTAACTATATATATTGACTTATAATTTTTCTATCACGGTTGTATCACTATAAATTAAAGAAATTTTAGCAAATTCCATATATGTCATTATTGCCTTTATTTAGATACCTTGACATATGAATATATTAATTTTATATTGACTTATAAGTTCTCTGTCAAGGTTGCATTGTCGTAATTCATATATGTCATTATTTCTTTTAACTAAGTTTTATATGTCATAGTTGCTCATTTAAATAAAAAACATTGACATATACTACTTTAAGTAAAGATAATATATGTCAACAATGACCCTTTTTCTTGTAGTGTTATCAAATAGGTAAATGAGATTCATCACTTAAAACTAAGATTATACCAAAACTTTTCACTTTGATTACAAATAATTATTTACGAGAAACAAATATATAATGGTATGGTAGGCTTGAGGTAAAGCATGCATGAGTTGCTTCAATTTAATTGTCATAGAGTATTGAAATTGAATAAATCTTCTTCAATGGAATGAAGATTAGTTGTAGAGTTTTTGGAAAATCTTATGGGACCTAGATTATTCTATGATTCCTAACAGTTGCATTTGAGTTACTGTCATTTTTCTTACATTATTGTTTAAATTGAGCAATAGAAACATGATGGTGCACAATGTGAAGTGATTACTACTCAAAAAGTGCTATTTTATAGCTTGTAATTAACTCTTTTAAACACTTTTGAGTAGTAGATATTACCTTTTAACTCAATTGACATGTTAAGGACCCTTGCAATCGTTTCTAATCAAATTGTGTTAAGTTTTGGTGTTTTTGATAGCTTTTAGCTACACCAAAGCAATCCGAGAATGAGGGAGATTTTTGTATAGTTCATGGTAAAGCAATTTGAAGTTCAAATTCATAAAGGAACCAAGTTTTGGAGCTTTGTGACCCTTTGCCAAAGCCAAATTAGAAATACAAGGAAAGAACAATAGAGTTAGGAATTTGACATGAAGAAAAATAGAGGAGAGCAGCTACAGTCTTCTTTCACACATTTGGAGCACTTATTGAAGTCCATTTTATACATGATACATATTGTTTCGAAGCTCGGGAAGTCAAGAGTCTAACGCTTTAAATAATGTGCAAATTGGAGCTGAAATGAAGAAGATATGGCCTTTGGAAGACAACTGCATCAAACTGAAGGACAATTTCGCACCTTGCGAAATTGGAACTCCAACGTGCGAAATTAAAGCCTACCTTGCGAAATGGAAATGGAATACAGTCGCACAATCACAGAGAAGCCCAACTTGAGAAAGTGATTTTGCAACTTGCAAACTTGGAGCTCAACGTACGAAAATGGATTCCAAGTTGCGAAATCAACTTGCGTAATTTTCGCAAGTCACCATGCAACATGCGAAATCTACATGCGAACTGGGATATTTGCGCACAGACTCTTTTTGATATTTTTCTTCAGATATTTTGTGTTTAAATCTCTATTTTCTCCTTGTAATCCACCACTCATGTAATTCCTTAGCTAGAAAGTAATCAAGGAAGGGTAAATTACCTTCCTATATAAACTCTCTTGTAATCACATAACAAAGATCTCTTGGGAGCTTTTCCGGAGAACACCTTGTATAGTTTTTGAAAGTAATACACAAAACTTTGCTCTGCCTTACCTTCCCATTTTGTTTTCTTGTTTATTTTTATTTCTAGCAAATCAGCCTTTGAGATGTTGTCTCAGGGGATGAGAGGCTAGACTTTTAGTTTCTTGGGTGAAGGAAGCCAGGTAAGGTTCCGGATACAGAAGTGTGAGTTTTTGTTGTTTCCATTTTTAATGAAGAGAAAGTGTGATCCGTTTATGGTTTTTATATTTTTTAATTAACTAGGATTACCGTGAATAGCCAATACTTGGTAAGCTTTCGGATTCCATGGATTCTTATTGCTTGCAATCTTGCTCCATGGAGGTCTAATTGTTATCTCTTGTTCGCTTGTGAAGGATGATCCGATGTTAAGGATCACCTTGAATGGCAAATACTGCCTATGGAAATGGTGGCTCTGAATGCCTATGAATACGATGGCTCTGAACACCTATGGAAATGGTGTCTCTAAAAGCCTATGCAAATTGTGGCTTTGAATGCCTTTAAAAATGAGGGATCTGAATGCCTATGAAAAAAATGGCTTTGAACACCTATAAAAATGGTGGCTTTGAATGCATATGCAAGAAATGACTTTGAATGCCTTTGAAAGTGGTGGCTCTAAACACCAATGAAAATGGTGGCTTTGAACACCTATGCAAGAAATGGCTCTGAATGCCTATACAAGTGGTGGCTTTGAACACCCATGAAAATAATGGTTCTAAACGCCTATGAAAGAAATGGCTTTGAATGCCTATACAAATGGTGGCTCTGAACGCCTATGAAAATGGTGGCTCTAAAAGCCTATGCAAATGGTGGCTCTAAACGCTTATGCAAATGGTGACTTTAAACGCTTATGAAAATGATGACTTTGAATGCTTTTGAAAATGGTGGCTCTTAACGACTTTGAAAGAAATTGCTCTGAACGCCTATGCAAATGGTGGCTCTAAATGCTTATGAATATGGTGGCTCTTAATTTCAAATGATGGTGGCTTTGAACGCCTATGTAAATTGTTGCTCTGAATACTTATGTAAATGGTGGCTCTGAATGCCTATGAATGAAATGGCTCTGAACTCCTATAAAAATGGTGGCTTTGAACACTTATGCAAGAAATGGCATTGAATGCCTATAAAAATGGTGGCTCTAAACACTTATGCAAGAAAAGGCATTGAACGCCTATGAAAGTGGTGACTCTGAGCGCCTATGAAAGAAATGGCTTTGAACGCAGATGCAAATGGTGGATCTAAACGCCTATGCAAATGGTGGCTTTGAACGCCTATGCAAATTGTGGCTCTGAACGCCTATGAAAATGGTGGCTTTGAATGCCTATAAAATTGGTGGTTTTGAGCACCTATGCATGAAATGGCTTTGAATGCTGATTTGTCCCCATACAGTGCCATTTGATTCTGGTTCCTAGACTGGTGTTATCAATAAAATTTATAAACCTAAATCACCGTACACTAGGGTAGCATGGCTAACATAGTATAGTGGCTTTAGGATCATCCACAGGGATGGGTTTTCTTCGTACACGTGATTTTAATGAAGATCATGAAATGGTGTTTTTCCTTGTGAAAATTAGCTTTAAAAGAAAATGGAATTTTAATTGAAAAGGTTGATTTTAAGTTAAACAAAAATAATAATTGAAGTTAACTACAAAGAAAAGGTCTCTTAGAGCTTTTGGTCACTAGGATCGGGTTTCTTAGGCAAAGGGGGAGATTCCGGATCTTTTCCTCATGTTGGGGACAGTAACATAATGGATGGTTATCTCCCGAACCGGATTTGTATTTAGCAATTAAGACTTGATCCAAAGGGTTCATGAAAAATGGTAGTTGCTTCCCATTAATGGCTTCAAACACTAAAGACCCTCACCTTGAACCACCTTCCAATGGCTTGTACTTGATAACTAATAGACATCCATGGATCTAGCAATAAGCATCCATAGAATCCGAAAAGCTTACCAAGTATTGGCCATTCAAGGTGATACTAAGGGATTAAAGCTAAACCTTGAAATAAAGACCATTAATGGTTACCAACTACCTTAATTTAAAAGCAAGGAAAACTCTCACCTGTACATTCGGGTCCTTCACCTAGCTTCCATTACTCCAAGAAACGTAAGACTTAGCCACTCATCCCCTGAGAAATCATCCTCAGAGGATGTTTGGCTAGAAAGAAAATGAAAATGAAATGAGAAGGAAAGACAGAGCAAAAGGTCTATATCTTTCTTACTACGAGAATTTTCAAGTGAAGAATCTATTTAGTGTCAAGTATCTTGTGTATCCTTTATCAAAGATGCAAAAGAATACATAGAGAAGTTTTTCCAACTTCCTAACCAAGAAATCCTATCATTGGTGGATTACAAGGAGAAAATAGGAAATTACACAAATATCTAGAGATAAAAATCTAACTGAGTCGGTGCATAGGAATATTTCGCATACCATGCTAAATTTCGCATGGTGTGCGAAATTCCTTAAGTTGCTATAGCTTGTGGCTTCGCAAAGTGTGCGAAATTTAGCACAAGGTGCGAAATTGGCTTTCACACTCAGTCCTACAGCTGCTCATCCTCTTGATTTTGCATGCTATGCGAAATTGCTTCATAATAGATTCATTTCTCTGTTTTTCCTCCTTGCATTTCTGATTTGGCTTGGCAACCTCTTGCCAAGCTTGGCAAAGGGCTGTGAAGCTCCAAAACTCAGATTCTTCATGTATTTGAGCTTCAACTTGCATTGCCATGGATTACACAAAAAAATCTCCCTCATTCTTGGCTTGTTTCGATCATAAAAAAGCTACCAAAAACACCAAAACTTGCTAAAAACTTATTAGTAACCCTTGCTAGGTTCCTTAATGTGCCAATTGAGTTAAAATGTATTAACTACTACTCAAAAGTGTTTAAAAAATAGTTAATTTGAAGCTATAAAAGAGTACTTTTTGAGTAGTAATCAAATGCCTATGGAAGTGATGGCTCTGACTCGTCCCCAATTGGTGTTCTGATTGATTCAGATCAATCAACTGATGTACCTTTGATTCAATCCTCAGATGGGAGTTATTAACAAAATTTATAAACCTATTTCACCATATACTAGGGTAGCATAGCTAGCATAGCATAGTGGCTCTAGGATCGTCCACAGAGATGGGTTTTCACTTCACAATTGATATTAGTTCAAAAGCTGGATTGGTGCTTTTCCTTTCCAAGGTTAGCTTTAAAAGAAAACATAAGTTGCATGAAAACGGATGGTTTTAAGCTAACCAAACATAAAGTAACTAAAAGTAATTAGAAAGAAAGATGTTTCTTGGGATCTCAGGTTACTAAGATCAGGTGCCAATACAAAAAAGGAGATTCTGGTCACTTGTTTCTTTTCCTCGCGTTGGGGATTTAACATATAGTTATTTCCCGAACCGGTGTGGTATAGATGCTTACCATTAATGGTTTCAACACTAAATCCCTCTCACTGATCCATCTTGCAATGGCTCGTGCCTCTCACCTAACATTTGCCACTCAAAAGGATCTTTAACCTTGGACTTCCCTTCTCAAGCTCGCAAGAGATAACTAATGGATGTCTCCTTGGAGTCCAAAAGCTTACCAAGTGTTGGCAATTCAAGAAAATCCCACCTTCAAGTCACCTCCCAAAAGCTCGTAAGAGGTAAACTAGTGCATCTCCACGGACAGAGATCACTTGCTTTACCAAGTGTTGGCTCAGGTGAATTGCAAGGTGTTTTAAGTTAACTAAAAACATAGAAATCATTAACGGGTCACACTTTCTTTTCATTAAAAATGGAAACAACAAAAACTCACACTTATGCATGTCGGCACCTTACCTGGCTTCCTTCACCCAAGAGACAAAAAGCCTAGCCTCTCATCCTCTGAGGAAAAATCCTCAGAGTTTGTTTGGCTAGAAAGAAAATGAAAGAGAAAACAAAATGGGACGGAAAAACAGAGCAAGTGCTCTATTCGTCGATTACATATCTAATATATCATTTACATGATTTTTACAACGGATGCAAGAGAACATATATAGGGAAGTTTTTCCAACCTTCCTAGCTAAGGAATTCTCTAATTGGTGGATTACAAGGAGAGTTTGGGAATTTAGACATCAAATATCTAAAGCAAAAAGATCTTAAGATGTCGGTTGCAGCTATCGGGTAGCTTCAGGAGGACACCGCGGCACTGTGCAAAATGGCTGCGAAATTTCCCAGCAAAAGGACAACATTTTCACAGCCAAAGGCTGATTTCGCAGCCGTGCAACATTCTACCTTCAGCTTAGAGTGATTTGCTTGCAATGGCTGTAACTCCTTCATTTCAACTCCGAATTGCACACCGTTTGAAGCATTGGATTTTTGACTTCCTGAGATTTGAAATGGTATATAGAATGTAGAAATTGGACTCCAGGAAGTGCTCCAAAAGTGGCCAAGAAGACTGCAGCTGCTGTCCTCTGTTTTGCTTCATGGCAGATTCTTCTTTGCTTCCCTCCTTGCATTCCGGATTTGCTTATGGAAAAGGACTTTAAAGCTTCAAAGCTTTGGTTCTTCATGTTTCTAAGCTTTCCAAAAGCTTTGCCATGGATTCCAAAGAACTCTCCTCAATCTTGGATTGCTTTGGTGATCAAGTAGCTAACAAAAACACCAAAACTTACACATTTTGATTAGAATTGATTGCAAGGGTCCTTAATATGTTAATTGGGTTAAAAGGTAATAAATACTACTCAAAAGTGTTTAAAAGAGTTAATTACAAGCTTACAAAATAGCATTTTTTAGTAGTAATCAGGCTCTAAATAATGATGAAAGAAATGACTCTGAATGCTTATTCAAATGGTGGCTCAGAACGCTTATGAAAATGGTGGCTTTGAACACCTTTGCAAATGGTGTCTCTAAATGCCTATTCAAATGGCGGCTTTGAACACCTATGTAAATGGTGGCTCTAAACGCCTATGAATATGGTGGCTTTGAACACCTAATGAAAGTGGTGATCCGAAATGCTTATGAAGGTGGTGGCTCAGAACGCCTATGAAAGTGGTAGCTCTGAATGCCTATGAAAGTGGTGGCTCTGAACGCACGCCTATAAAAGTAGTGGCTCTAAACACCTATGAAAGTGGTGTCTTTGAAAACCTATGAAAGTGATGGCTCTAAACACCTATGGCTCTGAATGCCTATGAAATAAATGACTTTGAATGCTTGTAAAAATGGTGGCTTGATTCGTTCCCAATTGGTGTATCAGCTAATTCATGTCCTCTCAATGGTCCCCAACAATGGTGCCATTTGATTCGTGCCCAGCTGGTGCCTTGATTTTGGTCCTCAAACGGGAGCAATCAACAAAATTTATAACCTATTACACCATGTACTAGGATAGCATAGCTAGCATAGCATAGTGGCTCTAGGGTCGTTCACTGGGATGGGTTTTCACTCCACAATTGATATTAGTTCAAAAGCTGAATTGATGGTTTTCCTTTCCAAAGTTAGCTTTAAAAGAAAACATAAAGATGTTTGAAAAGGTTGGTTTTAAGCTAATCAAAAATAGTAACTGATTTTAATTACAAAGAAAAGTGTTTCTTGGAGTTTCAGATCACTAGGCTCAGGTTTCTAATACAAAAAGAGAGTTCCGGTCACTTGTTTCTTTTCCTCGCGTTGGGGATTTAACATATAGTTATTTCCCGAACCGGTGTGGTACAGATGCTTACCATTAATGGTTTCAACACTAAATCCCTCTCATTGATCCATCTTGCAATGGCTCGTGCCTCTCACTTAGCATTTGCCACTCAAAAGGATCTTTAACCTTGGATTATCCTTCAAAAGCTCGCAAGAGATAACTAATGGATGTCTCCTTGGAGTCCAAAAGCTTACCAAGTGTTGGCTGGTCTAGAAAATCCTACCTTTAAACCACCTCCCAAAGGCTCGCAAGAGATAAACTAGTGAAACTCAATGGACGAAGTCCACTTGCCTTACCAAGTGTTGGCCCAGGTGATTCAAAAGCGTTTTAAGTTAACTAAAAAGATAAAAACCATTAACGGGTCACACTTTCTCTTCATTAAAAACTGAAATAACAAAACTTCCAATTTTACATTCGGAAACTTACCCGGCTTTCTTCACTCCAAGAGACAAAGAGCCTAGCCACTCATCCTCTGAGGAAAAATCCTCAGAGTTTGTTTGGCTAGAAATAAAAATAATGAGAAAACAAAAATATGAAGGAAAAACAGAGCAAGTGCTCTGTTCGTCGATTACATATCTGATATATCCTCTATTTCTTTACATTGGTTCAAAGATATATATAGAGAAGACATTTTCTAAGAAATATCCCAATAATATCTTTGACTGATTACAAGGAGAAAATAGAAATTTACACAAAATATCTTGAGAAAAATCTAACTTAGTCGGTGGCAAATATCTGAGATTGCACAGGTGGATTGCGCACATTGATTCACATGTTGAATTATCCATTTTTCAAGTTTGAACTTTGGTTTTGCAAGTTGAATTTGTGATTTCACAACTTGGAGATGATTTGCAACTTGATTCGTAGCTTGGAGGCCATTTCGCAACCAAGTGTCATTTTGCAGCCAAGGAGCATTTTTACAGGGTGGAGACATTTTCGCAGCCCATTTCGCAGCTGCGAAAAGAGGAGGTGGAGCTGCAAAATGGCACTCGTGTGCCAAAGGGTGGTTTCACAGCTGTGAAACACCTTGCGAAATTTTCGCAGCTTATTTGGCTCAACTTTGCGCGGTTGTCTTCAAATGGCCATAACTTCTTCATTTCAACTCCAATTTGCACACCGTTTGAAGAATTGGACTCTTGACTTCCTGAGCTTTGAAATGGTACATAGCATGTAGAAAATGGACTCCGGAAAGTTCTCCAAAAGTGCGACAGAAGACTGCAACTGCCGTCCCCTATTTTTCTTCAAGATTTCCTTCTCTCTGCTTTTTCCTCCTTGCATACTTTGAACAACTTTGGCAAAGGATTACGAGGCTCCAAAGCTTGTTTTCTTCATGAATTTGAGCTTCCAAAAGCTTTGCCATGAACTATATACAGCTCTTCCTCATTCTTAAATTACTTTGGTGAGCAAAAAGCTATCAAAAACACCAAAACTTAACACAATTTGATTAGAAACGATTGCAAGGGTCCTTAACATGTCAATTGAGTTAAAAGGTAATAATTACTACTCAAGAGTGTTTAAAAGAGTTAATTACAAGCTACAAAATAGCACTTTTTGAGTAGTAATCACATGAAAAGAGTTAAAACACAATTTGATTAGAAACGATTGCAAGGGTCCTTAACATGTCAATTGAGTTAAAAGGTAATAATTACTACTCAAGAGTGTTTAAAAGAGTTAATTACAAGCTACAAAATAGCACTTTTTGAGTAGTAATCACATGAAAAGAGTTAACACCTATACAAGAAATAACTCTAAATGCCTATGAAGGTGGTGGCTCCAAACACCTATGCAAATGGTGGCTCTAAACACCTATGAAAGAAATGGCTTTGAACACCTATGCAAATGGTGGCTCTAAATTCCTATGAAAATGGTGGCTCTAAATGCCTATGTAAATGGTGGCTCTAAACATCTATGCAACTGGTGGCTCTAAATGCCTATGAAAATGGTGGCTCTAAGCGCCTATGAAAATGGTGCTCGAACCCTAAGCAAATGGTAGCTCTAAATGTCTATGGATATGGTGGCTCTAAACACCTTTGTAAATGGTGGCTTTGAACGCCTATGAATATGGTAGCTCTGCATACCTATGCAAATGGTGGCTCTGAAGGCCTATGAATTTGGTGGCTTAGAACACCTATGCAAATGGTGGCTTTGAACACTTGTGCAAATTATGGCTCTGAACACTTATGAAAATGGTGGATCTAAATGCCTATGAAAGAAATGGCTCTGAAAGCCTATGGCTTTGAACGCCTATGGCTTTGAATGCCTATGAAAGAAATGACTTTGAACGCTTATGAAAGAAATGACTCTGAATGCCTATGAAAGTGGTGGTTCTGAACGCCTATGAAAATGGTGGCTTTGAACTCATATGAAAGAAATGGCTATAAATGTCTATAAAAATGGTGGCTTTGAACGCCTATGCAAGAACTGGCTCTGAATGCCTATGAAAGTGATGGCTTTGAACACTTATGAATATGGTGGCTCTGAACGCCTATGAAAGAAATGACTCTGAATGCCTATGCAAATGGTAACCCTAAACGCCTATGAAAGATATGACACTAAACATCTATACAAATGGTGGCTCTGAACACTTTTGAAAATGGTGGCTCTGAATGTCTATGTAAATGTTAACTTTGAACGCTTATGCAAATGGTGGCTCTGAACACCTATGCAAATGGTGGCTCTAAATGCCTATGAACATGGTGGCTCTAAATGTTGATGCAAATGTTAGCTCTAAACGCCTATGCAAATGGTGGCTTTAAACACCTGTGAATATGGTGGCTTTGAACACCTTTGCAAATGGTGGCTCTGAACGCCTATGAATATGGTGGCTCTGAATGCCTAGGTAAATGGTGCCCTTGAATGCCTATGAATATGGTATCTCAGAACACCTATGTAAATGGTGGCTTTGAACGCTATGTAAATTGTGGCTTTGAACACCTATGAAAATGGTGGATCTAAACACCTATGGCGAGTTACTATTGAGATTGAGCCCCAAAATAAAGACATGAAGTAATAAAGTTAGACTTAATTATCCTCTTGCTATCCCCTTGGTATATTGACATTGATTTAAGTATTTACCCCATGTCTCTTACATTGTACATGACTTGGGTGCATTAGGAGTTGCAGAAAAGATAAAAGTCATGGGCTCCCCATAAGTAGATAAGTTGTCCATAATTGGTTCATGAATTTGGGCAATCCAGTTAAAATTGTAGTGCACCACCTCCTAATTGAAGGGATGGCTTGTCTTGGCCGTCAGGATGAGTTTTCTATGGTGAGTTTATTAGTATATGTGATGCACACTAGACAGATCTATGGTGAATTATGACGCAAGACTATCAATTGTCATGATTCACCAAGCTACTCTACTGTATGGACTTTCAACCTTGAGAGAATATTGAGTTTATGTCAAAATCAACAAGAGGCTTTGACCTATGGGTGAGACCCTAAAGTGGTCATAGATCCCTATGGATTGGGTTACTATTGATGGAGGCTGGTGGCAACAGGTATTCTCAATAGAGACACAGTGATATTTTATAGGATTGAGAGAGTGTGTCCTCTTGGGTGATCCAAAGGACATGTGATCATGAAATCAGTGGACACAGTAATTCCTTTAGTGGAATTTGACATATGCTCCTTAGAGCTAGAGTATGTCAATTGATCACATAATAAGTGGAATCTATGACGTAAGGCTATCAATTGTCATGATTCACCAAGCTACTATATTGCATGAACTCTCAACCTTGAGAGGATATTGAGTTTGTGCCAAAATCAATAGGAGGCTTTATAACCTATAGGTGAGACCCTAAAGTGGTCATGAATCCCTATGGATTGGATCACTGTTGATGGAGGCTAGTGGCAACAAGTATTCTCAATAGAGGCACCATAATATCTCATGGGATTGAGATAGTGTGTTCCCTTAGGTGATCCAAAGGACATGTGAGTATGAAATCTATGGCCACAATAATTTCTTTAGTGGAATTTGACATATGCTCCTTGAAGCTAGAATATGCCAGTTGATCACATAATAAGTAGGATTTATAACTCAAGGATTTAAAAGCTAATCTTGACAGGTGATAGCACTATTTTGTTAGATAATGGACACTAGTTCATGGGGAGTCTACATGTAGTGGATAGTAGGTCATGGACCTGAGCACTAGGTGTCTTATTGTAATTTACATAGGGTATTGGAGTGCAGTTGACTCTCTATAGTGAGATATTGAGTCAATTTCAAAATTTGATTATGAGGGAGCCAATACTCCTATAGGTCCTAATGGTCCCCACTCTGAGCTTATATTCCTTGATGGCACGGTCTATAAGGATTGGATGGGTTTTTAGTTCACTTTTGTGCATAAGGGTGTTTTGATAATTATGCAAAGCTGCACAAGGATAAGTGAATGGCATCTTTGGACTGGGCTGATTCGTCCCCAGGTTGGTGTTCTACTTGATTTAACTCAATCAACTGATGTGCTTTAGTTTCAATCCTCAGACGGGAATAATAAAAAAAATTTATAAACTTTTTTCATCATATACTAGGGTAGCATAGCTAGCATAGCATAGTGGCTCTAGGATCATCCACAGAGATGGGTTTTCACTTTGCAATTGATATTAGTTCAAAAATGAATTGGTGTTTTTTCTTTTCAAGGTTAGCTTTAAAAGAAAACATAAATTTGTATGGAAATGGTTGGTTTTAAGCTAACCAAACTGAAAATAACTAAACGTAATTAGAAAGAAAGATGTTTCTTGGGATTTCAGGTCACTAGGATCAGGTGCCTTATACAAAAGAGGAGATTCTGATCACTTGAATCTTTTCCTCGCATTAGGGATTTAACATATAGTTATTTCCCGAACCAGTGTGGTATAGATGCTTACCATTAAAGGTTTCAACACTAAATCCCTCTCACTGATACACCTTGCAATGGCTCGTACCTCTCACCTAGTATTTGCCATTCAAGGTAATCCTTAACATTGGATCATCTTGCACAAGCGAACAAGAGATAACAATTAGACCACCATGGAGTAAGATTGTAAGCAATAAGAATCCATGGAATCCGAAAGCTTACCAAGTATTGGCTATTCACGGTAATCCTAGTTAACTAAAAAGATAAAAACCATTAACAAGTCACACTTTCTCTTCATTAAAAACGAAATCAACAAAATCTCAAACTTTTGCACCTGGAACCTTACCTGGCTTCCTTCACCCAAGAAACAAAAAGTCTAGCCTCTCATCTCCTGAGACAACATCTCAAAGGGTGATTTGATAGAAATAAAAATAAACGAGAAAACAAAATGGGAAGGTAAGGCAGAGCAAAACTCTGTTATTACTTTCAAAAACTATACAAGTGGTCTTTGGAAAAACTCCCGAGAGATTATTGTTATGTGATTACAAGAGAGTTTATATAGGAAGGTTATTTACCCTTCCTTCATTACTTCCTAACTAAGGAATTACATGAGTGGTGGATTACAAGGAGAAAATGGAAATTTATACAAAAATATCTGAAGAAAAATATCAAAAGGAGTCGGTCGCAAAATATCTGGGATTTCATAGGTGAATTTCTAACTTGTGAGAATTTCACAAGTTGATTTCACAAGCTGGAGTGCTATTTTTCAGGTTGAGCTCCAAGTTCGCAAGTTGAAAATCCAATTTCGCAGGTTACAATTCCAATTTCGCAAGTTGCGAAATTGTCTTCCAACTTGGTGCAGTTGTCTTCCAACTTGGTGCAGTTGTCTTCCAATGGCCATAATTTCTTCATTTCAGCTCCGATTTGCACACCGTTTGAAGATTGGACTCTTGACTTCCCAAGCTTCAAGACGGTATATAGAATGTATAAAATGGACTCTAGGAAGTGCTCCAAATATGTGAAAGAAGACTGCAGCTACTCTCCTCTTGAATTTCTTCATGCTAGATTCTTCTCTCTGTTTTTCCTCCTTGCATTCTTTGAATGACTTTGGCAAAATGTTACAAAGCTTCAAAGCTTGGTTTCTTTATGAATTTGAGCTTCGATTTGCTTTGCCATGAACTATACAAAGATCTCCCTCATTCTCGGATTGCTTTGGTGATAAAAAACTATCAAAAACACCAAAACTTAACACATTTTGATTAGAAACGATTGCAAGGGTCCTTAACATGCCAATTGAGTTAAAAGGTAATAATTACTACTCAAAAGTGTTTAAAAGAGTTAATTACAAGCTATAAAATAGCACTTTTTGAGTAGTAATCATGGGCTAATTGATTAATTAGGGCCTTGTATGGTCAATTAAACAATTAGCTACCTTTTTGGGTTAGATTAAGTGACCCAAGCCCATGGTGGGCTTAAGTCACTTAAGCCTAGTAGGAAGCCTATAAGTAACCCTTTAGGGGTTAAGATTTCAATGTCTTGCCATTCTTCCTTTTAGTCTAAAGAGAGAACCCTAGCCTTCACCCTTGAGATCTTCACCATCTCATTGCTTAGACATACGGAAGAGTCATCGGTTAGAAGATCATGGTGTTTACGAGATCTACTACAACTTTGGAGTTATTTACATCGATTATAGTCGATCCAGGAACATTCAGATCAAAGGTATGTGGCTTTATTCTCTAGATCTATGTTTTCTATGGTATTTTTATTGTTTTTAAATACATATTTATCCATTATGATAGATTTAAAGAGCCTAAGATACATTTGAATGGACCCTACGCGATCTAAGGCATTTTGATTTCTTTTTTTTGGCATGCTAGTTTCGAAATCACTTTAGCCTGCCTAGGCACCTTCAGTCAATTGATTAATTACCACTTTTCCTTCGACTCAGTCAATAGAGACCTCTTTAGGGCTTAGAGGGGTGCTACCTGTTAGAGGTACCTTCCTAATAGGTAACCTGATCCCAGGACCAAGACTCGGGTTTTTCAAGACTTATTTTTCCTAAACTATGGAGTCACTTCTTTAGGGTTTTCTTGTTTTATTTTCCCTTTTAAAATAAAATAAAATAATTGGCGACTCCAACTTTTCCAAAACCAATTTTTCACCAATAAAAATGAGTCTAGCCATTGAGTAGAGATGCATGTGAAAAATGTGGGTTCACAAATTGGCGACTCCATTGGGGATTTGGAGGATAAAGCTTGAACACTAGTTGAGGAAAATGTGGCATTTAATTGGTCGATTAAAGAATACCCCTTTTTAAAGCAAGGTGATTCAATATGCTTGCTTGTTTAGTTTGCTATCTTAACATGTTTGATTGCCTTGAATGATCACTGGATTGCTTGCTCACTTCAGCATGATTCTCTCTCACATATGTTAGATAGGACTTTGTTTGTATGATACCTATCTGCTTACTATGACTACTTGTTGCATGACAACCCTTGCTCCTGCCTGATTGTATGATTGCTTGTCCCTGTTTACTATCTCACTTTAGATCTTAGGTTTTTCGGATGCACCCACATCCTTCACTATGCATTTTAGATCGCCCTTGAGTGTTGAGAGATGGGAGAGCCTTCACCATTAGGAAAACCCCTAGGAAAGCGAAGAAGTACATGTGTGGAGGTGATAACCACCTTGCATGGAAGCAACCCGTCTCTCCTGAGGCATACAGAGGGTTGCGTACCGTTAGAGGGTACAATCGCTTCTACTAAGGATCCTTTAACCCACACATTTTGTCTTATAAAGCCACCTTAACCTTGTAAGCTAGCCTAGACCCAATTAAGATTTCATTCATACACGTGGGTACATCTGTGGACCTTCAGAGCTGCCTTAGTCACAATTGGGTTCAGTTATCCCCTCCGTAGTCTCCTTTTGGTGTGATTAGAGATGGGTATCAGATTGAGTACATTTAGACTATATTTCTACGCACCTATCAGTTGGTTCCTATAGAGCTACCTTTATACCGCACCTTATCTAGTGTTTTCATATTTGTAGGAGGGTTTACCATGATCAATCTAGATTCGCCTTCATGGATTAGAGTTAGAGGTAGATTGACTAGAGTATTAGACCAGAAGTCAAATCAGAGGGATATGGACTCATAAATAGTTACCATTGACCAGTTTGCTGCGGCCATGGCTTCGATCTAGGAGACTTTAGCTAGCCTTGGCTAGAGGATAGATGGGCAGCAAGCCCAACAAGTCCTAGTTCAGGAGGGTTCCTAGTTTGATACTGCAATAACACCACCCCCTCCACCCAGTCAGTCAACCCCTCAACCTATGCCTTTCACTTTGCATAATAAGATTGAGGTTGCCCTACCTCCTACCATATTGCCTATCTCGACCTCAAAGGACTCGCATGCACATACGGATAGACTTGAGTAGAGGATGAGCCATATGAGGACTTCAGACGGAGCTATTACTTGGGAGGATTTTGATGAAGCACCAGTGGCAGTTTACTAGCCACACTTAAGATGCCTGAGATAGAGAGATACACGGGCATAGGTTGTCCTTGCATTTATTTGAGGCTTTATAGTACAATTATTAGGGCCCATGGACTGGATGAAGCCCAGATGGTTATGCTTTTCCCCATGTCCCTGAGTGGTGTGGCACTGTGTTGGTTTGCTTCATTGGATGTATCACATCGAAGGACTTCAGATGATTTGGCCCAGGAGTTCTTGATACAGTTTGCATTTAATACCGTCATTGATGTTTTGAGGAGAAAGTTAGAGGATTTAAGATAGAGACCAGAGGAGTCAGTCGCCTCATTTATCTTTCACTTGAGGGAGAAGATTTCGCAAATTTTTTATCGTCCTTCAAAGCAAGAGCAGATTAGTATGATCATGAGGAGCTTAAAGCCCAAGTTTGCTAGGGACTTGATAGGATTTCCTCATACAAATTTTAGATCTTTGGTAAGGCTTTATATGGTATAGAAGAGGGCATAGCTAGAGGATTATGGCCCGAGTCTTCCCTTGCTGACTCTAAGGGGAAGAAACCTTTAGGAGGACAAAGATCAGGAGATGTTAGTGCTATCAGTTCAGCAGGGTTGAGACCTCTTAAACGTTATTAGACAGTTAGGTAGACTTCTGGATTCTACTACCCACCATCACCTCATGTGCAGTATGGGCCACCTGTTCCCTTTAGACCCATGACTCCTACTTATTAGACAGCCTATTTTTATTACACATGTCACAGAGAGACCTCCTGCCCCATACACTTGGCCCTAAGCTCCACAGACCACTACTTTTGTGTAGAGGTCATCACATTAGTTTGCTCAATTGGGTATGCCTTTGAGTCAATCTTTTCAGAAGCTTATGGAGGGTGGATTATTAACTCCATTGGCACCCAAGCTAATACCTCAACCAGTGCCGCCTCGCTTCAGATTAGACTTACACATTTCATATCATCAAGGACCAGGGCATGACACGGACCACTGCAACGCTCTGAGACATGCTACTCAAGATTTGATAGACTAGGGTTTAGTTAGCTTAGGACAATTGAGTGTAACCACTAACCCTCTTCTTGCCCATACTACACATGTCGTGCCTCCACCTCAAGGAGATATCCATCACATAAACCTTATAGAGGATGATAGTATACAAATGTTGAGTTAGGATGATGGATTACTAGAGCCGATTGTTTTGCATGACAGTTATAAGGTTGATGGGATTTCATTGGGTCCTCAGGTTTCCACACTGTTTAGTTTGATTCCAAATGAGGCACCGTTCCAGTTGACTCATTCTACACATTTGGTTATCAGACGCTAGGATACCTTTGTCCTATTTACTTTATGGCCAGAGGATGATGATTTAGAGATAAGAGATATACAGATTATGACTCGTAGTGGGAGGATAGCTTAGCCACCACCACCAGCAGTCAAGCCATTTGAGGGTACAACCTCTCATGAGGAGGTTAGGAGAGAGGATGATGAGGTTTTGAGATAGTTACAAAGCACCCAAGCTCGTATTTCTATTTGGAGTTTATCGGCATCATCTAGTACTTATAGAGATGCTTTGATTCAAGCCTTGAGTCAAATCAGGGTTGAGACTACTACCACTCCAAAGGGGTTGATTCATATGATGACGGTTGGTAGAGCCGCTTGCAATGTGTTTTTAGATGATGATTTGCTACCTGAGAGTTTAGACTTCATATGCCCTCTATATATTTCAGCTGGTTGTCTAGGCCATAGAGTTCCATTTGTCCTGTTGGACAATGGCTTAGCCTTGAATGTCTGCCTCTTAGCTACTGCTCAAGCCCTTGGTTTTGCACCTTTGAATTTTGGTCCTTCTATTCAGACAGTTAGAGCATATGATAGCACTAAGAATGAGGTTATGGGTACCTTGGTGATTAATTTACTGATTAGTCCAACCACATTTTCTACTTTGTTCCAAGTTTTGAGGATTCCTACATACTTTAACGTACTACTAAGTCAACCTTGGATTCATAGAGCTGGAGCTATTCCTTCTTCCCTTCATCAAAAGGTGAAGTTCATTCATGATGGGAAGGTCATCATGGTATAGTCCACTAGAGATATGTTTGCCTCTTCCAAGCCAATACTTCAGATCAGTCAAAGTAAAGATGGACCTATTTTTGACTGAGTTTACTTTTGGTGAGATACAAACTCTTGAGATTGAGGATTTTTGCATAGATTTTGCAGCTATGTCATTTGATCAACACAACAATATAGTGGTTCTTGACATGATGAGGGGTATGTTTTTTCTACCTGGCATGGGGTTAGGACTATGTTGGCAGGGACCCAATGAGTTTATAGCTGACCATTGACCATGATATGACATTTGTACTTGGGTTCATTCCTACTGAGGTCAATTACCGATACATGGCACGACTACGCAAGGAGAGAGTGAGGGCTCGATTGTCTCACATGCCATTTGATTATTCTATTCGACCATATAGGATGAGTTTGGCCGACTACTTTATCAGAGAATCAGAGATTTGACCTCGTCTAGAGGAAATTGATAGTGTGGTTCATACAGATGGAGAGATTTTTTTTCAGAATTTATTTCACCAGTTACAATTGAGTGATGGGGTTCTTGGCACTTCTGTTTCTATGGCGATTACTCCTCCATCTCTAGATCGAGCTAGTTTGTCGTCCTTATGCTTCCCTAAGGAGGTTACTGATGATGGAGTGGTTGTTGATCCCACTGAGATGATTAATGAAAATGTTCCCCATGATGAGTATCGAGATGAGATGGATATGATGACCGTGAGTTAGATTACCAACATTGTTCAGCTTCAGCCTGTTTCACCATTTGATCTATTTGGGGTGTCTACCATAGAGGTTGATGAGGAAACCCAGACTATTCTTGTTCCAGAGCATTTAAAGGATGATAGCAGTTTGTTTAAGGGCACAATTAGCCTAGTTGAGGGAGCTTCTGACCTTGTTAGCCCACCTCGTTTCTTGTTTTATAGGGATTTGTCTCCCACTTTGACGATGTTTCTATTGCTTCATTTATGGATTTGAGTATTTTTTAGTATTTGCCTGTCTCTTGTAATAGTATCTCTATATCTGCACCCCGCTCACCCACTCCACAGATATTTGATATAGATGATGAGATAACACAACCCTATTCAGATAAAGACTCTTTTGATCATGACTCAGATCCCATAAATGAGAGAATTTCACTTGCTACAGGAGATGTTAAAACTATTGATTTTGGCAAAGAAGACCAGCCTAGAGAGTTGAAGATTGGTTCACCCCTATCTACAGATGAGAGGGATAAACTTATTTATTTACTTAGGCCATACTTGGATGTCTTTGCATGGTCTTATGAGGAGATGACTGGTCTTGATCCCTCTATAGTCCAGTACCACTTGCCTATCCTACCACATGCCAGACCGATTAAGTAGAAATTGATATAGTTGCACCCACGTTGGAGTCTACATGTGAAAGAGGAGATTCAGAAACAACTCAGTGTTGGATTTATATTAGTGGTTAAGTATCCAGAATGGTTGGCTAATGTCATCCTTGTTCCCAAAAAGGATGGCAAAGTTAGAGTTTGTGTTGACTTTAAAGACCTTAATAAAGCTAGCTCTAAAGATTACTTTCCTCTCCCACATATTAATTTATTGGTCGATAGCACCGTAGGCCATTCGATGTTGTCTTTCATGGATGGGTTTTCAGGGTATAATTAGATTTTGATGGTTCTAGAGGATATGGAGAGGACAACCTTCATTACTAAGTGGGGTACCTAATGTTACAGGGTTATTCCATTTGGTTTAAAGAATGCAGGAGCCATTTATCAGAGGGCCGCTACTACTTTGATTCATGACATGATCCATAAGGATGTTGAAGTTTATGTGGATGATATGATTGTGAAACCCTGAGCCAAAGCGGATCACCTAGTGGCTTTAGAAAGATTCTTTGAAAGGATTCGAAAATTTAGATTGAGACTGAACCCCAAGAAATGTACCTTTGGAGTGACTTCTAGGAAATTGTCGGGGCATATGGTCAGTGAGTGATTCGTCCCCAATTGGTGTTCTGATTGATTCAGATCAATCAACTGATGTGCTTTGATTTCAATCCTCAGACGGGAGTTATCAACAAAATTTATAAACCTATTTCACCATATACTAGGGTAGCATAGCTAGCATAGCATAGTGGCTCTAGGATCGTTCACTGGGATGGGTTTTCACTCCACAATTGATATTAATTCAAAGATGAATTGGTGCTTTTTCATTTCAAGGTTAGCTTTAAAAGAAAACATAAATTTGCATGAAAACGAATGGTTTTAAGCTAACCAAACTGAAAATAACTAAAAGTAATTAGAAAGAAAGATGTTTCTTGGGATTTCAGGTCACTAGGATCAGGTGCCATCTACAAAAGAGGAGATTCCGGTCACTTGTTTCTTTTCCTCGCATTGGGGATTTAACATATAGTTATTTCCCGAACCGGTGTGGTACAGATGCTTACCATTAATGGTTTCAACACTAAATCCCTCTCACTGATCCATCTTGCAATGGCTCGTGCCTCTCACCTAGCATTTGCCATTCAAGAGGATCTTTAACCTTGGATTATCCTTCAAAAGCTCGCAAGAGATAACTAATGGATGTCTCCTTGGAGTCCAAAAGCTTACCAAGTGTTGGCTGGTCTAAAAAATCCTACCTCTGAATCACCTCCCAAAGGCTCGCAAGAGATAAACTAGTGAAACTCAATGGACGGAGTCCACTTGCCTTACCAAGTGTTGGCCCAGATGATTCAAAGGCGTTTTAAGTTAACTAAAAAGATAAAAACCATAAACGGGTCACACTTTCTTTTCATTAAAAATGGAAACAACAAAAACTCACGCTTATGTAGCCGGCACCTTACTTAGCTTCCTTCACCCAAGAGACAAAAAGCCTAGCCTCTCATCCTCTGAGGAAACATCTCAGAGTTTGATTTGCTAGAAAGAAAATAAAAGGGAAAAACAAACCGAGAAGGAAAAAGCAGAGCAAGTGCTCTGTATAATATATTGATCGATTCTATATCTACATGATACATTTTTACAACGGGTGCAAGAGAACATATATAGGGAAGTTTTTCCAACCTTCCTAGCTAAGAAATCTTATGATTGGTGGTTTACAAGGAGAAGAATGGAAATTTATACAAAAATATCTGAAGAAAAAGAGTCGGTGCACAAATATCCTAGTTTCGCACGTTGCATGGTGACTTGCGAAATTTCGCAAGTTGATTTCGCAACTTGGATTCCATTTTCGCACGTTGAGCTCCAAGTTCGCAAGTTGCAAAATCACTTTCGCATGTTGGGCTTCACCGAGAATGCACAGCTGCCATCCATTTCCATTCGCAAGGCTGATTAAAATTTCGCACGTTGGAGTTCTAATTTCGCAAGGTGCGAAATTGTCCCTCAACTGGATGCAGTTGTCTTCCGAAGGCCATATCTTTCTCATTTCAGCTCCAAATCGTAAACGGTTTGAAGCGTTGGATTCTTGACCTCCAGAGCTTTCCAACGGTATATAGCATGTAGAAAATGGACTTCAGTAAGTGCTCCAAAAGTGGGAAGGAAGACTGAAGTTGCCATGCTCTGTTTTCTTCACTCTGTTTTCCTCTCTCCTTTGTTCTTTCCTTGCATACTTTACCCGACTATGGCAAAGGACTATGAGGCTCCAAAGCTTGGTTCTTCATGAATTTGAGCTTCCAAAAGCCTTGCCATGAACTATATACAACTCTCCCTCATTCTTATATTGCTTTGGTGAGCAAAAAGCTATCAAAAACACCAAAACTTAACACAATTTGATTAGAAACAATGGCGAAGGCCCTTAATATGTTAATTGGGTTAAAAGGTGATAATTACTACTCAAGGGAGTTCAAAAGAGTTAATTACAAGCTATGAAATAGCACTTTTTGAGTAGTAATCAGTGAGCAGGGCATAGAGGTCTACCCAGATAAGATCAGAGTCATACTTGACATACCTGTGCCAAGAACTAAGAAAGAGATCAAGGGTTTTCTAGGCAGGTTACAGTACATCAGTTGCTTCATAGCCAGATAGACAGATATATGTGAGCCCGTCTTTCATATTTTGAGGAAGAACCAGCCAAGAATTTGGAATGATGATTGTCAGCTTGCGTTTGAGAGGATTAAGGAGTATTTTCTTTCTCCTCCTATTTTAGTGCCTTCCATGCCAGGACGTCCACTTCTTCTATATTTGTCAGTTTCCGACATGGCCTTGGGATGTATTTTAGCTCAGCCTGATGACTCAGGGAATGAGCAAACTATATACTATCTGAGTAAGAGGATGTTGGAGTATGAGGTGAGATATGTTATGATCGAGCGTTGTTGCTTAGTACTAGTTTAAGTTACCAAGAGATTGAGGCATTACGTGAAATAGTATTCAATGCATTTGATATCCCACCTAGATCCGTTGAGATACTTATTTGACAAACCTGCATTGATTGGTAGACTGATGAGATGGCTCGTACTTTTGACAGAGCTCGATATCCAGTATGTTTCTCAGAAGTCTATTAAGGGGAGCATTGTCGCTGATCACTTAGCCTCATTACCAACATCCAAGGATAGACCAGTTGATGATGATTTTCCCAATGAGGAGTTTGTTGCTATGACTAGCTTATCAGGATGGTGTATGTACTTTGATGGTGCAACCAATCAGTCAGGGTATGGGATAGGTGCTTGTTGGTATCCCCTTAGGGTGATCATATTCCGAGGTTTGTTCATTTAGCATTCTCTGATCGACATCCTACCACGAACAATATAGTTGAGTATGAGGCTTGTATCCTCAATTTAGAGACTACATTGGAGCTTGGCATTAGATAGATGTTGGTGACTCCAATTTGGTACTCAAACAGATTCAGGGAGATTGGAAGACTAGGGATGTAAAGCTGAGGTCGTATCACGCTTATTTAGAGTTACTGGTTGGGAGATTTGATGACTTGAGATTAATTCATCTTCCTAGAGCACATAACTGGTTTGTTAATGCTTTAGCTACCCTAGCTTCTTCTGTGGACATTCTGACTGATGTGGCTATACATCCATTGTTGATTGAGTTGAGGTCTACACCTGCCTACTGTTGTTTGATTGGAAAGACAAAGATCCAAGATGATCAATCTTGGTATAGTGACCATTTATCAGATTAGCAAATGTGGCACATATCTTGAGGTAGCCACAACCAAGATAAAAAAGCATTGAGGAAGTTGGCCACTAGATTTGTGATTTGTGGAAAGGCCCTATATAGGCAATCAGCTGATGGTATGCTTCTATTGTGTTTAGATCGAGATTCCACAGACCGTGTGATAAGAGAGGTTCACACAAGAGTTTGTGGTCCAAACATGGGAGGACACATGCTAGCCCGTAAGATTATGAGGATGGGTTATTTTTGGTTGACTATGGAGACAGGTTGTTGTTAATTTGTTCAAAGATGCTTAGAGTGTTAGATTCATGGTGATCTCATTCATGCACCACCATCATAGTTACAGGCTTTGACCTTGCCATGGTCGTTTTCAGCATGGGGTATTGATATTATTGGGAAGATCTCACTAAAATCTTCAAGTGGTCATGAGTTCATTCTAGTCGCCATAGATGATTTACCAAGTGGGTGGAAGGTGCATCATATGCGAGGTTGACATCTGCTAGAGTTGCCAGTTTCATTAGGTCACACATTATTTACAGCTATGGGGTTCCTCATGAGTTGATTTCAGATAGAGGAATGCACTTTCGATCTGAGGTAGATACTTTGTTATAGAGGTATGGCATCCAGCATCATAGATCATCTCCATATAGACCACAAACTAATGGGGCAATAGAGGCTGCAAATAAGAACATTAAGAGGATTTTGAGAAAAATGGTTGAGACTTGTCGAGACTGGTCAGAGAAACTCCCTTTTGCATTGTGGGCATATCGTACATCTTTTCGCACCTCTATAGGAGCTACACCTTACTCTATAGTGTATGGTATGGAGGTCGTTTTACTAGTCGAGACAGAGATAGGTTCATTGAGAGTAGTTCTTGAGCAACAAATTTCTGAGACAGAATAGGCTTAGGCTCGATTTGATCAACTTAACCTTTTAGATGAGAGGAGATTGAGAACAACGGATCATGTTTAGGCCTATCAGAGAAAGATGGCTCGTGCCTTTAAGAAACGGGTCAAGCCTAGACCATTACAAAAAGATGATTTGGTTTTGAGGATTCTTAGAGGTTTGGTTAGAGATCCGAGAGGAAAGTTCAAAACTAGTTGGAGTGGGCCTTATGTTATTCGAGAGTTGACTCCAAAAGGGGCTGCATGGTTGACCAACTTAAATGGAAGCCAATTTTCAGAGTCAACCAATGTGGCCCTTTGATCCATAGCTATGCCTTGCTAGGAAAGTCTCATGAGCTTTGGACTTATAGGCTTATTTTTCCTCATCCATGATATTATCACCCCATCATTCCATTCCATTACACTTCCTTTTTCACTTTTCCATACTCTTCCTCTTGGTTTTCATTGCTTGCTTCTATTCATTCATTTTTTATTTGTTCTTTTACTTAGATTGGTGATTCTTCACATCTTAATGCATAGAGGATAGCCATATCACCCCTTTCACTCCATCATTCCTCATTGATTTGAAGATTTCAGTTTGAGAGGTTATCTCATGGGTGAGGTTTCATGTGTTCATCAGTGATTTGAGAGAGTCTATTTGTTCCTTGTAGTTTCTCATTGGAGTATGATTTATTGATGACCAAGGTATGCGTATTCATTTAAAAAAAAAATGCAGTGATATGTTTGTACTTGATATCCTACTCCATTGAGTTGGTGTTGTTATTTGAGGGTTGTTTATTGGATTTATCATTGAGGGTTTGTGTGAGTTTTCCATGAGAACTTTTCACTCCTTAAGTCACTTTCGTTATACAGTTGGAGGGATGAGAGTTTTTCGTGAGAGTTTTGAGTTTTGTGAGATCTTTTGTTTCTTAGATTAGAGTTGTTATACTTTATAGGTATGAGAGTTGAGTAACCTTTCACTAAGGTCTCCGAATGAGTGTTTTCTCCACTATTCCATCATGGGTGATATGATTTTCCTTTGTTACACTGATATGCGTTGCTCATCATTTTTTTTTTTTACTTTCTCACTACCTTCATTTGATTTCTCATTATTTCTTTTCTAATATTTATTCCCTCTTTCGTCTCATTCCAACAACCATACACCTTCCTAGTTCGACACCTTTTCTTCACATCGTCTACATGATCCACTGATCGCTTGACCACTTCTTCTCTTTTTTCATTTCACCATCAATATCACCATTGGCTACTCTTAAGTTCATATGCTCATGAGATTCTCCTATGCGTTGTACACTATACACGAGGGTATGGGTTTTATCATTGGGTATTTGAGCCTCATTTTCTTTCGTTTCTTTGCCTTTTCACCCTAATCTCTGTTACGTCCCATGTCTTAAGACCACCTTAAGGCCATGAGATCAGACGTTATCTTTGACAGTCTTTACTTGGACAAGCTTTTATAGATTGGTTGAAGTATAGTAGTTACTATGTTTTCTCTTATGGAAGATCCTTTTGGAAAATTTGGTTTCTCTCTCTTACCTAACATATTGATATTCGATGCGTTTTTAAGTTTAGAGATAGTTCAGTGATGATATCGGATTCATCCTTTTAATTGTACATTAAATATCCATACTGGGGCATATTTCCCCCTTTCTCCGAGGTTCCTAGTTGTTGTTGGGTGGTATGGTTATCCTTATTCATGATTATAGAGATGTTTGATGGATTTTAACAGATTCTTTATTGTATATTAGATATCCATACTGGGGCGTATTCCCCTCTCCTTGATGAGATTGTGTTGAGCAGTGGTACATAGGTTGATGATCATTGTTGGTCGTTTACCTCATGACTTTGACATCAGATATTATGTTGGGGCATATTCTCCTCTTCTTGATGAGATTTTATTTGCGCAGGGGTACAAGGATGGATGATTGGTATTGGTTATGTACCTCATGAATTTTACATCAAATCATATACTAAGACATATTTCCCCATTTTCTTTGAGTATCCTAGAGATTGAGACAGCGGCCAGCTTGGTTTTAGATTGAGTACTAGTATGGAGCTTCCAACGATTGACTATATCAGGAACTCCCTACATGGATTTGTTGAGATAGAGATGGATCACATCAGGTTTCACCTGAGGAGCATAGGTGGATCCCTTAGTTGGAAGCTCATGAGATAGATTGTTTTCGTCATTGTTATCTTATGGATTGGATTATCCAGATGAGCGGCATTTTGTGCACTTTGAGATTTGCTTTTAGATGAGTCATGATGTACACACTCCAAGATTTACCTTTTGAGATTCATTGACAAAGCAATTATGAGACATAGAGAGTTCTTCTAGTTTAGACTTTTTAGAGGTTTGTCATGATGCATCGATTTATGACCTATTGATTTCAGCGAATAATTGATTTATTGGTTGTTTATGCAGTGTGAGCACCTTGGATACTGGGGCATATTTCCCTTCCTAAGTTCAGTAGTCCGACTCTTGGCATTTTGAGTATACGACTTTGAGCCCACTTTCGAGTTGGTCTTCTTTATCTATTCCTTTTAAGCCCTAAGTCTCATAGCCCTAAGCTATCCCTCTCCTCTTAGGCCCTAAGCCTTATAGCCTTGAGCTATCAATTCCTTCTAGGTCTCAAGCCTCGTAGCCTTGAACTATCCATTTCTTCTAGACCTTAAGTTTTATAGCCTTGAGTTATCCATTCCTTTTAGGCCTTGAGCCTAGTAGCCCTGAGCTATCATTTCCTAAAGGCCTTGAGGCTTGTAACCCTGAGCTATCCTTCTTCACTTAAGCCTTGAGCCTAATAGCCCTGAGCTATCATTTCTTAAGGAGGTAAAGCCTTTCTAACCCTGAGCTAAGCCTTCATTATTTGGTCGCCCATGAGTGGTTTGACCTAGAGTTTGTGTATCGCACTCTCTTTCTAGTCGATCATTCATAAAGCCTAGAGCTCAAAGCCCTGAGCTATTCAGATGGCCCTGAGCTATTCATTGTAACCTTGAGTTACTCATTGCATCATGACCCAAAGTCGTTCATTCCATCCATGGCCCTGAGCTATTCATCGTGACTTAGAGTTACTCATTTCATCCATGACCTAGAATCATTCATGGCATCCCAAGCCTTGAGCTCACTGATTCGTGCCAAGCTGGTGTGTCATGTTGATTCTTGTTCAATCAACTAGTGTGCTTTGATTTCAATCCTCAGACGGGAGTAATCAACAAAATTTATAAACCTAATTCACCATATACTAGGGTAGTATAGCACAGTGGCTCTAGGATCATTCACAGAGATGGGTTTTCACAATATAATTGATATTAGTTCAAGAGCTGAAATGGTGCTTTTCCTTTTCTAAATTAACTTTAAAAGAAAACATAAGTTTGAATGAAAAAGGTTTGTTTTAAGCTAAACAAAAATATAGTAACTGAAAGTAATTACAAAGAAAAGTGTTTCTTAGAGTTTTAGGTCACTAGATTCAGGTTCCTTATACAAAAAGGGATATTCCGGATCTTTTCCTCGCATTGGGGATTTAACATATAGTTATTTCCCAAACCGGTGTGTTACAGTTGCTTCCCATTAATGGTTTCAAACACTAAATCCTTGTCACTGAATCATCTTGCAATGGTTCATACCTCTCACCTAGTATTAGTCATTCAAGGTGTTCACCTTAGATCACCCTTCAAAAGCAAACAAGAGATAACAATTAGACCACCATGGAGCAAGCAATAAGAATCCATGGAATCCGAAAGCTTACCAAGTATTGGCTATTCAAGGTAATTTCACAATTGATATTAATTCAAAGATGAATTGGTGATTTTTCATTTCAAGGTTAGCTTTAAAAGAAAACATAAAGATGTTTGAAAAGGCTGGTTTTAAGCTAACCAAAAGTAGTAACTGATTTTAATTACAAAGAAAAGCGTTTCTTGGAGTTTCAGATCACTAGGCTCAAGTGCCATCTACAAAAGAGGAGATTCCGGTCACTTGTTTCTTTTCCTCGCGTTGGGGATTTAACATATAGTTATTTCCCAAACCGGTGTGGTACAGATGCTTACCATTAAAGGTTTCAACACTAAATCCCTCTCACTGATACACCTTGCAATGGCTCGTGCCTCTCACCTAGCATTTGCCATTCAGGGGGATCTTTAACCTTGGATTATCCTTCAAAAGCTCGCAAGAGATAACTAATGGATGTCTCCTTAGAGTCCAAAAGCTTACCAAGTGTTGGCTATTCTAGAAAATCCTACCTTTGAATCACCTCCCAAAGGCTCGCAAGAGATAAACTAGTGAAACTCAATGGACGAAGTCCACTTGCCTTACCAAGTGTTGGCCTAGGTGATTCAAAGGCGTTTTAAGTTAACTAAAAAGATAAAAACCATAAACGGGTCACACTTTCTTTTCATTAAAAATGGAAACAACAAAAACTCACAGTTATGTAGCCGGCACCTTACTTAGCTTCCTTTACCCAAGAAATAAAAAGCCTAGCCACTCATCCTTTGAGGCCTCAAAGGATGTTTGGCTAGAAAGAAAATGAAAGAGAAAACAAAAATGCTAAGAAAAAGCAGAGCAAGGCTCTGTATTTTACTTCCTTCCAAAACTATACAAAAAGTTGTCTCTGAGAACAAGCTCCCGAGATATGTTCCAAAAGGAAAAATTACAATATATATATATAAGGGGTTATTCACCCTTTGCTTCTTGCTTCCTAACTAAGGAATTCTCTAATTGGTGGATTACAAGGAGAGTTTGGGGGTTTAGACAACAAATATCAGAAGAAAAATCTAAAAGTGTCGGTGCGCAAATATCTGGAAGCACTCGGGTGGATTTCGCAGCATGCACATGGGCTGCGAAATTTCGCATCAAAAGGTTGATTCCCTTCAGCTTTGGCGCAGTTGACTTCCAACGGTCATAACTTCCTCATTTCAGCTCCAATTTGCACACCGTTTGAAGCATTGGACTCTTGACTTACTTAGCTTTGAAATGGTATATAGCATGTAGAAAATGGACTCCGGGAAGTTCTCCAAAAGTGAAAAAGAAGACTGCAGCTTCTGTCCTCTGTTTTTCTTCAAGATTTCCTTCTCTCTGTTTTTCCTCCTTGTATGCTGTTGAACGACTTTGGCAAAGGGCTATTGATTACTACTCAAAAAGAGCTATTTTGTAGCTTGTAATTAACTCTTTTGAACTCTCTTGAGTAGTAATTATCACCTTTTAACCCAATTAACATGTTAAGGGCCTTTGCAATTGTTTCTAATCAAATTGTGTTAAGTTTTGGTGTTTTTGATAGCTTTTTGCTCACCAAAGCAATGTAAGAATGAGGGAGATTTGTATATAGTTCATGGCAAGGCTTTTGGAAGCTCAAATTCATGAAGAACCAAGCTTTGGAGCCTCATAGTCCTTTGCCATAGTCGGGTAAAGTATGCAAGGAAAGAGCAACAGAGAGAGGAAAAACAGAGTGAAGAAAACAGAGCATGCCAGCTGCAGTCTTCCTTCCCACTTTTGGAGCACTTTCCGAAGTCCATTTTCTGTATACTATATACCGTTGGAAAGCTCTGGAAGTCAAGAATTCAACGATTCAAATCGTGTGCGATTTGGAGCTGAAATGAGGACGATATGGCTTTCGGAAGACAACTGCATCCAGCTGAGGGACAATTTCGCACCTTGCGAAATTGGAACTCCAACGTGCGAAATTGAAGCCTGCCGTGCGAAGTGGAAATGGATGGCAGCTGTGCATTCTCGGTGAAGCCCAACATGCAAAAGTGATTTAGCAACTTGCAAACTTGAAGTCCAACGTGCGAAAGTGGATTTCAACATGCGAAATCAACTTGCGAAATTTCACAAGTCACCATGCAACGTGCGAAAATGGGATATTTGTTCACCGACTCTTTTTCTTCTGATATTTTTGTGTAAAAATCTCCATTTTCTCCTTGTATTCAGCCACTTATGTAATTCCTTAGCTAGGAAGTATGGAAGGAAGGGTAAATTGCCTTCCTATATAAACTCTTTTGTAAACACTTATGAGAAGGCTCGGGAATTTTGTTCTAGGAGACCATTTTATATATAGAAAAGTTCAGAGTCTTCCTTCACCTTACCTTCCCACTTTGTTTCTATTTTCTTGTTAGCCAAACAAGCTCTGAGGAGGTTCCCTCAGAGAATGGGTGGCTAAGCTTTTAGTTCCTTGGAGTTAAGGTTGCCGGGAAAGGTTCCAACTGCAAGAATGGGTAGTTTTGTGGTTTCAGCCATTAATGAAGAGTAAGTGTGACCCGTTAATGATTTCTATGTTTTTAGATTAACTTAAAACACCTTGCAAGTCACCTGAGCCAACACTTGGTAAGGCAAGTGATCTCCGTCCATAGAGATGCACTAGTTTACCTCTTGCGAGCTTCTGGGAGGTGACTTGAAGGTGGGATTTTCTTGAATTGCCAACACTTGGTAAGCTTTTGAACTCCAAGGAGACATCCATTAGTTATCTCTTGCGAGCTTGGGACGGGAAGTCCAAGGTTAATGATCACCTTGAATGGCAAATGCTTGGTGAGAGGCACGAGCCATTCCAAGTTGCATCAGTGAGAAGGATTTATTGATGAAATCCATTAAAGGGAAGCATCTGTATAACACCGGTTAGAGAATTGACTACATGTTAATTCTCTAATGCGAGGAATTGAACCAAGTGACCGGAGCCCTGTTTTTGCATGAGAAACCTCCCCTGTGAACCTAAAACTCCAAGGAATGTTTTTCTTCGTAAGTAATTTCCATCACCTTCTTTTTAGTTAGCTTGAAACTAAACCTTTTACAACTAAAGTTTGCATTTTCTTCTTAAGCTAACCTTGAAATGAAAAAGCACCAAATCAGCTATGAATTGGTATCAATTGTGAGTTGAAAACCCTTCCCAGTGAACAATCCTAGAGCCACTATGCTATACTAGTTGAGGCTATCCCAATGCATGGTGATATAGGTTATAAATTTTGTTGATTACTCTCTCAATCAAGGAGCACCAGCTGGACGTGAATCAGTTGAGACACCAATTGGGCACGAATCAAATGGCGCCGTTGCCGGGGAAGGTGCCAATCTCACAGTGATATTATTTCAGCATCCTTGTGGTCTTCATCACAAGTTCGGTGAATTTTCTTTCATTTTACTAACTCTTATAGTTGTTTCTTTTACTTATTCATATTCTAACATAGCTATTAAATTAGTTTTAGTTAATCTAAGCTTTTGGTAGTTTGTTTTCCTCTGTTTTTTCTTTTCCCCTGTTTTCGTTTTTTTTTAGTTACAGTTGATACTAGTTGTGTATGACAAATTGGATACGAGATAGTGGAGGAAGGCTTGTTAAACGTGAAACACCTCATAATAAGGAGTTGGAATTGAGCTTAAACACCATGGAAGCTACACCTGAAGATCAGCATAGTCACCATGGTCATGAAGGCAATCCCAATGAATTTAGATCGATGAGGGACCGCATGCATCCACCTCGTATGAGTGCACCATCATGTATAGTGCCCCCTACAGAGCAGCTAGTTATCAGACCGCATATTGTCCCACTCCTACCAACTTTCCATGGGATGGAAAGTGAGAATCCTTATGCACATATCAAGGAGTTTGAAGAAGTTTGTAATACATTCCGAGAGGGAGGAGCTTCAATTGATTTGATGAGGCTTAAGCTATTTCCTTTTACTTTAAAGGATAAAGCCAAAATTTGGCTTAATTCTTTAAGGCCAAGGAGTATCCGTTCTTGGACTGATTTACAAGCTGAATTCCTCAAGAAGTTTTTTCCCACTCATAGGACAAATGGCTTGAAAAGGCAAATTTCAAATTTCTCGGCTAAAGAGAATGAGAAATTCTATGAGTGTTGGGAGAGATACATGGAGGCCATCAATGCTTGTCCTCACCATGGCTTTGATACATGGCTGTTGGTGAGTTACTTTTATGATGGGATGTCTTCCTCGATGAAGCAGCTCTTAGAGACAATATGTGGAGGAGATTTCATGAGTAAGAATCCTGAGGAAGCCATGGATTTCTTGAGTTATGTAGCTGAAGTTTCAAGGGGATGGGATGAACCGAATAAAGGAGAAGTGGGGAAGATGAAGTCTCAACCAATTGCCTCTAGTGCTAAGGCTGGGATGTACACCTTGAATGAAGATGTGGATATGAAAGCAAAAATTGCAGCCATGACAAGAAGATTGGAGGAGCTAGAATTGAAAAAGATGCATGAAGTGCAAGCTGTTGCTGAAACACCAGTGCAAGTGAAGCCATGTTCTATTTGTCAGTCTTATGAGCACTTGGTGGAGGAGTGCCCTACAATTCCAGTTGCTAGAGAAATGTTTGGAGATCAAGCAAATGCCATTGGACAATTTAAGCCCAATAGCAATGCTCCGTATGGGAATACTTACAACTCAAGTTGGAGGAATCATCCAAATTTTTCATGGAAGCCAAGAGCACCTGAGTATCAACAGCCGGCTCAACCATCTCAACAAGCTTCAAATCTTGAGCAAGCAATAGTGAATTTAAGCAAGGTTGTGGGAGATTTTGTTGGAGATCAAAAATCCATCAATGCTAAGCTCAGCCAAAGAATTGGCAGTGTAGAGAGCACATTGAACAAGAAGATGGATGGAATGCAAAATGATCTATCTCAAAAGATAGATAACCTCCAATACTCAATCTCAAGGCTCACTAATTTGAACACCGTGCAAGAGAAGGGTAGATTTCCATCTCAACCTCACCAAAACCCCAAGGGTATCCATGAAGTGGAAGCTCCTGAGGGAGAATCTTCACAGGTGAAGGATGTTAAAGCCTTGATCACTCTAAGGAGTGGTAAAAAGGTTGAGTCACCAACACCCAAGCCACATGTGGAAGAGGAAGAAGAAGAAGAGACAAAGAAGGGGGAGGAAATGAAAGGAAAGAAGAAAGATATCAGTGAAGGGAAAGAGGACCATGATTCAACAGTCAAACCAAATCCGGAGAAAGAACTTATTAAGGAAGAACTGATGAAGAAGCGCCCATCTCCACCTTTTCCTCAGGCTTTGCATGGGAAAAAGGGGATCAAAAATGCATCAGAAATCCTTGAAGTATTAAGGCAAGTCAAGGTTAATATCCCATTGCTGGATATGATTAAGCAAGTTCCAACGTATGCAAAATTCCTAAAGGACCTGTGTACTATCAAAAGAGGGTTGAATGTGAATAAGAAGGCCTTCTTAACTGAGCAAGTAAGTGCTATCATCCAATGCAAAACTCCTTTGAAGTACAAAGATCCGGGAAGTCCTACCATTTCAGTCATGATTGGAGGAAAGGTAGTGGAAAAAGCTTTGTTAGATTTGGGAGCAAGTGTAAATTTGTTACCATACTCTGTCTACAAGCAATTGGGACTTGGTGAATTGAAGCCAACAGCAATTACTCTATCCTTAGCCGATAGATCTGTGAAAATTCCAAGGGGGATAATTGAAGATGTTTTAGTTCAAGTTGATAATTTCTACTATCCAGTAGATTTTGTTGTTCTTGATACTGATCCTTTTGTAAAGGAAGCTAATTATGTTCCTATCATCCTTGGAAGGCCATTCCTTGCTACTTCAAATGCAATCATCAACTGTAGGAATGGACTGATGCAACTCACTTTTGGCAACATGACACTTGAGCTTAATATCTTTCATATGTCCAAGAAGGTAATTACTCCGGAAGAAGAAGAAGGTCCAGAAGAAGTATGTATTATTGATACTCTGGTGGAGGAGCATTGTGATCGGAATATGCAAGACAAATTGAATGAAAGTCTTGAGGATCTTGAAGAAGAGCTTTCTGAACCCGCTGATGTGCTTGCTACTCTGCAAGGTTGGAGGAGGAAAGAAGAGATTTTACCTTTATTCAATAAAGAGGAGGCACAAGAAGCTGATAAGGAAGAGATCCCAAAGCTCAACTTGAAACCTCTGCCCATGGAGTTGAAATATACGTACCTGGAAGAGAATAACCAATGCCCTGTTGTTATATCTTCATCTCTTACTACTCATCAGGAGATTTCTCTACTTGAAGTTCTCAAGAGGTGTAAGAAGGCAATAGGATGGCAAATATCTGACTTGAAAGGAATCAGTCCTTTGGTTTGTACACATCACATATATATGGAGGAGGAAGCCAAACCAATTCATCAACCTCAAAGAAGACTGAATCCTCATTTGCAAGAAGTGGTACGAGCTGAGGTGCTGAAGTTACTTCAAGCAGGGATTATTTATCCCATATCTGACAGCCCTTGGGTGAGTCCTACCCAAGTAGTCCCAAAGAAGTCAGGGATTACTGTAATTCAAAATGAGAAAGGAGAAGAAATTGCTACACGCCTCACTTCAGGTTGGAGGGTGTGTATTGATTATAGGAAGTTGAATGCTGTGACAAGGAAAGATCACTTTCCACTCCCATTTATTGATCAAGTGCTGGAGAGAGTCTCTGGCCATCCGTTTTATTGTTTTTTGGACGGGTACTCAGGGTACTTCTAAATTGAAATTGATGTGGAAGATCAAGAGAAGACCACTTTCACATGTCCATTTGGAACGTACGCCTACAGAAGGATGCCTTTTGGTTTATGCAATGCACCTGCAACATTCCAAAGGTGTATGCTTAGTATCTTCAGTGATATGGTGGAGCGAATTATGGAGGTTTTCATGGATGATATCACCGTATATGGAGGTACATTTGAAGAATGCTTAGTCAATCTGGAAGTTGTTCTTAACAGATGCATTGAGAAAGACTTGGTGCTCAACTGGGAGAAATGCCATTTCATGGTACATCAAGGAAGTGTCCTTGGCCATATCATCTCCGAGAAAGGCATTGAAGTTGACAAAGCAAAGGTGGAACTTATTGTTAAATTGCCGTCGCCAACCACAGTGAAAGGAGTAAGGCAATTCCTTGGCCATGCAGGGTTCTATAGGAGGTTTATAAAAGATTTCTCTAAGCTTTCAAAGCCTCTTTGTGAACTTTTAGCTAAGGATGCTAAGTTTATATGGGATGAAAGATGTCAAAAGAGTTTTGATCAGTTGAAGCAATTTTTGACAACCGCTCCAATAGTGAGGCCTCCTAACTGGCAACTACCCTTTGAGGTAATGTGTGACGCAAGTGACTTTGCTATAGGAGCTATACTTGGCCAAAGAGAAGAAGGAAAGCCCTATGTGATCTACTATGCAAGCAAAACATTGAACGAAGCTCAGAGGAACTACACAACTACAGAGAAAGAGTTGTTAGCTGTGGTGTTTGCCTTAGACAAGTTTCGTGCATATTTGGTAGGGTCTTTCATCATTGTTTTCACGGATCATTCAGCCTTGAAGTACTTATTGACAAAGCAAGATGCAAAAGCAAGGTTGATCAGATGGATTCTTTTGTTACAAGAGTTCGATCTCCAAATCAGAGATAAGAAAGGAGTGGAGAATGTGGTAGCTGACCATCTTTCAAGGTTGGCTATAGCACATAATTCCCATGTCTTGCCTATTAATGATGACTTTCCTGAGGAATCACTGATGTTGCTGGAGAAAACTCCTTGGTATGCTCACATTGCTAATTATTTAGTGACTGGTGAAACTCCAAGTGAGTGGAAGGCACAAGACAAGAGGTACTTCTTTGCGAAGATTCATGCTTACTATTGGGAGGAGCCCTTTCTTTTCAAGTATTGTGCTGATCAGATCATAAGGAAGTGTGTCCCTGAGCAAGAGCAACAAGGAATCCTCAGCCATTGCCATGAGAATGCATGTGAAGGCCACTTTGCCTCTCAGAAGACAGCCATGAAGGTCTTGCAATTAGGGTTTACTTGGCCATCACTTTTTAAAGATTCCCACCTCATGTGTAGGAGTTGTGAAAGATGCCAAAGACTCGGGAAGCTTACAAAAAGAAATCAAATGCCCATGAACCCCATCCTCATAGTTGATCTTTTTGATGTTTGGGGTATTGACTTCATGGGACCTTTCCCAATGTCTTTTGGTAACTCTTATATATTGGTGGGAGTGGACTATGTTTCTAAATGGGTTGAGGCAATCCCCTGTAAACACAATGATCACAAGGTGGTTCTTAAGTTTCTTAAGGAGCACATCTTCTCAAGATTTGGGGTGCCCAAGGCCATAATCAGTGATGGAGGTACTCATTTTTGCAACAAACCTTTTGAAACCCTCTTAGCCAAGTATGGAGTGAAGCATAAGGTAGCTACACCTTATCACCCTCAAACTTCCGGGCAAGTGGAGCTAGCAAACAGGGAGATCAAGAACATATTGATGAAAGTGGTGACTACAAGTAGAAAAGATTGGTCTATCAAGCTTCATGATTCATTATGGGCATATAGGACAGCTTATAAGACTATTCTTGGTATGTCTCCCTATCGTCTAGTTTATGGTAAAGCATGTCATCTCCCTGTGGAGGTTGAATATAAGGCTTGGTGGGCAATCAAGAAATTGAACATGGATTTGATTAGAGCAGGGGCAAAGAGGTGTTTAGACCTTAATGAGATGGAGGAATTAAGAAATGATGCTTACCTTAATTCCAAAGTTGCAAAACAGAGGATGAAAAGGTGGCATGATCAGCTAATCTCCAACAAAGAATTCAAGGAGGGTCAAAGAGTCCTACTCTATGACTCAAGGCTCCACATCTTTCCCGGGAAGCTCAAGTCAAGGTGGATAGGTCCTTTCATTATTCACCAAGTGCATCTCAATGGAGTGGTGGAATTATTCAATTCCAAAGGTAATCAAACCTTCAAAGTCAATGGCTATTGTCTCAAGCCATTCATAGAGCCTTACAATGCAGACAAGGAGGAGATCAGCCTCCTTGAACCACAGCAACTTTGAGGAAGAGCAAGGTTTCATGGACCACATAAGTCCATGAATTTTATAGTTTTATAGTTTTATTGTTGTTTTTTATTTCTTTTGATTTTGATTCTTGCTTAAAATTGGTTTATTTTGTCTTAATTTGAGTCAATTTTGATGTTAAATTTCAGGGCAAATTCAAGAAAAATGAGGAGAAGCCTTGAAAAGCAAAACAGGGGAGCAAAACAAAGGAAACAGAGCACTGCGTTTCAAGGTGCGAAAATTTCGCACAGTGGAATCCAAGGTGCGAAAATGTAGTTCAAGGTGCGAAATTCCAAAAGCAAAGTTTCGCACGCCACTATTCAAGGTGCAAAAATTTTCGCACCGTGCGAAACACCCTCCTGGCACACGAGTGGCATTTCGCACAGCCCAAGCCGATTTTCGCACCGTACGAATCAAGTTGCGAAAATTTCGCACACCACTGTATAACGTGCGAAAATCACTTCTAAGGTGCGAAAATCTCTTCCAAGGTGCGAATTTTTTGAGCGGCAATTTCACACACCACTGTACAACATGCGAAAATCATCCCAAGGTGCGAAAATTACAGCTAAGGTGCGAATTTCCTAAATTCCAGTTTCGCACGCCACTATTCAAGCTGCGAAAATTTTCGCACCGTGCGAAACACCTCTCTGGCACACGAGTGCCATCACCTTAAGTATCGAAATGGTTTCACACCGTGCGAAACAAGGTGCGAAAATTTCGCACAGTGCGAAATTGAGTGCGAAAATGATTTCAAGGTGCGAAATTCTCAGTTTAAGGTGCGAAAATTTCGCACGGTAAGAACCAAGGTGCGAAATTTCTAGCCAAGGTGCGAAAATTTCGCACGGTGAAATTTTAACCTGCGAAAACTCCTAACTGACTTTTAAACCCAATTTTTACCGCCCGAGACCCTCCTTAGCTTACAAAAACGACTTTTCGACTGCCCTGGGGGTTTTTAAACATCAGCCCACCCCATATTAGTCCCCCATTTTTATTTAAACCCTGGAATCAGAGAAGCCAAGGAGACACCCCCGCGCGCGCTAGCTCCACCTCTCTGGAAGCTCATCAGCCCTTTCCTCAGCATTTCGGCCATGGCAAAGACGAGAGGAGGCCGTTCCGCATCCCCATCTTCGCCGGTGCCTCGACCCACGTAGCCCGCCGTCAGAGCCGCCCCTTCGCTCGATGCTCAGGACTCCACCGTTCCCCCATCTGAGGGTGGAATGCCTTCTCAGCGCCGGTACCACACAAGGAGGACACCCACTGAGCCTGTGCCTCCCTCCACCACAGCTAGGAGGCCTGCTTCTCGGCCACCCGCAAAGAGGGCCAAGTCCTCGGGTCCTGGAGAGTCATCCCAACCCCCTCAGGCAGAGCCGCCTACAGAGGATTCTCAGATTCCTGTAGGGATTCCTCTCGAGATAGTCATCAGGCGTCCTATGATCGTAGGGTCGCCTATAGAGGGCAACCTGGATTGTAGAGCTCGGTCATTCCATTCGGAGACCTGGTTCGACACCGATGCTCTCAGACAGCAGCCAGAGCTCAGGGATTCATTCCATTTACTGCAGAGGTATCATCTGGAGCATCTCCTCACCCCTAGGCAGTTCTATTATCCCAGAGTAGTTTTAGACTTTTATCAGTCTATGACTACTCGAGGCGTCCGGGATCCTACTCTCATCTATTTTACCATAGATGGACGCCAGGGTATTATTGGAGCTCGCCACATTGCTGAGGCCCTCCATATACCTTATGAGCCTGTGAGTCAGGCAGATTTCAGGGAGTGGTCCCGATTCTCTCCGAGGGACATGGTTCATATCTTGTCCAGGGGGACTTCCACAGCTTCATCGTTGGCTAGGAGGGAGCTTCCATCTGGGATGCTCCTTGTCAATGTGCTCCTGCGCGCCAACATCTTCCCATTACAGCATAAAGTTCAGAGGAGAGGCGCTATACTTGAGGCATTATTCAGGATTTCAGAGGGATATTACTTCGGCCCTCACCACTTGATCATGACTTCTCTTCTTCACTTTGAAGAGAAAGTCCATCAGAGGAAGCTTCAGAGAGCAGATGTCATTCCCTTATTGTTTCTGAGGCTCCTCTGCCAGATTCTAGAGCACTTGGGCTATCCTGCAGAGCCCTATCTTGAGAGGCGCCGCCATTGCTGAGAGGAGTTCACTCTCGACAAATGGCATCACTTGGCAGCCTACTTTACACCTCAGGGAGCCCCAAATGTGCCTCCACCCCCAGAGCTACACCAGGAGGAGCAGCTGCCCCAGGCCCAGCAGGATGAGATTCTCACTGACATCACACCTCCTGCCCCTGCAGCACACACTTCAGTGCACATGCCTGAGGCTACACTTCCTGCCTCTCCTACCACTCGAGGTGCTCCACCAGTCGTGTCAGCTACCTCAGCACCTCCTCCTTCATCTGAGCCCACTGTCGCCATTTCTCTTGAGGAGTTCAGAGGCTTGGTGCATTCATTGCAGACACTGAGCACCGCTCAGGATTCTCTTTTCCAGCAGATGGCCACTATTCGTGCACACCAGGACCAGATCATTGCTACTCAGACTTAGCATACTACCATTCTTCATCAAATTCAGCAGCATCTGGGTATTCAGACACTTCCTGGGCATGATAGACCTGGCCCATCCGAGTCTCCAGTGCCAGATGAGGACACCATACCAGCTGAGCAGACCGTGCCAGCTGAGGAGATTAGAGCAGAGCCATCCCATGATCCCATTATTATCTGATCTCTTTATGATTATTTCTTTTGTATTTACCTTTTATTTTAGACTTGTAAATCCCATCTTTTTGATATGTTATATACTGGGATTGGTTGTATTACTTGAACATCATGCATATTGTATTTCTTTTTCAAGTAATACATATATACATCATTTTTTATTATATTCCCTTTTCTCATTACTCTTTTGTTGAAACATGTGGTTTCTCCTATTCGACTCAGACTCCATGTCACTCAGGAGGTACCACTTCCTCCCTTTAAATTTAATTGCTCTTGAAACATTGGGGACAATGTTCAGCATGGTTGGGGGGAGAGTTGAGAGGAAGGAAGTTTTTTGTTTGGTAATTTAATTGCTTTTTGCTTAATTTGTAAAATTTTTAAAGTTTTTGAATACTCTCCATGGCTATTAAGGAAAAATTTTCAAAATGAAATGGGAGAAATTGAATTTTTTGTTCTTTTTACTTGACTTAGAGTTTGTATTATGTTTATTAAAGTTGATGAATTGTTGAAACTCCTATTGATTTCAACCTTAGTTCTTCCACTTTAAGCTATTCACACACTGTGCACAATAGGTTCCGAGTATAAGATGGAAAACTATTTTCCCCCTTTACTTAGGAAATTTTAGACTTGGTACCTTTGACCTCAATTAGTGTTGGGACACCTTAAAAAAAAAAGGAGGCCAATGAGCCTTTGAAAAAAAAAAAAAAAAAAAAGAAGAAAAAAAATGTGTTTTACTTGCCTTGAAACCCGAGCAAGGTCTGAGGGGTATATGATGAAAATCTTTAAAACCTGGTGCCCCTAAACCTTCATTGGTTGGGAGTCACCGACCTCAATGCTCGTTACATGGGTGAATGGGTGGAGTTTGACATATTGTAGGTGCTTGGGTATTGAAATTCATTCTCAAAAGTCCGGGGTGAAATCCGAGGAGTTAGTGGTTGAAAAATCCTTAAAGCTTGATGCCCTAAACCTTGATTGGTTGGGAGTCATCGATGGACCCCCGTTACATGGACAATTTAGAAAAGAATGCCTTTAAGCATTGCACTCCCACAAGAAAAAAATTGTGAAATAAAAAAAGGTATGTTCTTAGCCTATTGGAGGTTGATCAGTTTGCTAAGCCTTGAAAAGAACTAGGTTGAGGGGAGAGATTAGTTTGGCATACTATATTCGGAAACTAATAAGTAACACATAGATTTTTGTGGAAGAGTAAGGATTGGACCTTTGGGAGTGGAAATTATTTTGAAGCTTAAATTTGCATAATGCCTACTCTTTATGAATTGTGATTGGGCAAAATATTTGATAGCTCCTATTGAAGTTTGATTTTTATTTCTTTAATGTTCCATGTGAGAGTTTGATCTATCATGCCACTTAAACATTTTTTGGAGTGATCAGCATGATATTGTAAATTATACTATTTTTATTTTATTTTTCTCTCCTTCATTGCTAAGGGACTAGCAATATGTCGGTTGGGGGGAGTGATTACTACTCAAAAAGAGCTATTTTGTAGCTTGTAATTAACTCTTTTGAACTCTCTTGAGTAGTAATTATCACCTTTTAACCCAATTAACATGTTAAGGGCCTTTGCAATTGTTTCTAATCAAATTGTGTTAAGTTTTGGTGTTTTTGATAGCTTTTTGCTCACCAAAGCAATGTAAGAATGAGGGAGATTTGTATATAGTTCATGGCAAGGCTTTTGGAAGCTCAAATTCATGAAGAACCAAGCTTTGGAGCCTCATAGTCCTTTGCCATAGTCGGGTAAAGTATGCAAGGAAAGAGCAACAGAGAGAGGAAAAACAGAGTGAAGAAAACAGAGCATGCCAGCTGCAGTCTTCCTTCCCACTTTTGGAGCACTTCTCGAAGTCCATTTTGTGCATGCTATATACCGTTGGAAAGCTCTGGAAGTCAAGAATTCAACTCTTTAAACCGTGTGTGATTTGGAGCTGAAATGAGGAAGATATGGCTTTCGGAAGACAACTGCATCCAGCTGAGGGACAATTTCGCACCTTGCGAAATTGGAACTCCAACGTGCGAAATTGAAGCCTGCCGTGCGAAGTGGAAATGGATGGCAGCTGTGCATTCTCGGTGAAGCCCAACATGTGAAAGTGATTTAGGAACTTGCAAACTTGAAGTCCAACGTGCGAAAGTGGATTTCAACATGCGAAATCAACTTGCGAAATTTCGCAAGTCACCATGCAACGTGCGAAAATGGGATATTTGTTCACCGACTCTTTTTCTTCTGATATTTTTGTGTAAAAATCTCCATTTTCTCCTTGTATTCAGCCACTTATGTAATTCCTTAGCTAGGAAGTATGGAAGGAAGGGTAAATTGCCTTCCTATATAAACTCTTTTGTAAACACTTATGAGAAGGCTCGGGAATTTTGTTCCAGGAGACCATTTTATATATAGAAAAGTTCAGAGTCTTCCTTCACCTTACCTTCCCACTTTGTTTCTATTTTCTTGTTAGCCAAACAAGCTCTGAGGAGGTTCCCTCAGAGAATGGGTGGCTAAGCTTTTAGTTCCTTGGAGTTAAGGTTGCCGGGAAAGGTTCCAACTGCAAGAATGGGTAGTTTTGTGGTTTCAGCCATTAATGAAGAGTAAGTGTGACCCGTTAATGATTTCTATGTTTTTAGATTAACTTAAAACACCTTGCAAGTCACCTGAGCCAACAATTGGTAAGGCAAGTGATCTCCGTCCATAGAGATGCACTAGTTTACCTCTTGCGAGCTTCTGGGAGGTGACTTGAAGGTGGGATTTTCTTGAATTGCCAACACTTGGTAAGCTTTTGAACTCCAAGGAGACATCCATTAGTTATCTCTTGCGAGCTTGGGACGGGAAGTCCAAGGTTAATGATCACCTTGAATGGCAAATGCTTGGTGAGAGGCACGAGCCATTCCAAGTTGCATCAGTGAGAAGGATTTATTGATGAAATCCATTAAAGGGAAGCATCTGTATAACACCGGTTAGAGAATTGATTACATGTTAATTCTCTAATGCGAGGAATTGAACCAAGTGACCGGAGCCCTGTTTTTGCATGAGAAACCTCCCCTGTGAACCTAAAACTCCAAGGAATGTTTTTCTTCGTAAGTAATTTCCATCACCTTCTTTTTAGTTAGCTTGAAACTAAACCTTTTACAACTAAAGTTTGCATTTTCTTCTTAAGCTAACCTTGAAATGAAAAAGCACCAAATCAGCTATGAATTGGTATCAATTGTGAGTTGAAAACCCTTCCCAGTGAACGATCCTAGAGCCACTATGCTATACTAGTTGAGGCTATCCCAATGCATGGTGATATAGGTTATAAATTTTGTTGATTACTCCCTCAATCAAGGAGCACCAGCTGGACGTGAATCAGCTGAGACACCAATTGGGCACGAATCAGCTATGAGGCTCCAAAGCTTGGTTTCTTCATGAATTTGAGCTTCCAAAAGCTTTGCCATAAACTATATACAGATCTCCCTCATTCTTGGATTGCTTTGGTGAGCAAAAGCTATCAAAAACACCAAAACTTAACACAATTTGATTAGAAATGATTGCAAGGGTCCTTAATATGTTAATTGGGTTAAAAGGTAATAACTACTACTCAAGAGTGTTTAAAAGAGTTAATTACAAGCTACAAAATAGAACTTTTTGAGTAGTAATTAGCTGGATGGTTGATTTTCTTTTGTGTTTTTCTTCTTTGCAAATTTGAATGACTTTGGCAAAGGGTTACAAAGCTCCAAAGCTTAGATTCTTCATGAAATTGAGCTTCAACTTGCTTTGCCATGAACTATACAAAGCTCTCCCTCATTCTTGGCTTGTTTTAGTGATAAAAAAGATATCAAAAACACCAAAACTTTCCAAAATTTGATTAGAAACATTTGCAAGGGTCCTTAATGTGCCAATTGAGTTAAAAGGTAATAACTACTACTCAAAAGTGTTTAAAAGAGTTAATTACAAGCTATAAAATAGCACTTAGTGAGTAATAATCACTCATGACCCGGAGTCGTTCGTATCCTTCACATCCTTGAGATGTTTCATTTTCATCATTCTAGCCACTTGCGAGAGGCCTCGACCCGACACCATGAGCCGAAAAGCATCTTGATCAGCTATCCATCTAAAGCCCTGAGCTCATGATCTTGAGTCGTTATTCTTATTTATGACCTAGAGTCATTCTTCTCATTCATGACCTAAAGTCATTCTTAGCATTTAAAGCCCTAAACTCACGACCTAGAGTCATTCTTAGCATTTAGAGCCCTAAGCTCACGACCTAGAGTTGATTTTCTCATTCATGAACCAGAGTCATCCTTAGCATTTAGAGCCCTAAGCTTCTAACCTAGAGTCATCCATATCAGTGAAAGCCCTGAGCTTCTGACCTAGAGTCATCCATAACATTTAAAGCCCTGAGCTTTCGACCCAGAGTCATTCATAGCATATAAAGCCCAGAGTCCTTTATTTCATCTGTGACCTAGATTCCTCCTTTATATTTAGGGTCTTGTGCTCTTGACTTAGAGTCATTTATCCTATTTCTGACCCAAAGTTGTTCATCTTATCTATGACCCAGAGTCATTTATCCCATCCATAACCTTGAGTCATTTTTTTCATCCCTTTTGATCTTTATGCTACTCATCATACACTTTTCTCCCTTCATTGTCATCCCTCCACATAGAGTCATCCCATCCATGTCATTGCGACCCCATCTTTTGACCTTACCTCTTCATGTGCTAGGACAAAATTTTTGGTCCTCTTAGTTCTTCACTTCATCTCGCTCATTACTTGTATTTCTACTCGCATTCCCATCACACATGATCTCTACCAAAGAGGGGCATATTTGTAAACCCTCCATTTTGTCCCTTTAGCACAGTCTTTAAGTGCTCGTTCAATACTCCAAGTAGTCCTTGGTGGCCCATGGCTACTCATACAACTTACCTATTTTGAGCCACCTCAAAGACTTTAGTTGAGGGATTTATCTGACCCCTCGTTGTGACCTTGACAGCCCCCCCAATTTAGTTTAGGTTTTCTTCACTTAGGTGCACTTTAGGTTAGACTCCACTTAGTTCGCCCTAGGTCATAGGTCACTTATACACTTTTAAACCCATTCTTTTCTTCCATGATTCACATAGTCGCATGGCTTGCACGGCCCGCATAGCCTTCACATTGTGTATAGTTTGTGTGTGCTTGGAATCTATTTATTTATTCACATTTACTTATCCTTTTTTTAGAAAACATTGCATGAGATTGACCATTCTCTTTTATGTTATTTTATTATTTTGTTTTATTTTATTTATCTATACTATTTTACTTTATTCTTTTAAATATTGCAAGATCACTAACTCTTTTACTTTGTTTTATATTTATTTCAATTTTATTTATTTCTTTATTTTTTTATTTTTATTTTATTATTCATTTTCGTTTTCATTGTTTTACAATAGAATTAGGGCTGCTGATCAATTCTCATTAAGGCACGTGCCCTCAAAGAAGGTAAGCACAATATTTTTAGAGGGAAAAGGGGATCAGTGTGGCTACATACATATGGAAAAAGGAGATCCCAAATCAGGTAAAGAGTAAACCTTCCAAAAGAAAAACATACAAAAAAGAAGGAAGAGGAAAAAAAGAAATGAGGGATTTTCCTTCAGCAGAGGGGTTTTTTTTTTGGGAGATTGAGATATATACGAAATGAAGGATGTTGTTTGAAGTGCAATGCAGGGTTGCATTTGACCTTCCTAAACTTATTGAAGGTTTGAAGCATTTATCTAAGTCAGATTATGTGGTAGTCTATATTATTAAGGAATTTGGAGAGAACATCACTGTCAAGTAGTCTAAGAAATGAATGCCACAAAGAGAATATTGATACAAAATTTGTTGAGGATGACATGTTTATTGTTGGGAATACTATGCCTTGCTTATCAAAATACAAGAGAGTCATTCAGATTTTGCATTTAAATCTAGTGGTGAGATCTACTGCTTTTTGGTTGAGTTGTTGGGACAATTATTCCTGGAATGAGATGGTTCTCTCAGACCATCCATTTGATCCAACCTTATGTTCATTCAATCATTCTGGCCTTTAAAGCTTCTGATGTTGAATTCCTAACCTTACTTTATGGACTAAAAAATGATGTTGTGGAATATCTACTTTCCACTCATACGTGCACCATGTAAGGCGGTCACTTCAGTCTTAAATTCAAGAGTAAATGGATGTAGTAGTTCCAATACCTCCAATGGTGATTCAGGCTCTTCATCAAGTGATTCAAACTCAGGCACTTCTTCAGATGGTGAATCAGAAGGTGCTTCCTCAATTTTGGCAATGACTCAACTGAAGGTAGTTACTGTGGTCTTATAATGAAGGCTCCCTATTGAGAGGAAGGCCTTGATTTGAGGTAGAAGGAGACATGGTTTAATCAATGACCAAGAGATACTTGGTTTTCGAAATGGCTTTGTCCTGACTCTGCAACTGTCAATAGAGATGTTTTGGCCAAAATTGCGTATTCTAAATTATTTGATTGGATTATGGGCAAGACAGTTTGTTCCTCTTATAACAGATAGATTGCACTAGAAGATGGATGATCCTTAAGAGGCTGTGAATTCTGTCATCAACCTTCACAAGAAGATGATTGAAATGTGTTCCTGATGTTAAAACAGAATGGGTATCAAAGGGCTTGTCATTGAGACATTTTGCTTTGTCACTTGTCGATGAACTTATCGTGTATCCAAAAACAAACTCATAAATGAACTATGCCAAAAGGTAGATTCCTACCCTTTTGTGATAAGTGCACAGTTTCCTGAAAAGATTATAGAGCTATAGTTTGTTACTCAATTTTATGTTAGTGTAGATACTACAACAAAGGACAACTAAAAGGAAATCTCCTAAGACTTGATACCTCATTTGTGAAACCTGCAAGTGAAATTGTCGAGGTGGCTCTCTAAATTTGATTGAATACGAGATTCATAAGAATGTTATAGGAACGACTAGAAAATGGGCTGAAAACCACATACACAGCTTTTGATCAAGTTGCTGAAATTGTGTGATTAAAGAAACTTACGAGCATCAGGTCAGGGAATGGACAAGTAATCGTGGGTTTGGAGAATGTTGACCTCAAAATGTACATGTTCTTGAGTTCCTCAACTACTTCAAATCATTTCCAGGTTGCACATTTGCTTTCTCATTTTCCTTATGTTGGAAATTTAAAATCTTCCACTATGAAGTCGAGTCACCCAATTTCAGGTTTGACTTCAAAATCTTCTGAATTTTATTTTTGTTGATAGCCACATCAAGTTCGTAGAAATGATAGTACACACCAAATTAAAATAGTACCAGTATGAACACACAATTTCATTCATATGCTGATATATAAATATTACAATTTTAGGCACATTACTGTTGAGTCAATACCAAACCCAACTAACACATCCATCTTTTTCAAAAACAAATTCCACAAAATATGGATCTTCACACCTTTACAACTAATTCTACTATTAACAAAAGATACAAAAGATTTCTTAAAGTATCTAGAAAATTCTCAAATTCTAACACTCCTCCTTGAGAATTTTCTTAAAGACTCCAAGCCTTGATCTTAGCTCTTCGAACTTGGCTTTGGAAAGTTCCTTAGTTAATATGTCAGTAATCTAATTTTTTGAGCAACAATGCACCAGATTGACTTCACCATTCTTCTCAGCTTCTCTAATTGCATGAAACTTCACATTTATGTGTTTGGTTCTTCCATGCTACATAGGGTTTTTTGCAATAGCAATGGCTAACTTGTTGTCAACCCAAATTACAGTAGCATCATCTTGGATTTGCCCTAAATCAGTCAGCAATTTCCTTAGCCAAATAGCTTGGTTTGCAGCTGCTGCTACAGAAATATACTCAGCTTCTACTGAGGATTGAGCCACGACCTCTTGCTTTTTTGAATTCCATGAAAAAACTCCACTACCAAACGAGAAAGCATAACCAGAAGTGCTTTTGGAATCATCTAACCTTCCTGCCCAGTCACTGTCTGCATATCCTTGGAGTTCTTTACTTTCTTTCTTAACAAACCACAAACCATAGTCAAAAGTACCTCTAATGTACCTTAGAACTCCCTTAGCTACCCCAAAATGAATTTTACTAGGTGAGTGCATAAACCTTGAGAATAGGCTTGCTGAGAACATTAAATTTGGCCTTGTAGCAGATAAGTAGAGCAAACTACCTATTAGGCTTCTGTAAACAGAGGCATGTGCTTTGATGTTAACTTCATTCTTTGATAATTTCTCATTCACAACCAAAGGAGTTGCTACAGATTTGGATCTTTCCATATGAAACTTCTTCAAAACCTTCAGAGCATACTTCTGTTGTAAAATAAAGAATCCAGCTTCACATTGGTGAATTTTCATGCCCAAAAAATATTTCATCTCACCCAAATTGGACATTTCAAACTCACTCTCCATCTGCACCATGAATTGCTTCAAGATTTTTGAATTACAACCTGTAACCAACAGGTCATCTACATACAAAGAGACAATAAGTTGAACTTTTTCTTAAACCTTCAACACATATAGAGTAGCTTCACTTTCACTTCTTTTAAATCCTTGCCGCAGCAGATAGGCATCAATTCTACTATACCAAGCTCTTAGTGCTTGTTTCAAGCCATAAAGAGCTTTGCATAGCTTGTAAACTTTGTCTTCACAGCCTGAAACTTGAAATCCTTCTAGTTGCTCAACATAAATATCTTCTTCAAGCACACCATTTAGAAAGGCTAACTGCACATCAAGATGATGAATTTTCCAGCCCATCTTTGCTATTAAAGCCACCAGAAGCCTTAAAGTATCATGCCTAGCCACTAGAGCAAAAGTATTTGAAAAATCAACACCATACTCTTGAGAATAGCCCTTTACAACCAATCTAGCCTTAAGTTTGTTTACAGAATCATCTAAGTTATATTTGATTCTGAAAACCCACTTAACTCCAATTATCTTATGATTTTTGGGCCTATCAACCAACTCCCAAGTTCCATTTTTATTTATCATTTTGGCTCCTCCTCCATTGCAACTCTCCACCCATTTTCTTTAGCAGCTTCATCATAACATGTAGGCTCCTGTAACGCTACATCGCATCTCTCATATATTTCATCAAGTGACCTTGTTCCTCTTACTGTAACATCATCTAAGTTATCAAGACCAACTTCATCTTCAGTTTCTTTTGGAATTTAGGGTATGGTTACCCCAATTTGATCAACATCTTCAACTTCTATCTCATTTTTCTCCTAGTTCCATACTGCTACTTCATCAACTTTGGTGTCCCTGCTAACCATTACTTTTTTTGTTTTCAAATTGAAAACTCTATAGCCCTTGGAGGTTGAGCTATATCCCAGGAAGATTCCCATCTCATCTTTGTAGTCCAACTTGTCTCTTTTCACATCTGGCATATGAGTGTAACACAAACTCCCAAATACTTTCAAGTGCTCCATAGCTGGTTTAACTCCATACCAAGCCTCAAATGGAGTTTTATTCTTCACAGCTTTTGTTGGAAGTCTGTTCAACAAATACATAGTTGTGTTAACAACTTCTGCCCAAAAACACTTGGGCATTTTCTTTTCAAATAGCAAACACCTTGTCATCTCCATAATAGTTCTATTCTTCCTCTCACTCACTCCATTTTGTTGAGGAGAGTAAGTGACAGTCAGCTAATGTACAATTCCAGCTTCAACACAAAACCTGTGAAACTTGTCAGATGTATATTCAGTCCCATTATCTGATCTTATTACCTTAATATTGCAATTTGCTTGATTTTCCACCAAGGCCTTCAAATTCTGAAACACACCAATTACTTCTGATTTTTGCTTCATAAAGAAAACCCAACACATCCTTGTTTTATCATCTATGAACAGGATGAAATACCTACTTCCATTCAGCGAGGGTGTCTTCATTGGTCCACACACATTAGTATGGGTCAATTGCAACCATTCTGAAGCTCTCCAGGCCTTGTTTACAAGAAATGACAATCTACTTTGCTTCCCAAATTGACAGACTTGACACACATTTTTTTCATCACAAATGACAGGTAGGCCTTGTGTTAAGCCTTTTTTATGCAAGTGTTTAAGTGCAACATAATGAAAATGGTCAAATCTCTTATGCCACAACACAAACTCATCAACAACAATGGTATAGGCATGCAAATTAGTCTCTTTCCATTTAATTGGAAAGCTTTTGTCTCTTATTTTTACAATCATCAACTTACAACCAACATTATCAACAATAGTGCAGGACATATTTTGAAAATACAAAAAATAATTCTTCTCTAGCATTTGACCCACACTTAATAAGCTTTGACTAATTTAAGTCACAAACAACACATCTGAGATATATTTAATACCTGTTGGAGTCTCAACAGCAACAACTCCCTTGCCCTTGACATCAACCAAATCTCCATTTCCAATCTTCACTTTCGACTTATATGACTGATCCAACTCCTTGAAATAACTTAATTTAGGAGTCATGTGGTTTGTACAACCACTATCAATAAGCCAAGTTCTGTACAACTGCTTGTTGCATGACTTGTAACAATAAACAATTGCTCCTATTACTGCTGATTTTCAGCCATTTATGTTTGTTGTCCTTGCTTCCCTTGCTAATCATTTTTACTCTTGCATACCTTCTCTACATGACCAAATTGCTTGCATGATCTACATTGCACACTTGGCCTATACCAGCAAAAATTCTCTGAATGACTCTATTTTTTGCAGTGAGGACATGAAGGATATCTCTTTTTTCCACCATTTTTTCTTCCTTGTCCCTCATTCTTCTCTTTATCTTTCTTCTCACCAGATTGCTTTTTCTCTCCGCCTTGAGAAGCTTTTCTTTTTTGCATTGCAAGGAAAGCCTCTTCATTGCTATCTTCCTGTCTCATTGATCTCCTCTGTTCTTGAGCTTGAAAAGCATGAACAAGCTCAGCCAAGGAAATTTTGGTTAAATCCTTTGAGTCTTCAAGTGAAGAGATCTTGGACTCAAATTTTTCAGGCAAGCTCACTAGAACTTTCTCTACAACCCTTTGGTCTGTTAGATTCTCCCTAAGAAGCCGAATTTTTTTAACAACTTCCATGAGCCTGTCTACATATTCTTTGATGGACTCATTGTCTTTCATCCTCAAAACTTCAAATTGCCTCTTCAGATTCAGAATCTGCATTTGCCTAGTTCTGTCACTCCCCAAATACATCTCCTTGAGCTTGTCCCACGCCTCTTTTGGTGTTTCGCAAGCCATAATCCTTTTGAAAATTGGTTCTGAGACAGCAGCATGGATGTAAGATAAAGTTCTTGGAGCTTTAGCTTCTTCTTCTTCACGAGCCCTAATTTGATTGAGGGTTGGATTGTTTCCCAAAGGCTGTATTTGCCTTTCAGTTTCAACTCACTGCCACAAACCAAGACCTCTCAGGTAAGCTTTCATCTTAACAGCCCAAACTTGATAGTTTTCACTATTAAAAATTAGGGTTGAAAGAGCAGACATATTGCTGAAAGCCTTAAGGGTTTTTAGAGGAAGCCTTGCCGGTGTTTTTTTTTCACTCACAGGTCCTATTAAGATCTTTTTGGTGCTCTGATACCATGTGAACACACAATTTCATTCATATGCTGATATATAAATATTAAAATTTTAGGCACATTACTGTTGAGTCAATACCAAACCCAACTAACACATCCAGTTTTTTCAAAAACAAATTCCACAAAATACGGATCTTCACACCTTTATAACTAATTCTACTGTTAACAAAATATACAAAAGATTTCTTAAAATATCTAGAAAATTCTCAAATTCTAACAACCAGACTTTCCTCCAAATGGTTCCCTATCACCCCTTAATGATGTTCGGAAGATTCAAAATGAGTTAGCAGCATCACCACTCAGTTTAGTTGACTTTCCTACGGTCGAAACTGTTGAAACTAGTAGGAGTGATCAACAAATAGACGACCCTGATGTGATGTGATAGATGAAGTAAAAGTATTTGATGAGGAAATTGTTGAAGTTTTTTATGATTCTGGTGGGAAGATAGATGTCTCAAATCCTGAAGTAGTTGTTCCTAATCAAATTTAGCTTGCCCAAAGTCTGTTCTAGGTGCAGATTCACATCTCATAGCACACGATAAATAATAATATTCAAGCAGTTTTCTCTCTCAATCGACCATTACTTTCATCTGAATCTTCTCCCTCTAATATCTATAGCCAGATTCGCATCACCAACTTCATACAATTTGCATCTGGCCTACCTTTTTCATCGCATTTTCCTCGGAGTTTGTTTTCCAAACAACAATGACAAATTCTAATTTGGAGCCCAATAGCTAAATAGAACCCACCTAGTACTAAGGGTCAGCAAGTAGGTCCAAGTCGATGGAGCAGCGCCTATTAGCACTCTTGGCAAAGTGAGACGCTCTCATATCTGCCCAAGGTATTGTTGTGCATTCATATGCTCTACCACACATGAAGGATTCAAACAAAAGGGCCAAGAAAACTCCTGGTAGCAGCGGCAAAGGCAATGGGCAAAGCCCAAAATCTAAAGGCCTGGACTCTTGCAACCTTTGCACAAGACATTCAACTTAGAAAATGTATTTCAATCCCAAGCTAAGACTTATCAAGTGTTTCTGTTGGCACAGAAAAAGTAAACAAAAATGATGCAAGAGAAGAAGACAAAGTCCATAGCCACTGTAACAAATCCGGTCTCTACCTGTGGAAAATTTGATGGTTAAAAGGGCTAAGGTTTAATATGAAAAGTTGTCCTTATCATCAACTTGTGAGACTGTATTAGAGATTGATAATACCAAGATGATTATAGCTACACTCGAAGTGTCTCGTACTACGATGGACTTAATGGTAGGTCAATTGTTAAGTATGACCAAAAACCCCAGGATTATGTTTAATATGGGTGACTCATCTCTGAAGTCTCTCATTTTCAGACCAGGATTTAACAAATAACACTGCATATCCAAAATCTCAGTACGAAAGCACGTCCTTAAGTGAAAAACTTCTACTAGAAATTGGTGCAATGAAGAATTAAGGTTTGCCACTATCAATGACTCTAACGATACTACAAATTCTGAATCCAAGTCACAAGATTCAGATTTGAGGATCAATGTAGTTTTCCTCAGTTCAACAGATCACCAGTAGGTTATTGCCTGACCTACATGAATGAGGATCAGATGGCTCACGTTACTTTTATTGCCCTTTTATTTATGATCTCCAAACAAGCCAAAGACGGCAGATTCAGGTATCTGAGGGAATGGGGTGGCTTAGTAATGAGAGCAGACAAAGAAGCTATAAACTGCCTGAATGTTTCCATGATTGCTCATAGATGTACTTCAAATTTTTAAGAATTCCTTCAACACTCTCAAGCTTATCAAGAAGCATGAAGAATTGGAGCAATTTCAAATCCATACACAGAATGAACGCCTATGGTCTGTCCAAGCTGAGATGACTCCCTAGAATCTGCAGAATTTGCCCTTTCAATTGCAAGATGAATAGAAAGCTCTCCCTCTAGATCTGGAATTGGTCTCCAAAAATTGAAACATGTGGTGACGTCCAAACTTGATTTAGAGAATAAAGAAGGGAAGTTAAAGAATTCTAATATAAAATTATAACTGGAGAATTCTGAGTTGGCAGAGAGGTTAGAATACATTCAAAAATTTTCAAGTTTTGTTATAAGGTAGAAGAAGTAAAGAAACTGAACTATAGTTTGAGACACGAAAAATAGATTTATCAAAGAAATTAAGCAACTTCAAGCAAATCAATTTGCTGACATAGAAAGGCTGGTCTATCTTCAATATCTTAATGTTCGCTTATGTAATGAGCTGAGAAATTAACAGCACGCTAATGGCTCAACCACATGTACAGGACTTAAGCAATTCCCTACACCACAAGCCTGAGAAGAAAGTCAAGCAGCTGATAGATGAATATGGACATATGGAAAGGCTTGAGGAAAAGGCAATTGACTTCATTTGTTATCACGACGTATGGTCATCCCCCCAAGCTAACTCCAATGTGATATGATTCTTCAGCCTTCAATCCTTCAACTATTAGAAATGGTAGTCCAAAAAGACTAAATTTCTTAGCAAATTTCAAAGATTTATATGGGGAATTAATGCCAAAGCTCCTGGAAGTAAGTTTGAATGTAGGAAATTTCAAGGAATCAGAAAGAGCCCAGGAATATAGCGATACAAGGTACTTGAATTCATGTTAGAGAGTAGAAAGGGAAAATTTAGAGAGAATAACAACAACATCTGCAACCATCAGTAATGCAAGTCACAATTGCATCCCCAGGTTACACTCCTAAATAACCATCCTGGTGCACACTTTCATTTTCTTCCTACACCCCTCTTGTCTTCCTCATCATTTTACATGTTTTAAATTATGTTTTCAAAATCGTTTTGATCTAAATAATCCTCAAACCTTCCTTAGGCAATAAAATTCAATTTTTAATAATATTTGATTTTTTTTCATTTCTTTGTTTTTTTTCTTCAAGAAGCATGAAAAAAATTCATGGTTCCAAATAATGAACCAATTCATGCAAAAGTAATTTGGACCTTGATAGGGGGTCCAACATTCTTGACATTGTCTTTAATATAGATTCAAGTGAGATGCTTACATGATATTTGATTGATATTGATCCTCTTTGTGATACATGAAATCATTTTATGCTTGTTATTGAGCTAACCTTGTTTCCTATTGAAACACTCAACATGTTATCCAAGTACGCTCTCTATCACATGCTTTTCGGAATTCTATGAATATGCATGTTGTTGTGAGCCATATCTATGTCTGATTCCATCCTTGGGTGCTTAGATGTTTGTTTGATTTGCTCTAATAAAATACATGTCCTGTGCTATATTTATGTGCTAAATTTAATGTCTTATAACCTTCCTTTGCCATTATGTTGATTTCTTTTTTTTTTGGCATGCAAGTTTTGAAATCACTTTAGCCTACCTAGGTACCTTCAATCCATTGATTAATTGTCACTTTTCCTTCGACTTAGTCAATAGAGACCTCTTTAGGGCTTAGAGGGGTGCTACCTCTTAGAGGTACCTTCCCAATAGGTAACCTAATCCTGAACGAAGACTCAGGTTTTTCAAGACTTCTTTAGGGTTTTCTTTCTTGTTTTATTTTCCCTTTTAAAATAAAATAAAATAAGTGGCGACTCCAACTTTTCCAAAACTAATTTTTCACCAATAAAAATGAGTCTTGCCATTGAGTGGGGACGCATGTGAAACTACGAGTCCACAGGTGTTCAGAGCCAGCTTCTTCGTTAGTAGTTCAAAGCAAATTTCTCCATTAGACGTTTAAAGCAATTTTCTCAGTTAGGCGTTTAGAGCCACTTTCTCACTTAGGAGTTGACAACCACTTTCTTAGTTAGGCATTCAGAGCCACTTTCTCAATTAGGTATTCAAGACCAATTTCTCGGTTAAGCATTCCAACCAATTTCCTACTTAGGTGTTCATAGCCACTTTTTCCATTAGGCTCTCATAACCACTTTCTCACTTAGTTGTTTAAAGTCGCTTTCTCATTTAGGAGTTAAGGACCACTTTTTAGGCATTCTGAACCACTTTCCCCATTAGGCGTTCAAAGCCAGTTTCTTAATTGGGCATTCAGAGCCACTTTCTTAGTTAGACGTTTAGGAGTACTTTCTTAGTTAGACATTCCGTGACACTTTCTCCATTAGTCATTCAAAGCCACTTTCTTAGTTAGGCATATAGATCCACTTTCTCCATTAAGTGTTCAAAGCTGCTTTCTAACTTAAGTGTTCAAAGCTGCTTTCTAACTTAGGTGTTTAGAGCTATTTTCTTAGTTAGGTGTTCAGAGCCACTTTCTTAATTAGGCGTTCAGAACTTTCTCCCTTAGGCGTTTAGAGAAACTTTCTGACTTAAGCATTCAGATTCACTTTCTTAGTTAGGTGTTTATTTCCATATGACATGGAAGTGACTGATGGAATCTTCCCCAACCCTTACATCTATGCCAATGGATTATCACACACTGCCTTATACCTCCAGCAGATTGAAACAACGGGTAGCTGCATCATGACACACCATCTGACGGCACTTGTTAGCCGCCTTATACTATAATGATTGCCCTGCCACCTATAGGGCAGCCATCATTACATAGAAGGTCAAAGTGCCTACCCAACACTACAATGGCTTTCTCCTGAGCACTATAAAAAGCCCTCTTAAAGCATAACCTAGGTACGCATAATGAAGCTGAGATATTCATTCTCCTTAGAAGGGTCTGATCTACCTTACTTAAGCTTCGGATGAGTGTGCCCGGACCACCTGTTCGGATAACCTTTATACAAGGAAGAAGCTCACCCAGTCCCTAATTGCTGGATAGAAGCTCTGAGAGGCACAACGTAAGGAGGATCTGACCTCAGTTGATCTTGCGTCAACAGTTTCTTTCCAATAATATCAATACCCTATACTGAAAATGGCCATGGCGAGGTCAAAGTTTGTAACTCTGATGGTGGTGCATGAATGAGATCACCATGAATCTGACACTTTGGGCATTTCTGAACAAATTGACAACAATCTGTCTCCATAGTCAACTAGAAATAACTTGTCCTCATAATCTTACGGGCTAGCATGTGTCCTCCCATGTGTGGACCACAAACTCTTGGGTGAACTTCTCTCATCATATGGTCTGCGGTATCTCGATCTAAACACAATAGAAGCATACCATCAGTTGATCACCTATATAAAGTATCTTCATAAATCACAAATCTAGTGGCTAACTGCCTTAGTGCTCTCCGATCCTTGGTTGTGGCTACCTAAGGGTATGATCCAGATCAGAGAAACTGATAAATGTCATGATACCAGGGTAGATCATCCTGGACCTCTATTTCTCCAATTAGACTATAGTAGGTTGGTGAAAACCTCAACTTAATTAGCAATGGACATACAACCACATCAATCAGAATGTATACAGAAGAAGCTAGAGTAACTAAGGCGTTGGCAAACTGGTTCTGCGCTCTAAGCATATGAACATATCTCAAGTCATCAAATCTCCCAATTAGTAACTCCAAACAAGCATTATACAACCTAAGCTTTACATTCCCGGTTTTCCAATCTCCCTAAATCTGTCTAAGTACTAGATTGGAGTCACCAAATACATCCATTTGTCTAATGCCAAGCTCCAATGCAATCTCTAAACTAAGAATACAAGCCTCATACTCAACTATATTATTTGTGGTAGGATGTCAATCAGAGGATGCCAAATGAACGAACCTCAAAATACGATCACCTTGAGGGGATACCAACAAAACACTTATCCCATACCTTGACTGATTGGTTGCACCATCGAAGTACATGCACCATCCCGATAAGTTAGTCATGGCAACAAACTCCTCATCTTGAAAGTCTTCATCAACTGGTCCATCCTCAGATGTTGGTAGTGAGGCTAAGTGATCGGCGACAATACTTCCCTTAATAGACATTTAAGAAACATATTGAATATTGAACTCTATCAAAAGTACGAGCTATCTCATTAGTCTTCCAGCCAATGCAGGTCTGTCAAATATGTATCTCAACTGATCTAGGCGGGATATCAAGTGCACCGAATACTCTATCATGTAATGCCTCAATCTCTTGGTAGCCCAAACTAGTGCTAAGCAAAGGCGTTCAATCATAACATATCTCATCTCATACTCCAGCATCCACTTACTCAGATAGTAAATAGCTTGCTCATTCCCTTAGTCATCAAGCTGAGCTAGCATACATCCTAAGGCCATGTTTGAAATTGACAAATATAGAAGAAGGGACGTCCCGACATGGGAGGCACTAAAACAGGAGGAGAAAGCAAATACTCTTTAATCTTCTCAAAAGCAAGTTAGCAATCATCATTCCAAACTGTTGATTGGTTCTTCCTCAATAGACGAAAGATAGGCTTACATGTGTTTGTCAATCTAGCTATGAATTGAATGATGTATTGTAATCTGCCTAGAAAACCCCTGATCTCTTTCTTAGTCCTCGACATAGGCATGTCAAGTATGGCTTTGATCTTATCTAGGTCAACCTTGATGCCTTGCTCACTAACCATATGCCCAACAATTTCCCAGAAGTCACTACAAAGATGCACTTCTTGGGATTCAGCCTCAATCTAAATTTTTGAATCCTCTCAAAGAATCTCTTTAGAGTTGCTAGGTGATCTGCTCTACCTCGGGATTTCACAATCATACCATCCACATAAATTTCAACATCCTTATGCATCATGTCATGAAATAAAGTAGTAGCGACCCTTTGATAAGTGGCTCCTGCGTTCTTCAACCCAAATGGCATAACCTTATAATAGTAGGTACTTGATTACTACTCAAAAAGTGCTCTTTTATAGCTTGAAATTCACTTTTTTAAACACTTTTAAGTAGTAGTTAATACTTTTTAACTCAATTGGCACATTAAGGAACCTAGCAAGGGTTACTAATCAATTTTTGACAAGTTTTGGTGTTTTTAGTAGCTTTTGTATCATTGAAACAAGCCAAGAATGAGGGAGAATTTTGTGCAATCCATGGCAATGCAAGTTGAAGCTCAATTACATGAAAAATCCGAGCTTTGGAGCACTTCATAGCCCTTTTCCAAGCTTGGTAATAGGTTGCCAAGCCAATCAGAGATGCAAGGAAGAAAAGCAAAGGAAAAAATCCAATAGGTAGCATTTTCGCATGGCTATGCGAAAATTTCGCATAGCATGCAAAATCAAGAGGAGGAGCAGCTGCAGGACTGAGTGAAGAACAATTTCGCACACTGAAGGAAATTTTGCACACCCTATGAAACCACAAGATGAAACCAAAAATGAATTTCGCACACTATACGAAATTTCATATGGTCTGCGAAATCTTCCTGTGCACCGACTCCATTAGATTTTTATCTCCAAATATTTGTGTAATTTCCTATTTTCTCTTTATAATCAACCAATGATAGGATTTCATGTTTAGGAACTATAAAGGGGGGTTGGAAAAACCTCTCTAAATATCTTTTACATCTTTTGTAAAATACTACACTTGTAATTCCCGTAGGAAAAAATATACAGAGCCCTTGCTCTACCTTTCCTTCTCATTTTTTTGTTTTCATTTTTCTTTCTAGCCAAACAACCTCTGAGGATGATTTCTCAGGGGATGAGTGGCTAAGTTTCACATTTCTTGGAGTGATGGAAGTTAGGTGAAGGACCCGGATGCAAAGGTGGGAGTTTTCCTTGCTTTAAATGAAGGTAGTTGTTAACTATTAATGGTTTTTCTTTCAAGGTTTAGCTTTAAATCCCTTATAATCACCTTGAATGGCCAATACTTGGTAAGCTTTCCGGATTCTATGGATGCTTATTGCTAGATCCATGGATGTTCACTAGTTATCAAGTACGAGCCATTGGAAGGTGGTCCAACATGAGGGTCTTTAGTGTTTGAAGCCATTAATGGGAAGCAACTACCATTTTTCATGAACCCTTTGGATCAAATCTTAATTGCTAAATACAAAACCGGTTCGGGAGATAACCATCCTTTATGTTATTGTCCCCAATGTGATGAGAAGATCTAGAATCTCCCCCTTTGCCTAAGGAACCCGATCCTAGTGACCTAAAGCTCCAAGAGACCTTCTCTTTGTATTTAACTTCAATTGCTATTTTTGCTTAACTTAAAATCAACTTTTTCAACCACAATTCCATTTTCTTTAAAAACTAATTTTCATAAGGAAAAGCACAATTTCATTACCTTCACTAAAGTCACTTGTACGAAGAAAACCCATCCCTGTGGACGATCCTAGAGCCACTATACTATAGTAGCCATGCTACCCTAGTGTAAGGTGATTTAGGTTTTAACAATTTTATTGATAACACTCATCTGGGGACGAATCAAATGCCGTCGTTGCCGGGGATGGTGCCAAAGTACATTGACATTACCTTTGGTGAACAGTTGTGATCTTCATCACAAGTTTGGTGATTTTTCTTTTACTAATTCTTTTTCTTTGTCTTTATTTTAGCTTATCTTTTATTTAGTTTTAAGCTAACCTTAACCTCTTCCTAGAATTGTATTTCTTTTGTTTTCTTTGTTTTTGTTTTAGTGATCTCTAGTTGTACATGCCCTATTGGATAAGAGATATTGAGGGAAGACTTGTGAATATTGAAACTCCTCAAGAAACTGAGTTGGAAGTGTGCTTGAACATTGATTACTACTCAAAAAGTGCTATTCTGTAGCTTGTAATTAACTCTTTTAAACACTCTTGAGTAGTAATTATTACCTTTCAACTCAATTGACATGTTAAGGACCCTTGCAATCGTTTCTAATCAAATTGTGTTAAGTTTGGTGTTTTTGATAGCTTTTTGCTCACCAAAGCAATTTAAGAATGAGGGAGAGCTGTATATAGTTCATGGCAAAGCCTTTGGAAGCTCAAATTCATGAAGAACCAAGCTTTGGAGCCTCGTGATCCTTTGCCAAAGTCGTTCAAAGTATGCAAGGAAAGAACAATGGAGAGAGGAAAAACAGAGTGAAGAAAACAGAGGACAGCAGCTGCAGTCTTCTTTCTCACTTTTGGAGCACTTCCCGAAGTCCATTTTTTACATGATATATATCATTTCAAATTTCAGGAAGTCAAGAATCCAACGCTTCAAATGGTGTACGAATTGGAGCTGAAATGAGGAAGATATAGCCTTTGCAAGACAACTGCATCAAGCTGAAGGACAATTTCGCACCTTGCGAAATTGGAACTCCAACGTGCGAAATTAAAGCCTACCTTGCGAAATGGAAATGGATGGCAGCTGCACAGTCACAGAGAAGCCCAACATGTGAAAGTGATTTTGCAACTTGCGAACTTGGAGCTCAACGTGCGAAAATGGAATCCAAGTTGCGAAATCAACTTGCGAAATTTTCGCAAGTCACCATGCAACGTGCGAAACTAACATGCGAACTGGGATATTTGTGCACCAACTTTGTTAGATCTTTTCTTCAGATATTTTTGTATAAATTTCCATTCTTCTCCTTATAATCCACCAATCATAGGATTACTTAGCTAGGAAGGTTGGAAAAACTTCCCTATATATGTTCTCTTGCATCCGTTGTTAAAATCATCATGTAGATAGGTAGGATCGATCAATATATAATACGGAGCCTTGCTCTGCTTTTTCTTGGCATCTTTGTTTTCTCTTTTATTTTCTTTCTAGCCAAACATCCTCTGAGGCCTCAGAGGATGAGAGGCTAGGCTTTTTGTCTCTTGGAGTGAAGAAAGCCAGGTAAGTTTCCGAATGTAAAATTGGAAGTTTTGTTGTTTCAAATTTTAATGAAGAGAAAGTGTGACCCGTTAATGGTTTTTATCTTTTTAGTTAACTTAAAACGCCTTCAAATCACCTGAGCCAACACTTGGTAAGGCAAGTGATCTCCGTCCATGGAAATGCACTAGTTTACCTCTTGCGAGCTTTTGGGAGGTGACTTGAAGGTAGGATTTTCTAGAATTGCCAACACTTGGTAAGCTTTTGGACTCCAAAGAGACATCCATTAGTTATCCCTTGTGAGCTTGAGAAGGGACGTCCAAGGTTAAGGATCACCTTGAATGGCAAATGCTAGGTGAGAGGCACGAGCCATTGCAAGATGAATCAGTGAGAGGGATTTAGTGTTTGAACCCATTAAGGGGAAGCATCTGTACCACACCGGTTCGGGAAATAACTATATGTTAAATCCCCAATGCGAGGAAAAGAAACAAGTGATCGGAACTCTCTTTTTGTACAAGGAACCTGAGCCTAGTGATCTGAAACTCCAAGAAACACTTTTCTTTGTAATTAAAATCAGTTACTATTTCTGGTTAGCTTAAAACCAACCTTTTCAAACATCTTTATGTTTTCTTTTAAAGCTAACCTTGAAATGAAAAAGCACCAATTCATCTTTGAATTAATATCAATTGCGAAGTGAAAACCCATCTCTGTGGACGATCCTAGAGCCACTATACTATGCTAGCTAGTGCTACCCTGGTATATGGTGAATTAGGTTTATAAATTTTGTTGATAACTCCCGTCTAAGGATTGAAATCAAAGCACATCAGTTGATTGATCTGAATCAATCAGAACACCAATTGGGGACGAATCAAACATCATGGATGTTCCACCTGAAGACCAGAATAGGTAACATGGTTAAAAGGATAATTTCAATGCATACCGATCCATGAGGGGCCGCATGCATCCACCTCGTATGAGTGCACCTTCATGCATAGTGCCTCCCACTGAGTAGCTAGTAATCCGACCTCACATTGTACCACTCCTACCTACTTTCCATGGGATAGAAAGTGAGAATCCCTACTCGCATATTAAGGAATTCGAGGAGGTTTGTAATACATTCCGAGAAGGAGGAGCTTCAATTGACTTGATGAGGCTCAAGCTATTTCCTTTCACCTTGAAGGATAAGGCCAAGATTTGGCTCAATTCTCTAACGCCAAGGAGTATCTGAACTTGGACTGATTTGCAAGCCGAGTTTCTCAAGAAGTTCTTCCCTACTCATAGGACCAATGGTTTGAAAAGGCAAATTTTGAACTTCTCAGCTAAAGAGAATGAGAAATTCTATGAGTGTTGGGAGAGGTACATGGAAGCTATTAATGCTTGTCCTCACCATGGCTTTGACACATGGCTCTTAGTGAGCTATTTTTATGATGGTATGTCTTCTTCAACGAAGCAACTCCTAGAAACTATGTGTGGAGGAGACTTCATGAGTAAGAATTAGGAGGAAGCCATGGACTTTTTAAGTTATGTGGCTAAAGTTTCAAGAGAATGGGATGAACCAAATACTAGAGAGGTGGGAAGAATGAAGTCTCAACCTAATGCTAAGGGTGGGATGTATGTTTTGAATAAAGACATTGACATGAAGGCAAAGGTTGTAGCTATGGCAAGGAGATTGGAAGAGCTAGAAATGAAGAAGGTACAAGAAGTGCAAGCCATTTCTGAGACACCAGTGCAAGCTATGTCTTGTTCCATTTGTCAATCTTATGAGCACTTGGTGGAGGAGTGTTCTACCATTCCAGCAGTGAGAAAGATGTTTGGTGATCAAACAAATGTTATTGGTCAATTCAAGCCCAATAACAATGCTTCATATGGCAACACCTACAATTCAAATTGGAGAAACCATCCAAATTTCTCTTAGAAACCAAAGCCACCTCAGTACACACAACCTGCTCAAGCACCTTAGCAAGCCTCGAATCTTGAACAAGCTATTGTGAGCCTTAGCAAGGTTGTGGGAGACTTTGTGGGAGATCAAAAGTCCATCAATGCTCAACTGAATCAGAGAATTGACAGTGTGGAGAGCACATTGAACAAAAGGATGGATGGGATGCAAAATGATCTATCTCAAAAGATAGACAATGTCCAATACACAATCTCAAGGCTTACCAACCTCAACACAGTGCAAGAGAAAGGAAAGTTTCCTTCTCAACCTCATCAAAATCCCAAGGGTATCCATGAAGTGGAGGCTTAAGAGGGAGAATCTTTAAAGGTGAGAGAAGTCAAAGCAGTTATCACCTTGAGGAGTGGTAAAGAGTTTAATCAGCCCACATCCAAGCCAGAGCATGATGAAGAGAGTGTAGCAAAAAAAGAAAAGAGTGAGGAAATTAAAGGAAATAGAAAAAGGAAAAGTACAAAAAAAGATGACCATGATTCTAGTGTGGATGAAGAACCTGAGAGGATAGTCATCAAGGAAGATATGATGAAGAAACACATGCCTCCACCTTTCCCCCGAGCTTTGCATGGCAAAAAGGGAACCAATAATGCATCAAAAATTTTTGAAGTGTTGAGGCAAGTTAAGGTCAATATCCCTTTGTTAGACATGATCAAACAAGTGCTGACATATGCAAAATTCTTGAAGGACTTGTGCACTGTAAAGAGAAGGTTGAATGTGAACAAGAAAGCCTTCTTGACTGAGCAAGTGAGTGCCATCATATAGTGCAAGTCTCCAGTGAAGTACAAAGATCCGGGCTACCCTACCATCTCAATGAGTATTAAAGGGACTTGTGTGGAGAAAGCTTTGTTGGACTTGGGAGCAAGTGTGAATTTGCTACCCTACTCTATCTACAAGCAATTGGGACTTGGAGAGTTGAAACCAACATCCATCACTCTATCTCTGGCAGATAGATTAGTGAAGATTCCAAGAGGGATGATCAAAGATGTCTTGGTTCAAGTTGACAAATTCTACTATCTAGTGGATTTTTTTGTTCTCGATACGGATCCGGTTGTCAAAGGAACTAATTATGTTCCTATCATACTTGGAAGACCATTCCTAGCTACATCAAATGCAATCATCAATTGTAGGAATTTAGTCATGCAACTCACGTTTGGCAACATGACATTAGAGCTCAACATCTTCCATTTGAACAAGAAACATATCCATCCGAAAGAAAAAGAAGGTCCAGAGGAAGTGTGCATGATTGACACTTTAGTGGAGGAGCATTGTGATCAGAGAATGCAGGAGGATTTGATTGAGAGTCTTGGGGATCTTGATGAAGGGTTACCTGAACCCTTAGATTTGCATGCTACCCTATCCCCTTGGAGGAGGAGAGAAGAAATTCTACCCTTATTCAATGAGGAGACACAAAAAGCTGCTAAGGAGGAACCCCCAAAGCTTATTCTTAAGCCACTACCCACAGAGTTGAAGTATGCATACTTGGAAGAAGACAAGCAGTGCTCTGTTATTATATCTTCAGCTCTTACCATTCATCAAGAGGATTGTCTACTTGAAGTCCTTAGAAGATGTAAGAAGGCAATAGGGTGGCAAATTTCTAATTTGAAAGGGATCAGCCTTTTAGTCTGCACCCATCATATTTACATGGAGGATGAAGCTAAGCCAGTTCGTCAACCTCAGAGAAGGTTGAACCCTCACATGCAAGAGGTGGTGCAAGGTGAAGTTCTTAAGCTGCTTTAGGCCGATATTATCTACCCCATATCAGATAGCCCATGGGTGAGTCCTACTCAAGTTGTGCCAAAGAATTCTAGGATCACGGTAGTGCAAAATGATAAGGAAGAAGATGTCTCTACATGCCTCACTATAGGTTGGAGGGTGTGTATCGATTACTTGAGGTTGAATGCAGTGACGAGGAAGGACCATTTTTTGTTGCCCTTTATTGATCAGGTGCTTGAGAGGGTCTCTGGGCATCCTTTTTATTGTTTCTTGGATGGCTACTCTGGGTACTTTCAGATAGAAATTGATGTTGAAGACCAGGAGAAGACCACTTTCACGTGCCCATTTGGCACCTATGCATATAGGAGAATGCCTTTCGGCTTATGCAATACACCTACAACTTTCCAAAGATGCATGTTAAGCATTTTCAATGATATGGTGGAGCGTATTATGGAAGTCTTTATGGATGATATCACCATATATGGAAGTGCATTTGATGAATGCTTGGTCAACTTAGAAGTTGTTCTGAATCGCTGCATTGAGAAAGACTTGGTGCTTAACTGGGAGAAGTGTCATTTCATGGTACAACAAGGGATTGTCTTTAGGCACATCATCTCCAAGCAAGGCATTGAAGTTGACAAAGCAAAGGTTGAACTCATTGTCAAGTTTCCATCTCTAACAAATGTCAAAGGAGTAAGGCAATTTCTTGGCCATGCTGGGTTCTATAGGAGGTTTATCAAGGATTTCTCTAAGCTTGCAAGGCCTCTTTGTGAACTATTGGTGAAAGATGCTAAATTCATATGGGATGGCAGATGCCAAAGGAGTTTTGAAGAATTGAAGCTATTTCTGACAACCGCACTAATAGTGAGGGCTCCCAACTAGCAACTGCCCTTTGAGGTAAAATGTGATGCTAGTGACTTTGCCATAGAAGTTGTTCTTGGGCAAAGAGAAGATGGAAAACCCTATGTGATCTACTATGCGAGCAAGACATTGAATGAGGTGCAAAGAAACTACACAACCACCGAGAAAGAATTGTTAGCTTTAGTTTTTGCCTTGGATAAGTTTCATGCTTACTTGGTGGGGTCCTTCATTGTGGTTTTCACTGATCACTCTGCTTTGAAGTATCTATTAACTAAGCAAGATGCTAAAGCAAGGCTGATTAGATGGATCCTCATGCTTCAAGAGTTCAATATCCAGATCAAAGACAAGAAAGAAGTGGAGAATGTGGTAGTAGACCACTTTTCTAGAGGAGTCTCTCATGTTGGTGGAAGTTGCTCCTTGGTATGCTCACATTGCTAACTACCTAGTCACAGGAGAAGTTCCAAGTGAGTGGAAAGCACAAGATAAGAAGCACTTCTTTGCAAAAATTCATGCCTATTATTGGGAAGAGCCATTTCTATTCAAGTATTGTATGGATTAGATAATAAGGAAGTGTGTTCCTGAAGAAGAGCAATAGGGGATCCTCAGTCATTGCCATGAAAATGCATGTGGAGGCCAATTTGCTTCTCAGAAGATAGCCATGAGGGTGTTGCAATCGTGTTTCTGTTGGCCATCACTTTTCAAAAATGCCCACATCATGTGCAAGAGTTGTGATCGATGCCAGAGGGTTGGGAAGTTGACACGCAGGAACATGATGCCTTTGAACCCCATTTTGATAGTTGATTTTTTTATGTTTGGGGCATGATTCATCCCTAATTGGTGTGCCAAGTTGATTCTTGTTCAATCAACTGGTGTGCTTTGATTTCAATCCTCAGGTAGGAGTTATCAACAAAATTTATAAACTTAATTCACCATATACTAGGGTAGCACTAGCTAGCATAGTATAGTGGCTCTAAGATCGTCCACAAAGATGGGTTTTCACTCCACAATTGATATTAGTTCAAAAACTGAATTGGTGTTTTTTCTTTTCTAAGTTAGCTTTAAAAGAAAAATAAATTTGTATTGAAATGGTTGGTTTTAAGCTAACCAAACTCAAAGTAACTGAAATTAATTAGAAAGAAAGGTGTTTCTTGGGGTCTTAGGTCACTAGGATCAGGTGCCTTATACAAAAAAGGAGATTCCGATCACTTGAATCTTTTCCTCGCATTGGGGATTTAACATATAGTTATTTCCCGAACCGGTGTGGTACAGATGCTTACCATTAAAGGTTTCAAACACTAAATCCTTGTCACTGAATCATCTTGCAATGGTTCATACCTCTTACCTGGTATTAGTCATTCAAGGTGTTCCTTAACCTTGGATCACCTTCAAAAGCGAACAAGAGATAACAATTAGACCTTCATGGAGCAAGATTGCAAGCAATAAGAATCCATGGAATCTGAAAGCTTACCAAGTATTGGCTATTCAAAGTGATCCTTAGTTAAATAAAAATATAAAAACCATTAACATATCACACTTTCTCTTCATTAAAAACTGAAACAACAAAAACTCACACTTTTGTATCCGGAACCTACCTAGCTTCCTTCACCCAAGAAATAAAAAGTCTAGCCACTCATCCTCTGAGAAAACATCTCAAAGATTGATTTGCTAGAAATAAAAATAAAAGAGAAAACAAAATGAGAAGGTAAGGCAGAGCAAAGCTCTGTATATTACTTTAGAAAAACTATACAAGTGTTCTCTGAGAAAGCTCCCGAGATATTGTTCAAACATTTACAAGAAATATTATATAGGGAGGCTATTTACCTTTCCCTGATTACTTTCTAACTAATGAATTACATGAGTAGTGGATTACAAGGAGAAAAAAGGGATTTAAACACAAATATCTGGAGAAAAATATCAAAAGGAGTCGGTGTGCAAATATCTCAGCTCACAAGTGGAATTCGCAAGTTGAAACATGACTTGCGAAAATTTTGGAAGTTGATTTCGCAGGTTGAAGTCCATTTTCGCAAGTTGAACTCCCATTTTCGCAAGTTGAGCTCTCTGTGATTTGGTGACTATGTTCCTCATTCCATCGCAAGTTGCAAAAATTTCACAAGTTGAACTTCCAACTTGCGAAATTGCTTGGTTGATGATTTCTTCTCTTCTTTTCTTCCTTGCATACTTTGAATGACTTTAGCAAAGGTTTATGAAGTTCCAAAGCTCGGTTTCTTCATGAATTTAAGCTTCAACTTGCTTTGCCATGAATTATACAAAGATCTCCCTCATTCTTGGATTGCTTTGATGATAAAAAAGCTATCAAAAACACCAAAACTCAACACAATTTGATTAGAACCGATTACAAAGGTCCTTAACATGCCAATTGAGTTAAAAGGTAATAACTACTACTCAAAAGTGTTTAAAAGAGTTAATTACAAGCTATAAAATAGCACTTTTTGAGTAGTAATCAGGGCATTGACTTCATGGGACCTTTCCCTATGTCTTTTGGCTACTCTTACATCTTGGTGGGAGTAGATTATGTTTCTAAGTGGGTTGAGGCAGTCCTATGCAAGCACAATGACCATAGAGTGGTTCTCAAGTTTCTCAAGGAGAACATCTTCTCAAGATTTGGAGTGCCCAAAGCCATAATTAGTGATGGGGGTACTCATTTTTGCAACAAGCCTTTTGAAATTCTCTTAGCCAAGTATGGGGTGAAGCATAAAGTAGCTACACCTTACCACCCTCAAACTAGTGGGCAAGTTAAGTTAGCAAACTAGGAGATTAAAAACATATTGATGAAGGTGGTGAACACGAACAGAAAAGATTGGTCTGTCAAGCTCTTTGATTCACTATGGGCATATAAAACAGCTTACAAGACCATTCTTGGGATGTCTCCTTATCTCCTAGTCTATGGCAAAGCATGCCATCTCCTTGTGGAATTGGAATACAAGGCTTGGTGGGCAATCAAGAAGCTCAACATGGATTTGACCAGAACTGGGTTAAAGAGGTTCTTAGACCTCAATGAGTTGGAGGAACTGAGAAATGATGCCTACATCAATTCAAAAATTGCAAAAGAGAGATTGAAGAGGTGGCATGATCAGTTGGTATCCCGCAAATATTTTCAAAAGGGACAAAGAGTCTTGCTATATGACTCTAAGCTCCACATCTTTCCGGGCAAGCTGAAATCGAGGTGGATAGGTCATTTTACCATTCACCAAGTGCATTCAAATGGAGTAGTGGAACTACTCAACTCCAGTAGCACCTGGAGCTTCAAAGTGAATGGTCATTGTCTCAAGCCCTTTGTGGAGCCTTTTTCTCGTGACAATGAGGAATTCATCCTAATTGATCCACATCAAGCTTGATAAGACAAGTTTTTGGATGGACTTAGTCTTTCTAAAGACTATCAAGTCCATATCTTTTTGTTTTATTTTTTATTTCAGATTTTTCTTGTATTGTTACTTGTTTTGATTTTGCTTTCTCGCTTTAATTTCATTTTAGTTTGATTTAACTTAGATTTTTGATGATCAATCGCAAGGGAGGACTTCAAAGTAGTTGGGCATGTCCTTAAAGATTCTTGGTAGAGGAAAAACCCTGAAGAAAAAATTCACCAAGGCAATTCGCACACCCTGCGAAAATTTCGCAGGGCATGCAAAATTCATGCCTCTTCTCAAAATGGCTACTGTCAATTTTAGGATGCAAAATTCTCATTTCGCACACTATGTGAAAATCGTTCTGAAATCCTTATGTGCTATGCCAGTTTTGAGCCCTTTAAATTTCATTTCGCATGGGGTGCGAAAATTTCCCACACCCTGTGAACCCATTTTGCACACTCTACGAAAACCAAAGGGCGTCTGCGATTTTTTAAATGGGTCGTGCAAAATTATTTTTAAATCCTCCTGAGCCCTAACTTCCCCATTTTTCCCCCATTTCGCAAGCACCCTCCCATTCTGAATCTCTCTACCACCTTGCGGCCTCTTCACAGAGTCACCTTGATTCATGCCCAATTGGTGTCTTAACTGATTCACGTCCAGCTGGTGCTCCTTGATTGAGGGAGTAATCAACAAAATTTATAACCTATATCACCATGCATTGGGATAGCTTTAGCTAATATAGCATAGTGGCTCTAGGATCATTCACTGGGAAGGGTTTTCAACTCACAACTGATACCAATTTATAGCTAATTTGGTGCTTTTTCATTTCAAGGTTAGCTTAAGAAGAAAACGCAAACTTTGGTTGTAAAAGGTTTAGTTTCAAGTTAACTAAAAAGAAAGTAATGGAAATTACTTATGGAGAAAAACATTCTTTGGAGGTTTAGGTTCACAAGGGAGGTTCCTCATGCAAAAATAGAGCTCCGGTCACTTGGTTCACTTCCTCGCATTAGAGAATTAACATGTAGTTAATCCTCTAATCGGTGTTGTATAAATGCTACCCTTTAATGGATTTCAGCACTAAATCCTTCTCACTGATGCAACTTGGGATAGCTCGTGCCTCTCACCTAGCATTTTCCATTCAAAGTGATCATTAACCTTGGACTTCCCGTCTCAAGCTCGCAAGAGATAACTAATGGATGTCTCCTTGGAGTCCAAAAGCTTACCAAGTGTTGGCAATTCAAGAAAATCCCACCTTCAAGTCACCTCCCAGAAGCTTGCAAGAGGTAAACTAGTGCATCTCCATGGACGGAGACCACTTGCCTTACCAAGTGTTGGCTCAGGTGAATTGCAAGGTGTTTTAAGTTAACTAAAAACATAGAAATCATTAATGGGTCACACTTACTCTTCATTAATGGCTAAAACAACAAAACTACCAATTCTTGTAGTTGGAACCATCCCCGGCAACCTTAGCTCCAAGGAATTAAAAGCTTAGCCACCCATTCTCTGAGGAAACTTCCTTAGAGCTTGTTTGGCTATTAAGAAAATACAATCGAAATGGGAAGGTAAGGTATAGAAAAACCCTGAACTTTACTTCCTTCAAAACTATACAAAAGTTGTTTAAGAACAAGCTTCCCATTCGATTCTTTTTCAAAGGGAAAAATTACAATATATATAAGGGGTTATTCACCCTTTTGTTCTTGCTTAAAGACTAAGGAATCATATGATAGGTGGGTTACAAGGAGAGTTTGAGAATTTAGACATCAAATATCTAAAGCAAAAAAATCTCAAGATGTCGGTTGCAACTATCGGGTGGCTTCAGGAGGTGTTTCGCAGCTGTCCAAAAAGGGCTGCGAAATTTCGCAGCAAAAGGACAAAATTTCGCAGCCCTGCGAAATTTTCCTTCAGCTTAGAGTGATCAGCTTCCAATGGCTGTAACTCCTTCATTTCAAATCCGAATCGTACACCGTTTGAAGTATTGGATTCTTGACTTCCTGAGCTTTGAAATGGTATATAACATATGGGAAATGGACTTTGGGAAGTACTTCAAAAGTGCCTAAGAAGACTGCAGCTGCTGTCCTCTGTTTTGCTTCATGGCAGATTTCCCTTTGCTCCCCTCCTTGCATTCCGGATTTGCTTATGGAAAAGGACTTTAAAGCTTCAAGGCTTGGGTTCTTCATGTTTCTAAGCTTTCCAAAAGCTTTGCCATGGATTCCAAAGAACTCTCCTCAATCTTGGATTGCTTTGGTGAGCAAAAAGCTATCAAAAACACCAAAACTTACACACTTTGATTAGAATTGATTGCAAGGGTCCTTAATATGTTAATTGGGTTAAAAGGTAATAACTACTACTCAAAAGTGTTTAAAAGAGTTAATTACAAGCTTACAAAATAGCATTTTTAAGTAGTAATCACTCCCCCCAACCGACATATTGCTAGTCCCTTAGTAATAAATGAGAGAAAAATAAAAGTAAAAGTACTATAATTTACAAAATCATGCTAATCACTTCAAAAAATGTTTAAGTGGCATGATGATCTAACTTTCACATGGAACATTAAAGAAATAAAACTCAAACTTCAACAAGAGTTATCAAATAAAAATTGTCTAATCACAATTCTTAAAGAGAAGGTATTATGCAAATTGAAGCTTTCAAATCATTTCCACTTCCAAAGGACCAAGCCTTACTCTTCCACAAAAATCTAAGTGTGAGCTGATAGCTTCCGAATATAGTATGCCAAACTAATCTCACCCCTCAACCTAGCTCTTTTTCAACACTTAGCAAACTAACCAAATTCAATAGGCTAAGAACGCACCCTTTTGTTTCACTTTTTTTTCTTGTAGGAATGCAAAGCTTAAGGGTATTCTTTTCTAAATTGTCCATGTAATGGGGGTCCATCGATGACTCCCAACCAATCAAGGTTTAGGGCATCAAGCTTTAAGGATCTTTTAACCGCTAGCTCCTCGGATTTCACCCCGGACTTTTGAGAATGAATTTTAAATACCCAAGCACCTACAGTATGCTAAACTCCACCTATTCACCCATGTAACGAGCATTGAGGTCGGTGACTCCCAACCAATTAAGGCTTAGGGCACCAGGTTTTAAAGATTTTCACCATATACCCCTCGGACCTTGCTCGGGTTTCAAGGCAAGTAAAACATTTTTCTCTTTCTTTCTTTCTTTTTTTCCAAAGGCTCATTGGCTTTTTGTAAGGTGTCCCAACACTATTAAAATGAGGTCAAAGGTACCAAGTCTAAAATTTCCTACATCAAGAGGGAAATAGTTCTTCATCTTATAAACGGAAGCTAGTGCACAATTTGTGTATAGCTTAAGGTGGAAAAACTAAGCTTGAATTCAATAGAAGATTCAACAATTCATTAACTTTAGTAAGCATAATAAAAACTCTAAGTCAAGTGAAAAACAAAAATTCATTTTCTCCCATTTCATTTTTGAGAATTTTTCCTTAATAACCATGGAGAGTAGAATAAAAACTTAAAAATTTTTAAAAATAAACAAAAAGCAACTAAATTGCCAAAATAACTTAGCATAAATAACAAAAAACTTCCTTCCTCAACTCTCCTCCCAACCGAGCTGAACATTGTCCTCAATGTGGCATGAGCGATTGAGATAAAAGGAAGGAAGTGGTACCTCCTGAATGATATCAATTTCGAATATTGATTGGAGAAACCACATGTTTCAAAAAGAATAAAAGATGTGAGTAGAGGAAATAAGAATAAAATAATGCTAAGAGTGATAAAAAAGATAATAGATTTGTATTACTTCAATTCATGTAGGTACATAATGAAAGCAAGTAATACAAGTAGTCCAAGTAATCCCAATATATACTACCAAGAGCATGGGATTTCAGAAAGGAAATGCATAAACGAAATACATAATCGAAATATATAAGGGTAAACTATCAAAATGATCAGATGGTGAGTGGAGATGATGGCTCAGTTGCCTCTGCCTCTCCTGTAGTAGGCTCTGATGGGCTAGGAATGGTATGCTCAGGAGCTGATATAATGCCAAGATGATGCTGAATCTGCCTCAGGAGAGTAGTGTGGTGGGCCTAAGTGGCTATAATCTGCTCTTGATGAGCACGAAGAGCTGTGATCTGCTGAGTAAGGATGCTCTAGGAAGTGGCCAATGCCTGAAAAGTGTGGGCTAGGCCTCTATGCTCGATGATGGGTATAGCTATCCTTGGCTCAGCTAAAAGAGATGGCTCTAATGCAGGTGAAATAATAGGGGGAGTCTATGGTGTGGCCTGAGGAGCAGGGGATGGAACCTTTGGTGTAGGCTCTCTAGAAACCACTGCAGGGGCAGGTGGCTAAGTGTCAGCAGGTATGTCAACTGGCTCCTTTGGCTGCTCTAGATGCTCTGGTGCTCCCTGATCTGCACCACGATAGGCTGTCATACTAGTCCATTTGTCGAGAGTGAAAATCTCTCGACAAAGACGTCTACGCTCATACTGAGGCTCTGCTGGATATCCCAGGTGCTCCAAGATCTGGCATAATAGTCTGGGAAAGAGGAGTGGAATGGCATCCGCTCGGAGCAGCTTCTTTCGATGCACCTTCTCTTCAAAGTAGAGAAGAGCAGCCATAATGAGGTGGTGAGGGCCAAAGAAGTATCCCTCAGAAATCCTATATAGTGCCTCCAGCAACACTCCTCTCCTCTGAACCCAATGCTGGAGTGGGAATATGTTGTGGCGGAGGAGTGCATCAATGAAGAACATGTTGGGGGGAAGCTCCCTCCTCTGGATGTAATGGCGAGAGGATGCCCCTCTGGACAGAGTATGGACAATATCACTCTGTGAAGGATGAGTCCAGGCTCGAAAATCTTCTGGACGAGCTGGCTCATAGGGGATATGGAGTGCCTCTGCTATATGGCGAGCTCCCAAAATACCATGTCGTCCTTCTATGGTAAAATGGATGACAGTGGGCTCACAGACCTGGTTTGTGGTCATGGACTGATAGAAGTCCAATGCCACACGAGGGTAGAAAAAATCCTTTGGAGTCAGCAATTGCTCCAATTGATACCTTTGTAGCAGGCGGAAGGACTCTCTGAGCTCAAGCTGAAGACTGAAGGTAGCTATGTCGAAACAGAGTCTGAATGGAATGGCCGTGCCCTAAAGTCCAGATTTCCTTCAATTAGTGGCTATGTGACCATGGGGTGCTTGATAGCTACCTCAGGAGTCATGCCACAGGGGATTTGAGATTCTCTTCCCGGCGTGCGAGATGGCTGAGTCTTCTTGGCCGGCGGTGGAGACTTTTTGGCAGGCGACGGAGACGGTGTAGGCTCTGATTCAGTCTCTGAAGATGACTCAGTCAGATTAATTGGCCCAGAGACCTTGGCTTTCTTCTGTGGTGGACCGAAATCAGATTTTGGGCCTCTGGAAGAGCTCGCACCGGCAATGGTAAGTGATCTTCTTGTATTATAGCGCCTGACTGGAGGACTGACGGGTGCGTCTTCAACCAGAGGTGGGACTACTCGTGGCCGCCGCGGCTCAGATGTGGAGCCTTTGACGGTCGTGCCTCTCGGAATTCTCAGGCGAGTCGATGGGGACGAAGACTTCGCTCCTCGTGTTCTGGCCATGGCGGTGACGGCGAGAATGGCCGAAAATGCAGTCTGGTTGCTCAGGCGGAGGAGGCAGACGGGAGGGTGCTCTGGCTTGGCTCCTCTTAGTTCCTTTTGGAAGTTCAAATGATGGTTTAAAAATAGGAAAAATGGAATTTATACCGTTAAAAAGGGACACCAAAAGTCACTATTCATTTTCGCAGCATGGAAATATTTTCGCAACGGAGGGGCATTTTCGCAGCGAGGGAAATTTTGGCATCAATTTCACAGCTCATTTCGCAGCTGCGAAACGGGCATACGGCGTTGCGAAATGGCACTCGTGTGCCAAAGGGGGGTTTTGCAGCTGCTAAACACCCTGCGAAAAGGCGCTTCGGTTGCGAAATGGGGGGTCTCCAGGCGTAAAAATTTTCACAGCCATTTCGCAGCTGCGAAATGGCACTCGTGTGCCAAAGACCCTTTTCGTAGCTGTGAAAATTTTCACAGCGAGCATTTGGAGGCTGCGAAACCATTTCGAAGCAGGAGGCTGTTTTCGCAGTGAAGGGGGCGATTTTCGTAGTGGCACTTGGGGGCTGCGAAATTATTTCGCAGCGAAGGGCCATTTTCGTAGGGGACCTTTTTTGGCTGCGAAATTTCGCAGAACTTGAATTTTTCCATGCTTTTGAGCTCCTCTTGATTTCTAGAGACCTTCCTTCAATTTTCTTCTATTTCCTCCTGATTTTGATCATTCAAAAAGATTAAGTTACATACAAATAACACAAATTAAGACCAAAATTAAAATCAAAACAATTTACAAAGCTTATAAATTATTATACTTAAACAAAAAAATATGGACTTTGGTGAAACCAAGTCCATCTAACCCTTCTCTGATCAGGCTTTTTGTGGCTCAAGGAAGTTGATCTCCTCATTTTCTTGCTTGAACGGCTCAATGAATGGCTTGAGGCGATGACCATTGACTTTAAAGGTGTCTATGCCATTAGAATTCAATAATTCCACCACTCCATTGAGATGCACATGGTGAATAATGAAAGGACCAATCCACCTTGACTTGAGCTTCCCTGGAAAGATATGGAGCCTTGAGTCATAGAGTAGGACTCTTTGGCCTTCCCGAAATTCTTTGTTGGAGATTAGTTGATCATGCCACCTCTTCATCCTCTGCTTTGCAACTTTGGAATTGATGTAAGCATCATTTCTTAATTCCTCCATCTCATTAAGGTCTAAGCACCTCTTTGCCCCAGCTCTGATCAAGTCCATGTTCAACCTCTTGATTGCCCACCAAGCCTTATATTCAACTTCCACAGGGAGATGGCATGCTTTGCCATAGACTAGACGATAGGGAGACATGCCAAGAACAGTCTTATAAGCTCTTCTATATGCCCATAATGAATCATGAAACTTGATAGACCAATCTTTCCGGCTTGTAATCACCACTTTCATCAATATGTTCTTGATTTCCCTGTTTGCTAGCTCCACTTGCCCGGAAGTTTGAGGGTGATAAGGTGTAGCTACCTTATGCTTCACTCCATACTTGGCTAATAGGGTCTCAAAGGGTTTGTTGCAAAAATGAGTACCTCCATCACTGATTATGGCCTTGGGCACCCCAAACCTTGAGAAGATGTTCTCCTTAAGAAATTTGAGAACCACCCTGTGATCATTGTGTTTACAGGGGATTGCCTCAACCCATTTAGAAACATAGTCCACCCCCACCAATATATAAGAGTTACCAAAAGACATTGGGAAAGGTCCCATGAAGTCAATACCCCAAACGTAAAAAAGATCAACTATGAGGATGGGGTTCATGGGCATTTGATTTCTTTTTGTAAGCTTCCCAAGTCTTTGGCATCTGTCACAACTCCTACACATGATATGGGAATCTTTAAAAAGTGATGGCCAAGTAAACCCTGATTGCAAGACCTTCATGGCTGTTTTCCGAGAGGCAAAGTGGCCTCCGCATGCATTCTCATGGCAGTGGCTGAGGATTCCTTGTTGCTCTTGCTCAGGAACGCACTTCCTTATGATCTGATCAGCACAATACTTGAAAAGAAAAGGCTCTTCCCAATAATAAGCATGAATCTTTGCAAAGAAGTGCTTCCTGTCTTGTGTTTTCCACTCACTTGGAACTTCACCAGTAACCAAATAGTTAGCAATGTGAGCATACTAAGGAGCTTCCTCTAGCAACATGAGTGATTCCTCAGGAAAGTCATCATTAATAGGTAAGACATGGGAATTGTGTGCTATAGCCAACCTTGAAAGGTGGTCAGCTACCACATTCTCCACTCCTTTCTTATCCCGGATTTGGAGATCGAACTCTTGTAACAAAAGAATCCATCTAATCAGCCTTGCTTTTGCATCTTGCTTTGTCAATAAATACTTCAAGGCTGAATGGTCAGTGAAAACAATGATGAAAGACCCTACCAAATATGCACGAAACTTGTCTAAGGCAAACACCACAGCTAACAATTCTTTCTCTGTAGTTGTGTAGTTCCTTTGAGCTTCGTTCAATGTTTTGCTTGCATAGTAGATCACATGGGGCTTCCCATCCTCTCTTTGGCCAAGTACAGCTCCTATAGCAAAGTCATTGGCATCACACATGACTTCAAAGGGTAGTTGCCAGTTAGGAGCCCTCACTATTGGAGCTGTTGTCAAAAATTGCTTCAATTGATCAAAACTTTTTTGACATCTTTCATCCCATATAAACTTAGCATCCTTAGCTAAAAGTTCACAAAGGGGCTTTGAAAACTTAGAGAAGTCTTTTATAAATCTCCTATAGAACCCTGCATGGCCAAGGAATTGCCTTACTCCTTTTACAGTGATTGGGGACAGCAATTTGACAATAAGTTCCACCTTTGCTTTATCAACTTCAATGCCTTTCTCGGAGATGATATGACCAAGGACAATTCCTTGATGTACCATAAAATGGCATTTCTCCCAGTTGAGCACCAAGTCTTTCTCAATGCATCTGTTAAGAACCGCTTCCAAATTGACTAAGCATTCTTCAAATGTACCTCCATATACGGTGATATCATCCATGAAAACCTCCATAATTCGCTCCACCATATCACTGAAGATACTAAGCATACACCTTTGGAATGTTGCAGGTGCATTGCATAAACCAAAAGGCATCCTTCTGTAGGCGTATGTTCTAAATGGACATGTGAAAGTGGTCTTCTCCTGATCTTCCACATCAATTTCGATTTGGAAATACCCTGAGTACCCGTCCAAAAAACAATAAAAAGGATGGCCAAAGACTCTCTCCAGCACTTGATCAATAAACGGGAGTGGAAAATGATCTTTCCTTGTCACAACATTCAACTTCCTATAATCAATACACACCCTCCAACCTGAAGTGAGGCATGTAGCTATTTCTTCTCCTTTTTCATTTTGAATTACAGTAATCCTTGACTTCTTTGGCACCACTTGAGTAGGACTCACCCAAGGGCTGTCAGATATGGGATAGATAATACCCGCTTGAAGTAACTTCAGCACCTCAACTCGTACCACTTCTTGTAAGTGAGGATTCAGTCTCCTTTGAGATTGACGAATTGGTTTAGCTTCTTCCTCCATATATATGTGATGTGTACAAACCAAAGGACTGATTCCTTTCAAGTCAGATATTTGCCATCCTATTGCTTTCTTACACCTCTTAAGAACTTCAAGTAAAGAAGTCTCCTGATGAGTAGTAAGAGATGAAGATATAACAACAGGGCATTGGTCATTCTCTTCCAGGTACATATATTTCAACTCCATGGGCAAAGGTTTCAAATTAAGCTTTGGGATCTCTTCCTTAACAGCTTCTTGTGCCTCCTCTTTATTGAATAGAGGTAGAATCTCTTCTTTCCTCCTCCAACCTTGTAGAGTAGCAAGCATATCAGCGGGTTCAGACAACCCTTCTACAAGATCCTCAAGACTTTCATTCAACTTGTCTTGCATATTCTGATTACAGTGCTCCTCCACTAGAGTGTCAATAATGCATACCTCTTCTGGACCTTCCTCTTCTTCCGGAGTAGTGAGCTTCTTAGACATATAAAAGATATTAAGCTCAAGTGTCATATTGCCAAAAGTGAGTTGCATAAGTCCATTCCTACAATTGATGATTGCATTTGAAGTAGCAAGAAATGGCCTTCCAAGGATGATAGGAACATAATTAGCTTCCTTAACAAAAGGATCAGTATCAAGAACAACAAAGTCTACTGGATAGTAGAAATTATCAACTTGAACTAGGACATCTTCAATTATCCCCTTTGGAATTTTCACTGATCTATCAGCTAAGGACAGAGTGATTGATGTTGGCTTCAACTCACCAAGTCCCAATTGCTTGTAGACAGAGTATGGTAACAAATTCACACTTGCTCCCAAATCTAACAAAGCTTTTTCCACTACCTTTCCTCCAATCATGACTGAAATGGTAGGACTTCCCGGATCTTTGTACTTCAAAGGAGTCTTGCATTGTATGATGGCACTTACTTGCTCAGTCAAGAAGGCTTTCTTATTCACATTCAGCCCTCTTTTGATAGTACACAGGTCCTTTAGGAATTTTGCATATGTTGAAACTTGCTTAATCATATCCAGCAATGGAATATTGACCTTCACTTGCCTCAATACTTCAAGGATTTCTGATGCATTTTTTATCCCCTTTTTCCTATGCAAAGCTTGAGGAAAAGGTGGAGATGTGTGCTTCTTCATCAATTCTTCCTTAGTAATCTCTTTCTCTGGATTTGAATTCACTGTGGAATCATGATCTTCCTTCCCTTCATTGATATCTTTCTTCTTTCCTTTCATTTCCTCCCTCTTCTTTGTCTCTTCTTCTTCTTCTTCAGCATGTGGCTTGGGTGTTGGCGACTCAACCTTTTTACCACTCCTTAGAGTGATCAAAGCTTTAACATCTCTCACCTGTGAAGTTTCTCCCTCATGAGCTTCCACTTCATGGATACTCTTGGGGTTTTGGTGAGGTTGAGAAGGAAATCTACCCTTCTCTTGCACTGTGTTCAAATTAATGAGCCTTGAAATTGAGTATTGGAGATTGTCTATCTTCTGAGATAAGTCATTTTGCATCCCATCCATCCTTTTGTTCAATGTGCTCTCTACACTGTCGATTCTTTGACTGAGTTGAGCATTGATGGATTTTTGGTCTCCAACAAAATCTCCCACAACCTTTCTTAGATTCACTATTGCTTGCTCAAGATTTGAAGCTTGTTAAGATGGTTGTGCCGGCTATTGATATTGAGGTGCTCTTGGCTTCCATGAAAAATTTGGATGATTCCTCCAACTTGAATTATAAGTATTGCCATACGAAGCATTGCTATTGGGCTTGAATTGTCCAATGACATTTGCTTGATCTCCAAACATTTCTCTAGCAATTGGAATTGTAGGGCACTCCTCCACCATATGCTCATAAGACTGACAAATAGAACATGGCTTCATTTGCACTGGTGTTTCAACAACAGCTTGCACTTCATGCATCTTTTTCAATTCTAACTCCTCCAATCTTCTTGTCATGGCTGCAAATTTTGCTTTCATATCAACATCTTCATTCAAGGTGTACATCCCAGCCTTAGCACTAGAGACAATTGGTTGAGACTTCATCTTCCCCACTTCTCCTCTGTTCGATTCATCACATCCCCTTGAGACTTCAGCTACATAACTCAAGAAATCCATAGCTTCCTCAGGATTCTTACTCATGAAATCTCCTCCACACATTGTTTCGAGGAGCTGCTTCATCGAGGAAGACATCCCATCATAAAAATAACTCACCAACAGCCATGTATCAAAGCCATGGTGAGGACAAGCATTGATGACCTCCATGTATCTTTCCCAACACTCATAGAATTTCTCATTCTCTTTAGCTGAGAAGTTTGAAATTTGCCTTTTCAAGCCATTTGTTCTGTGAGTAGGAAAAAACTTCTTGAGGAATTCAGCTTGTAAGTCAGTCCAAGAACGGATACTCCTTGGCCTCAAAGAATTAAGCCAAATCTTGGCTTTATCCTTTAAAGTAAAAGGAAATAGCTTAAGCCTCATCAAATCGATTGAAGCTCCTCTCTCTCGGAATGTATTACAAACTTCTTCAAATTCCTTGATGTGTGCATAGGGATTCTCACTTTCCATTCCATGGAAAGTTTGTAGAAGTGGAACAATATGCGGTCTGATAACTAGCTGCTCTGTAGGGGGCACTATACATGATGGTGCACTCATACGAGGTGGATGCATGCGGTCCCTCATTGATCTGAATTCGTTTGGATTGTCTTGATGGACATGGTGACTATGCTGATCTTCAAGTGTAGCTTCCATGATGTTCAAGCTCAATTCCAACTCCTTGTTATGAGGTATTTCAAGTTTCACAAGCCTTCCTCCACTATCTTGTACCCAATTTGGCATACACAACTAGTATCAACTGTAACAAAGAAAAAAAACGAAAACAGGGGAAAAGAAAAAACAGAGGAAAACAAAAAAAAACAAAACTACCAAAAAGACTTGGATTAACTAAAACTAAATTAAGAGCTATGTTAGAATATGAATAAGTAAAAGAAACAACTAAAAGAGTTAGTAAAGTGAAAGAAAATTCACCGAACTTGTGATGAAAACCACAAGTATGCTGAAATAATATCACTGTGAAGTTGGCACCTGCCCCGGCAACGACGCCATTTGATTCATGCCCAATTGGTGTCTTAGCTGATTCACGTCCAGCTGGTGCTCCTTGATTGAGGGAGTAATCAACAAAATTTATAACCTATATCACCATGCATTGGGATAACTTTAGCTAATATAGCATAGTGGCTCTAGGATCGTTCACTGGGAAGGGTTTTCAACTCACAACTGATACTAATTTATAGCTAATTTGGTGCTTTTTCATTTCAAGGTTAGCTTAAGAAGAAAACGCAAACTTTGGTTGTAAAAGGTTTAGTTTCAAGTTAACTAAAAAGAAAGTAATGGAAATTACTTATGGAGAAAAACATTCCTTGGAGGTTTAGGTTCACAGGGGAGGTTCCTCATGCAAAAATAGAGCTCTGGTCACTTGGTTCACTTCCTCGCATTAGAGAATTAACATGTAGTTAATCCTCTAACCGGTGTTGTGTAAATGCTACCCTTTAATGGATTTCAGCACTAAATCCTTCTCACTGATGCAACTTGGGATGGCTCGTGCCTCTCACCTAGCATTTGCCATTCAAAGTGATCATTAACCTTGGACTTCCCATCTCAAGCTCGCAAGAGATAACTAATGGATGTCTCCTTAGAGTCCAAAAGCTTACCAAGTGTTGGCAATTCAAGAAAATCCCACCTTCAAGTCACCTCCCAGAAGCTCGCAAGAGGTAAACTAGTGCATCTCCATAGACAGAGACCACTTGCCTTACCAAGTGTTGGCTCAGGTGAATTGCAAGGTGTTTTAAGTTAACTAAAAACATAGAAATCATTAATGGGTCACACTTACTCTTCATTAATGGCTGAAACAACAAAACTACCAATTCTTGTAGTTGGAACCATCCCCGGCAACCTTAGCTCCAAGGAATTAAAAGCTTAGCCACCCATTCTCTGAGGAAACTTCCTCAGAGCTTGTTTGGCTATTAAGAAAATACAATCGAAATGGGAAGGTAAGGCATAGAAAAACCCTGAACTTTACTTCCTTCAAAACTATACAAAAGTTGTTTGAGAACAAGCTTCCCGTTCGATTCTTTTTCAAAGGGAAAAATTACAATATATATAAGGGGTTATTCACCCTTTTGTTCTTGCTTAAAGACTAAGGAATCATATGATAGGTGGGTTACAAGGAGAGTTTGGGAATTTAGACATCAAATATCTAAAGCAAAAAAATCTCAAGATGTCGGTTGCAACTATCGGGTGGCTTCAGGAGGTGTTTCGCAGCTGTCCAAAAAGGGCTGCGAAATTTCGCAGCAAAAGGACAAAATTTTGCAGCCCTGTGAAATTTTCCTTCAGCTTGGAGTGATCAGCTTCCAATGGCTGTAACTCCTTCATTTCAACTCTGAATCGTACACCGTTTAAAGCATTGGATTCTTAACTTCCTGAGATTTGAAATGGTATATAGTATGTAGGAAATGGACTCCAGGAAGTGCTCCAAAAGTGCCCAAGAAGACTGCAGCTGCTGTCCTCTGTTTTGCTTCATGGCAGATTTCCCTTTGCTCCCCTCCTTGCATTCCGGATTTGCTTATGGCAAAGGACTTTAAAGCTTCAAGGCTTTGGTTCTTCATGTTTCTAAGCTTTCCAAAAGCTTTGCCATGGATTCCAAAGAACTCTCCTCAATCTTGGATTGCTTTGGTGAGCAAAAAGCTATCAAAAACACCAAAACTTACACACTTTGATTAGAATTGATTGCAAGGGTCCTTAATATGTTAATTGGGTTAAAAGGTAATAACTACTACTCAAAAGTGTTTAAAAGAGTTAATTACAAGCTTACAAAATAGCATTTTTGAGTAGTAATCACACCCCGTGCCTCTGTTCCATTTCAAAAATTTCCACTCTCCTATTCGACACCCCCCATTCAAGCATGAACCCGAGACCCATTTCTCCATTCTCACATGGCAGGGACCCAATGGGCCCTTGCTGCCCCTTCCTAGAGAGCCTCCTCTGCTCGGGTGCCTCGTGATTCTCTATCTCAGGCCACAGAGGCCCTATAGATTCCACCTTCTGAGGGTGGAGCGCCCACTAGTCCCTCTTCTTCTGCTCCTCAAAGCAGGTATGAGACTAGGAAAGCAGCTACTACACCAGAGGCGACGGCTTCGCGCCCTCAGAGTTCAGTGTGGCGCCCTCCTGCCAAGAAGGCCAGGACTTCAAGCCCAAGCGAGTCATCTAGAGCTTCATAGCCTGAGCCTCCTCTTGCTACATCTGTTCCAACTCCTGCAGATTCTGAGCTTCCTTCCGACATGTCACCGAGGTCTATTATCAGACGCCCGATGCTCACAGCACCGCCCATTGAGGGCAACTCAGATTGCAGATCGAGACATTTCCACTCGGAGTTCTATTTTGATCAAGAGGCCTTCCAACAGAAGCCTGAGCTCCGAGACTCTTATGGCCTACTACAGAGGTACTATCTTGAGCAGTTTATGACTCCTCATGAGTTCTTTTATCCCAGAGTAGCATTAGACTTTTACCAATCCATGACTACTCGTGGCGTCCCGAGTCCTACCTCGATTCACTTCACCATTGATAGATGTCATGGTATCCTCGACGCTAGAGATATTGCAGAGGCTCTACAGATTCCTTTTGAGCTAATTGATCTATCTGTTTTCCGCCAATGGTCCCCAGTATCTCAGAGGAACATGGTTTGCATTTTATCCAAAGGGACCTCGATCTTCTTCGAAAGGAGTTTCCACCTAGGATGCTCCTCGTAGATGTGGTGCTACACTCCAACCTCTTTCCCCTATAACATTCGGTACAGAGGTGAGGAGCTATCTTGGATGCTTTGTTCCGCATATCAGAGGGCTTCTACTTTGGCCCACACCACTTGATCATGGCCTCCCTCATCCACTTTGAGGAGAAGGTCCATAGGAAAAAGCTTTAGAGGGCAGACACCATTCCATTGCTATTCCCGAGGTTGCTTTGCCAGATCTTGGAGCATATGGGTTTTCCTACTGAGCCTCAGCACGAGCGCCGCTGCATTTGTCGAGAGCGATTCACTCTTGACAAATGGAATCAATTGGCCAACTATTTTGCACCTCTAGGAGCCCCTCCCATGGTAGCACCTCCAGTGCCCCCACAGACTGAGCAGGCATAGTCTACTCTAATACTTATAGAGCAGGGCAAGCTTCTGACAGAGACTATACCACCTGCCCTTGCATCACCTACTTCAGCACCACCAGTGCCCATGCCTGAGGCTGCTTCTGCTGCTCCCCCCATGACTCCTACTGTTCCACCTATTGCTCCTATTACATCTGAGCCTTCCATCACCATATCTGCTTCAGAGTTTCGCGGCCTTGTAGCTACCTTGCAAACACTGTCCACCACGCATGCTGCTCTTTTCTAGCAGATAGCTGAGATGCGTTTCCAGTAGGACCAGCAGACTGCTATACTCCGCCAAATCCGGCAGCACTTGGGTCTTCTGCCTCCACCTCAGCCTGACTTTCCTGCATTATCAGAGCCTTTAGCTATAGTTGAGGATACCATCACAACATAGGTCCAAATCCCGCCACCTCAGGAGGCCACCACAGATGCCATTGCTTCAGATGATCCTCAGGATGAGCCTTAGACAGTTAACAGAGTCACAGCTACACCTGAGGACACATCATCTCTACCTGAGGTTGCCACTACTTGATCATAGGACATCTCTTTATCTTATTGTATTTACATATTATATTAGTGGAGATTGTTCCTTCTATTGATGCTTTATATTCTGGGATTGGATGTATTACCTAATGATATCTCATATTGTACTTTCTCATATTAATATATAGACATCAGTTTTTATTATACTTGGCATTTTCTATTTCCTCTACTCATTACTCTTTTGTTTTTTGAATCATGTGGTTTCTCCTATGCGACACAAACTCCATTTCACTCAGGAGGTACCACTTCCTCCCTTTATTTTCAATTACTCTTGACACATTGAGGGCAATGTTGATCTTGGTTGGGGGGAGAGTTGAGGAAGGAAGTATTGTTAATAATGCTAGGTTAATTTGTTAATTTAGTTACTTTTTGCTTAATTTTAAAAGTTTTTACTCTACTCTCCATGGTTATTAAGGAAAAATTCTCAAAATGAAATGGGAGAAATTGAGTTCTTGCCTTTTTACTAGAATCTTAGAGTTTGTATTATGCTTATTGAGGTTGATGAATTATTGAAACTCCTATTGAATTCAACCTTATTTCTTCCACTTTAATCTTACCACACACTGTGCACATTAGGTTCCGATTATAAGATGAAAAACTATCTCACCCCCTGAACTTAGGAAAATTTCAACTTGGTACCTTTGAGCTCGTTTTAATAGTGTCGGGTCACCTTATAAAAGGCCAATGAGAATTCAAAAAAAAAAAAAAAAAAAAAAGAACAAAGTGTTACACTTGCCTTGAAACCCGAGCAAGGTTCGAGGGGTATATGGCGAAAGTCTTTAAAACCCGGTGCCCTAAGCCTTTATTGGTTGGGAGTCACCGACCTCAATGCTCGTTACAAGGGTGAATAGGTGGAGTTTAACATATTGTAGGTGCTTGGGTATTGAATTTCAATCTCAAAAGTCCAGGGTGAAATTTGAGGAGTTAGTGGTCGAAAGATCCTTAAAGCTTGATGCCCTAAACCTTGATTGGTTGGGAGTCATCGATGGATCCCCGTTATATGCACACTTTAGAAAACAATACCTTTAGCATTGCACTCCTTGATTCGTCCCCAATTGGTGTTCTACTTCATTCATATCAATCAACTGATATGCTTTGATTTCAATCCTCAGACGGGAGTTATCAACAAAATTTATAAACCTATTTCACCATATACTAGGGTAGCATAGCTAGCATAGCATAGTGGCTCTAGGATCGTCCACAGGGATGGGTTTTCATTTCACACCTGATATTAGTTTAAAGCATTGAAATGGTGATTTTTCTTTAAAAGGTTAGCTTTAAAAGAAACATAATTTTCGGGTGGAAAAAGATTGATTTTAAAGTAAACCAAAAATATTAACTAAGATTAATTACAAAGAAAACGGTTTCTTGGATTTTCAGGTCACTAGGTTCAGGCTCCTTATATAAAAGAGAAGATTCCGGATCTTTTCCTTATATTTGGGATTTAACCTATAGTTATCCTCCCAATCGATGTGTTATAGTTGCTTCCCATTAATGGTTTCAACGCTAAATCCCTCTCACTGATACACCTTGCAATGGCTCGTACCTCTCACCTAGTATTTGCCATTCAAGGAGATCTTAACCTTGGATCACCCTTCAAAAGCTCGCAAGAGATAACAAATGGATGTCTCCAGGGAGTCCAAAAGCTTACCAAGTGTGGGCTATTCTAGATAATCCTACCTTTAAACCACCTCCCAGAGGCTCGCAAGAGATAACAATTGGATCTCTATGGATTGAGTCCAAAAGCTTACCAAGTGTTGGCCCAGGTGATTAGAAGGGATTTTAAGTTAACTAAAAAGATAAAAACCATTAACGGGTCGCAACTTCCTCTTCATTAAAAACTGAAACAAGGAAAACTCCTACCTTTGTATCTAGGTCCCTTTCCTAGCTTCCTTCAATCCAAGAAACAAAAAGCCTAGCCACTCATCCTCTGAGGCCTCATAGGATGTTTGGCTAGAAAGAAAATGAAAATGAAAATAAAATTGAGAAGCAAAAGCAGAGCAAGGCTCTGTATAATATATATTGATCGATTCTGTCTCTGATCCTCTATTTTTTACAATCGGTGCAAAAGAATATATAGAGGAGTTTTTTCCAACCTTCCTAACTAAGCAATCCTGTCATTGGCCGATTACAAGGAGAAAATAGAAATTTACACAAAATATCTTAAGGTAAAAATCTAATGGAGTCGGTCGGTCAAAAATATCTGAAAATATCACAGGAGGATTTCGCAAGTGAGAAATGGAGTTGCGAAAATTTCGCAAGTGCATGTTGCGAAAATTTCGCAAGTGGAAAAGTCTCTTGCGAAAATTTCGCAAGAGGAAAATGTGCTGCGAAAAATTTCGCAAGTGGGATGGCTGTTGCGAAAATTTTCGCAAGTGGAAAGGCTGATGCAAAAATTTCGCAAGTGGGAAAAGCACTTGCGAAAATTTCGCAAGTGGAAAATGCTGATGCGAAATTTTCGCACTGCCTGGTGCAGTCATCTTCAAACGACTATAACTTTTTCATTTCAGCTCCGATTTGCACACTGTTTGAAGCGTTGGATTCCTGAATTCCTGAGCTTCGAAACGATATATAGTACGTATAAAATGGAATTCGAGAAGTGGTCCAAATTTGTGAAAGAAGACTGCAGCTGCTCTCCTCTGAATTTCAGTATGCTGAATTTCGCATAGCCATGCGAAATTGCTTCCTGTTAGATTTCTTTCTCAGATTTTCTTCCTTGAATCTCTTGATTGGCTTGGAAACTTATTGACAAGGGTTGCACAAAAATTCTCCCTCATTCTTGGCTTGCTTTAATGATCAAAAAGCTACTAAAAACACCAAAACTAGCCAAAAATTGATTAGTAACACTTGCAAGGGTCCTTAATGTACCAATTGAGTTAAAAGGTATTAATTACTACTCAAAAGTGTTTAAAAGAGTTTATAACAAGTTATAAAAGAGCACTTTTTGAGTAGTAATCACTCCTACAATGAAAAAAATTGTGAAATAAAAGAGGTGCATTCTTAGCCTATTGGAGGTTGGTCAGTTTGCTAAGGTTTGAGAAAGAACTAGGTTGGGGGGAGAGAATAGTTCGACATACTATCATCGAAAATTAATAAGCTTAACACTTAGATTTTTGTGGAAGAGTAAGGATTTGACCTTTGGGAGTGGAAATTCTTTTGATGCTTAAATTTGCACAATGCCTACTCTTTATAAATTGTGATTAGGCAAGAGATTTGATGACTCTTGTTGAAGGTTGGGTTTTGCCTCTTTGATGTTCCATGAGAGAGTATGATTCACATCATGCCATTTGAAAATTTTTTGGAGTGATTAGCATGATTTTATAAATTATTTTATTGTCTATTTTTCTTTATCTCTCCTTCATTACTAAGGGACTAGCAATGTGTCGGTTGGGGGGAGTGATTACTACTCAAAAAGTGCTCTTTTATAGCTTGAAATTAATTATTTTAAACACTTTTGAGTAGTAGTTAATACTTTTTAACTCAATTGACACATTAAGGAACCTAGCAAGGGTTACTAATCAATTTTTGGCAAGTTTTGGTGTTTTTGGTAGTTTTTTTATCATTAAAACAAGCCAAGAATGAGGGAGAATTTTGTGCAATCCATGGCAATGCAAGTTGAAGCTCAATTACATTAAAAATCCAAGCTTTGGAGCACTTCATAGCCTTTTTCCAAGCCAATCAGAGATGCAAGGAAGAAAACCAAAGGAAGAAATCCAACAGGTAGCATTTTCGCATGGCTATGCAAAAATTTGAAAAGCATGCGAAATCAGAGGAGGAGCAGCTGCAGGACTGAGTGAAGAACAATTTCGCACACTGAAGGAAATTTCACACACCCTGCGAAAAACAAGATGCAGCCAAAAATGAATTTTGCACACCATGCGAAATTTCGCATGGTCTGCGAAATCTTCTTGTGCACCGACTCCATTAGATTTTTATCTCCAGATATTTATGTAATTTCCTATTTTCTCCTTGTAATCAACCAATGATAGGATTTCATGTTTAGGAACTATAAAGGGGGGTTGGAAAAACCTCTCTAAATATCTTTTATATCTTTTGTAAAATAATACACTTGTAATTCCCGTAAGAAAAAATATACAGAGCCTTTGCTCTGCCTTTCCTTCTCATTTTTTTGTTTTCATTTTTCTTTCTAGCCAAACAACCTCTGAGGATGATTTCTCAGGGGATGAGTGGCTAAGTTTCACATTTCTTGGAGTGATGGAAGCTAGGTGAAGGACCCGGATGCAAAGGAGGGAGTTTTCCTTGCTTTAAATGAAGGTAGTTGTTAACCATTAATGGTTTTTATTTCAAGGTTTAGCTTTAAATCCCTTAGAATCACCTTGAATGGCCAATACTTGGTAAGCTTTCCGGATTCTATGGATGTTCATTAGTTATCAAGTACGAGTCATTGGAAGGTGGTTCAACGTGACGGTCTTTAGTGTTTGAAGCCATTAATGGGAAGCAACTACCATTTTTCATGAACCCTTTGGATCAAATCTTAATTGCTAAATACAAAACCGGTTCGAGAGATAACCATCCTTTATGTTATTGTCTCCAATGCGAGGAGAAGATCCAGAATCTCCCCCTTTGCCTAAGGAACTCGATCCTAGTGACCTAAAGCTCCAAGAGACCTTCTCTTTGTAGTTAACTTCAATTGCTATTTTTGCTTAACTTAAAATCAACTTTCTCAACCATAATTCCATTTTCTTTAAAAGCTAATTTTCATAAGGAAAAGCACCATTTCATTACCTTCACTAAAGTCACTTGTACGAAGAAAAGCCATCCCTGTGGACGATCCTAGAGCCACTATACTATAGTAGCCATGCTACCCTAGTGTAAGGTGATTTAGGTTTTATAAATTTTGTTGATAACACCCGTCCGGAGACGAATGAGTACCCTACTCAGTAATAAAGGTTGTCTTCTCCATATCCTCTGGAGCCATCAAAATATGATTATATCGTGAAAACCATCCATGAAAGACAACATCGAATGGCCCGCGGTGCTATCGACCAACAAATCAATATGTGGGAGAGGAAAGTCATCTTTAGGGCTAGCTTTATTAAGGTCTCTGAAGTCAACACAAACTCTAACTTTGTCATCCTTTTTGGGAATAGGGACGACATTAGCCAACCACTCTGGATACTATACTACTAATATAAATCCAACACTGAGCTATTTTTGAATCTCCTCTTTCACCTGCAGACTCCAACATGGGTGCAATCACCTCAATTTCTACTTAACCATTTTGGAATGTGGCAGGATAGGCAAGTGGTGCTGAACTATAAAGGGATTGAGACCAAGCATGTCCTCATAAGACTGTGCAAAGACATCCAAGTATGACCTGAGTAAATGAATAAGTCTATCCCTCTCATCCGTGGATGGGGGTGAACCAATCTTCAATTCTCTAGGTTGGTCCTTTGTGGAAAGCTTCAAATATGGATTGATGATAGTTTTGAGTCAAGGGTACTCTTAATCCTGAACTAGTTTTGGTAATGGTCTAATACTCCAACCTTGTGAAGACCACTTTCATGGGCGACTCTAATAGCTACAATTAATTATACATAATACAAGACAATATTAAAATACTAACCTTAATTTCAATAATTTTATATGTATATGCTCTACATGTGATACTTTGATAGGCAAGACACTATAAAACTATAGTCTTACTATGAAGTGGCTTAATTAAAATATTAGATGCTTATATTCCCATGGCTTGATAATAATATATACAATATAAAAAAACTTTTGAATAAAAATGGCATGTGTGTAAATCATGACAAGAAATTCTTTTGCATTGTTGAATGTTCTAAAGAACTGTCATTTTAGGACCATCTCTATCAATTTAAAAATTCAAATTTTATCTGCTAATATATGTTTATTCAATGCCTTTATATCTCAATAATATTTTAAAAGTTCCAAGCATAACTAATAACTTGCTTAGTTTCTCATCTTTCCAAATTGACTTTCTGATTTTCCTAGTTCATCCCCCAGTCAATCTCAAGGTGATTCTGCAATACCTCTCACAATTATGTTCACTAATTTAGCCATTAATTAGTGTGAGAATTCATACACATTATCATCTATTACATCTTCTACTAAACCTGAGCTTCTTGTTTCACTTGAACTTGACCTTTGCTCTCGTTTTGCCCATTATCATGTAATTGTTTCTTTGATGTCATCTCTATGGAATGAATACTTTCCTCTAGCACTTCTTTAATGTTTTCTTTTATAAATAATATTGTATTAACTATTGAAAAAAGAATTAACTAATGGCAATGCTATTGTTCACATTATTTTCATCAAGTAACATTATTCATTTTATAGACTTATAGTAATCAAATTCATTATATAAATTATACTTAAATATAATGCAATATCTTATATGCATCATGAATATATATATATATTATGACAACATCCAATGGATCAATCTATACTAACAACATCTATTAAATTAAATTATATAGATGAGTCAAATTTATGGAGTTCTATCATAGAAAAAAAATTCATGTATGTCATGGTAAAGCAAGTGAACAAAGGGAATATGAGAAATGGAGTATTTGGACTAAAATTCATGAATATTTGAAAAGAAAAGGAAATATGAACTACTCATTGAAACAAGTTAATAATAGGTTACGCACCATGCATCAAGTATTTAGTGAGCTATTAAAACAAATAGAGTTTGGTTGGAATGCTGAAATGACCACCATGCAAGCTATAAAAGAGATATGGCAAAACTATGGTAAATGTGCTAAAACTCTAGAATATGTATACACACATAATGTTCCTTTATATATCATATTGTATATTCATACTTTTTGTTTATTTTGTTAGACACATCTAAAAGCATGATAATTTCGAAATAGAGGATGTGAGCATTACAAGCTATTAGGACTCATATTTGATAAATCTACTACCATTGCAGTGCTTCATGTTGCATCTACTCAAAATCCACTTGATATGAATGATAAGATAGAATTGGAGAAGCAATTTCTCCACTTAAGAACTCATGTTGATCTTGATGCTAATAGCACTAGCCATAGTGATCCCTTTAATATCTTTGATGAATCAACAAGTTAACATGGAAAACAAACAATAACAAGTGTTGAGAGCAAATTAAAAAAGAGATTAGATCACAACAGATGCGTGATGTGCTTCAAGCATGGATTGAGGTAGCTAAAGTAAAAACATAAGTTTCTTTAACTAAACGGAAAGATGCAAAAACAATTTTACTATCAATTTAGATTTCTCCCTCCCTAATTATGTGTGTCTCCTTGAAGGGATTGAGCAAATTGATAATGACACTTACATAAAAGCAATGGAGAAGTTTAAGGATCCAAGTTAGAGAGAGATTTTTGTTAATATGTCTATGGATAGAAAGAAATCTCAATTAACGAGATTGTAGTTATTTGTGGGTTTTTTTGTTTGATTCGATAGGATGTACTTGGGCTTTATTTGGTTGTTTGGATACTTTTGGATTTTTTGGTTGGATGAATTTACTTTGTATGACATATTTGGAATATATTTAGTTTTATTTTTACATATATTCTTAATTCATGGTTTTGTTTTCAATTATTGGTTGTTTACTTTATGCTTTTTATTTCGCATTGTGTACTAAATCATTATCTTGTGTGTTTGATACATGATAAACATACATAAAATCTTTTCTTGTGGTTTTTTTTATTTATCTTATTTTAGGTTTTATCTTGATATTTTGATTATAATATTGTTATTAATTCATTTAATAAAACTATTATATATGATACTATGTGTGGTGATATTATATGCACAATAAAAAGAAAACCCTGTATATAGATCATAAATCACATTGTGTTATTAGTTCATCTTCCTCATCTTCTTCTAGTGGAGATGATTTTGAAGATTATATAATGTTACTCTATGTATGTGAATATGATGAAAGATTTTTGGATAAGATGCCTTAAAGGACATCCATTTTGAGAGGTGAAGATTTTGTGATGGAGCTATTGAATAGCTATGAAAGAACATGTTAAGAATAATTTTTGATCGATAAAATCACATTTCTTCTTCTTTATGCCTTTTTGAAAGAAAATAAGTATTTAAAAAACTCTTGAGAAGTCATGGTTGAAGAAGCACTTGCTATGTTTCTAATAATTATTGGTCATAATGTGGGAATAAGAGTTATAGTGGATCGTTTTTAACATTCATTTGAGACTGTGGCTAGACATTTCACTTTAACTTTTGGGGCAATATGTAAACTTGCAAAGGATTTGATTTGTCATACTAGCTCTCCATTGCCTTCTCATATTGTCAACAACTTAAAGTATTATCCATGGTTTCAGGGAAGACTTCAAATATATTAATATAAATTTTTAAATATTTTAAGTGCTTTAATAAAAAAAAGTCATCATGTTTTGTTGTTAACAGAAATGCATTAGTGCAAGTGATGGCATACACACAAGTGCATTTGTTCCTATTGAAAAACAAGTTAGCTATAGAGGAAGAAACGTTGTAGTGACTCAAAATGTTTTGTGTGCATACAATTTTGATATGATGTTCACATTTGTTTATGCAGGTTAGGAAGACACTGCAAATGATTCAAGAATTTTTCTTAATGCAATTATAAGACTTGAAAATAAATTTCCATGGCTTAAAAAAGGTAAATGATAAAACCATTTAAATTACTAATTTATTAATTAGTTATATAATTCTATGATTATCATTTTGCTTTTGCTTTGCTTTATTAATAGGTGAATACCACGTGGTTGATTTTGGATACCCATGTACTATGAGTTTTCTTCTTCCATTCAAAGTTGAAAGATATCATTTACAAGATTATCATGGTTGAGGTCCTCAACCAAGGACTTATAAAGAATTATTCAATTATAGGCATTCCTCACTTAGAAATAGAATTGAGCGTTGTTTCTGTGTTTAAAGCACATTTTCTAATTTTAAAAATGATGTCATATTTTAATCTAAGTAGGCAACCATTAATAGTTATAACTTATTATAATATTCATAATTTCATTTGTATGTGGACTCAACAAGATATAATGTTTAGATAATAGGAAGAAAAAGATTTTGAAGTTAGAGATAAGGAAGACACTACAGATGAAACAAGTCATACAATGAATTTGTCCAATGAAGTAGCAGCTATGACAGCTTATCGAAATCATATTTTTCAACAAATGTGGAATGCTTATTTTAATTATAATTTGTAAACATTTATAGATAAATAATTTTATTAATGTTTAGGAGTATGAAAAATTATGCAACTATTGTAATTCACTTGAACTACTTTTTATGCATCTTTATGCTTTTTTTGCTTACATTTTTGCTAGCTACTTTTAATTCAATATTTATTTATTTGTCAATAGAAAAAAAAACAATTGAAGTACTTATTTGACTTGTATTAAAAATGAATATTAAAATTATTTTTATCTTATAATGATTTTTGTTTCATTAGAATAAAAAAAGAAAATTTGTTTCACAATGAAAAAATTATTTATCTTTAACCAATACATAATTCTAAATTTATTTATTTTTTTAATAAGACTTGACTTGAATTTGATTTCATATTCCTATAAATTAAATTTATGAAATTTTTATAAATTAAAAATAAGACAATTTTTAAAAAAACAATACCAATTCTTTCATCCAAACGATTTTTTTTTTTTAAAACATCTTGTCAAAAAATTATTTTTTGTTCTCTATTTAAAAAAAAGTTTTCAAAAACATTGCCCAAGGCCTTAAGCTTCTTAAGATCTCCAATAGATGGGTGAACCTTAACCAAACTTGTGCAACCTTCAAGAATTATTCTCTTAAGCTTTGGAGCTCCAAAGAAGTTTGGAATTTTGATTAGATGTTGAGAGCGGCTAAGGTTGATGAACTTCAACTTTTGTAAAGATTGTCAAAGAAAAAGAGGACAAAAAGGGCTAGAACAAATCTACTTTGATGAACTTTATAATCCATACAGAAAAACAATAAATATAAAGTATGTAACGACTTACTCCTAACCATGTAGATATTGTCCGCTTTGGACCCAAAATGGGCCTTCACAGCTTTAAAACACGTCTACTTGGTTAAGAAGAGCCTCTACATATATAGCGCCAGGAACTTTCTCCCATATTTGATGTGGGACATCACAAACACCCCCTCCCCATGCAGACACAACGTCCTCGTTGTGTCCCATGGGATTGCGGGGTCAAACAAACAAACACCTCCTATGAGGCCAAACAAACCCCCACACTGAGGTCGGGGATCGGCTCTGATACCATTTGTAATGACCTACTCCTAACCGTGTAGATATTGTCCGCTTTGGACCCAAAATGGGCCCTTACGGCTTTAAAACGTGTCTACTTGGTTAAGAAGAGCCTCTACATATATAGCGCCAAGAACTTTCTCCCCTATTCGATGTGGGACATCACAAAGTATACCTAGTTTCCTTCCCATATTTGTGCAAGCAAACTAAAAACAAAAAATGGTTGAGTACAAAAAATAACTCAACAAGATGAAGCTAGAATTGATCAAACTCTTAATCCTTTTGATTATCATCTAATCCATCAAAACTTATTCTTAGCACATGTTGAACCTCTTTGTTTGGAATTCTTTTGAGTCTTTCCAATTCATTTTCCCATTCCTTTTTGCTTCTATTGTATAGAAAACAACCCAAGATTTTGAGGGCTAAGGGAATGCCTTTTGTATAATTTAGGGCACGGTCACATAGCTGAACAAAATCTTTTGTAAGAGGCTTATGTTTAAAGGCATATTGATGAAAGAGCATAAGAGCTTCATCCACATCTAATTCCTTAGCTTCATATGTTGCATCCACTTCTTTCTCAATTAGCAAACGTCTTTCTCTCGTTGTTATGATAATTCGACTTTCTTGACCAAACCAATTATGATTTCTTGCTAATGCCTCTAATTGTTGTCGGTGATTCACATCATCAAGAACAATAAGGACCTTCATGGAGTGGAGTGCTTTTTTTTTATAAAATTGATTCCTTTATTGAAAATTTTTGTATTTAGATTTCCTTCCCACAAAATTTGTGAAAGGAGTTTCATTTGTATATTGGCTAGATCACTTTTTTGTGATTTTTCACTAACATTTGAAAGAAAGCAACAACCTTCAAATTGAGTGCAAATTTTTTGATAAACAACTTTAGCAATGGTAGTCTTACCTATGCCAGCCACGCCTCAAATTCCTACCATCCAAACATCATTTGACCCAATACATAATAATGAAACCAGGTCTTGTATACGAGAATCCATTCCAACTAGAGCCTCCATGTTGCTTGAGGATGCATCCACCAGTTCATTCAAGATCTTGGAAACAATTTTCTTAATAACCTTGGATTCATGTTTGTGAAATTCAAATTGAGAACAATCATATGGTCATCTTTTTAAGGTCATAAAGGGACAACGAAAAATAGATAAATATAGAAGTACTTAGATTTTTTCTTGGTTGCGACTGAAAAAAAGAAAAATGAAAAAAGAAAAAAAAGAAGGCAAACAAAATATATATAACTCAACAAGATGAAGCTAAAATTGACCACTATCATGCTGTTAGGATGGCGACACATGGTATCCAATGAAAGAAGAGACATGAAGCTAGGAATAATGTACGCATGGTATCCAACAAAAGAAGAGACATGAAGCTAGGAATAATGTATTGTGAAATTATATAATCCAAGATACTATTATTCAGTCTGACACACTCCCAATTGAGCAGTCTGCATAGAGAACATCTTAGAACTTGTGTTAGGAACACTAGAAAAGGTAATGGGTGCATTTTGACGCCACTGGGATTGATTTTCAAAGTTGATAAAAAAAACATATATGGTGATCCAATTAATTAATGGGTCGGGTAGGTTATCCCAGTGGGCCTTCAGAAAGGCTGAAAAACCACTGATCCAATGGGGTTTGAAGAAGTGTTCAAGCATTAATCCCAAGAGAAAAACAACCCTATGCTTCTTGTGATTTTTTAGATCAAGGAGCACAAAACCTCATCCTCGCCTTATCATTTTTCTCTTTCATAACCCAACAGGAAAAGTTGGATTAATACATACTTCAATTCCCAGAAAGAAATTTAAGTAGATTGAGCTTAGAAAAAGAAAAAGAAGAATAAAAAAAAAACACCCAAATAGAAAACAAAAGAAATCCAGTTAGAAGAATTACCTATCTCATGAATCCTATCCAGAAAGTCTTGATGCCAAAGTCAGAGCTTTTCTCCACTTGAGCACTTTTTCCATGTTGTCCCTATAAAGTTGTTCATGCTTTGTAAATGCTACTCCATAACTGCTTGTTTGTTTTCTTACATCAAAGGGATCCACATTATAGAAAACCAGAAAAGTTGTATGTCCCCTCACTTTGACACACTCAAGAATCTTTGTAAGTTCATCCAAACACCAACTTGAAGAAGCATAGTGTTTGGAGAAAATGATGATGGAAAACCTTGATTCTTCAATTGCCTGTAGGAGTGCTGAAGATATTTGTTGGCCTCTCCTGAGTTGGTCATCTATGAAAGTGTTGATTCCATATCGACGAAGCACCTCGTGAAGATGATTAGTAAAGCTTTGCGGGTGTCTTCTCCTCTGAAACTAAGACTTCATACTTCCATGGATGGGTGGAAGAGGAAGAACCTATAGAGAGACTGGTTGAAGAAGAAGCCATTTGCAATTTGGAAGAAGAATGGTTGGAAGATGGGTAGCTTGAATGATCAATCCAGGGAATCGTAACTTCAAGATGGTAGGTGTGGCTAAAGACCAAACTAAATCAAGATAAAAATAAACTAAAGAAGATAAGAGCAAGGTTACAAACTCAAAAAGAAAAAGGAAACCACTGGAAGACACGTCAGAAAGATAGGAATGACATAAAAGTCAAAAAGAAAAAGGAATCCAATACATGTTGCTTATCTCCATTTTATTTATTTTTTTTTAACTTATCAAATTACTGTCAATTCTAGGAGGAGAGGGAATTTTTACATAAATTTGTAAATAAAAGGTAAATTTGGTTCATTGATAGAATGAGTCGTTAAATCATCTCCTAAGTTGGTCATTCATAAATGTTTAGATTCTTCTTCAAACAAAAACTCCATAGAAATGGTCATGGAAGCTTTTACAAGAAAGATTTATTAGGGGACAAGAAGCTTGACTATATAATGAAAATATAAATTTAAAAATTTATTTATAAAGACTAGCTAAACTGGAAGCAGGAATGAAAGAGGATAGAGGCTTCATATGCAAGTGCCATGTTTGATCCACTTTGTACTACGAATGTTTCTCCCATCTTTCAATTGTGACTCACCACCCAAGTTTCATTACCTTCACAGTTTTAAAAAGGAAAAGAGAAGAGGGTCACTGTCTCAATAAATGGATGTATTTCCAATAAGCTAGAAGAAGCACCTCATTTAATTTGAACACTAGGACCACCTAACTTACTATTAGGATGTTAGATTTTTTACATGAATTTATCACTAAATTTAAGGCAAGTTTCAAATTAAAATAATGGAATAATATCAATTTTTTTCTATTAGAATGTGGGGTCCACATAGATGGAAATGAAGGTTGAATGTGGTGTCTGCACATATTGGAGGAAAAGTTGAAAGTAGGGTTCACATTGCTAAAAATTGATATTTAAAATAGGGTCCACATGATTAAAAAGGCTAAGGGGGATCACACAATCGAAAAGAGTTGTCCAAACTGAGTCCACTTGGGAACCTTCATTTCCCACTCGCATTTTCCATTTTCTTTCACATTTTTCTCCATTTTCCTTTTGTTGTTGTTGTTGTTGCCTTTTTTTTTTTTTTTTTTTAGAGGTTATGTTATTTAAGTGAAAATGGATTCTTTTCAATTCAATTGTACAAGCATATATAGTATAAAAGTATTTCTATTTATAACATAACTCTTATATAACAAGCATAGTCTAAGCTAGGTCCACCTACCAACAATCCATTTCCTTTTCTTAGCATTTAATCTCCATGAAAATTCACCAATAGGATGTTCAATTGTCTTACTTAATTGCTTAGCCCCAAAGTATTTATTTGTAAATTTAATTATTATTTTTCTAATTTGTCATATTAATGTGTCAATACTTTGAAGAAGATATAGAATTGTTGCATAAAATTATATATGAAGTTAAAGGTGAGTTGCAAAAGTTGTGGAATAACATTATTTTTGTTTTTGTCACAATTTTTAGAAAATAGGGTTTAGATATTAATTGAAATGAAAATCTAAAATTAACATTTTAAATTCTAAAAAAATAATTATATTACATTATGCTATGGTGATAATTAATTATGGTAAGAAAAAGCGTGCTTGCACAACTATAATTTTTCTTTTATCATTTTCACCGTATTGATATGTGATAGATAAGTAAGGTTACAATTTGGATGGATTAGTCTAACCTAAATTGAATCCAATCCAATTTTAAAGTAGGATCAACCAATCATTTTTAATATATGAATTAGGCTTAAGTTCAAAATTTTCTCTCCGAATTTAATTCAAGTTTAATTTAAGTCAAGGTTTGAATGATTTAAGCTAGCCTAACATAAACTTGATTTAATATTTTGATAATATTTATAATTTATATCCATATTTATTTTATACTATCTTTGAATTCATTAAAGAAATTTATTTATTTATTATATCATACATGATTTTATTCTACTCAAATTTAATTCACTTATTAACCTAGTCTTCTAATGCTAAACTGATTAACTTGAGCTTAATTTAAATTTAGAAAAATAAGATTGAATTATGCTTGTATTAACCATATTAAATTATACATTATACTGATTTGGTTCAAATTGAACTATCACTTGCAAAAACATTTCCAAAAACCAAGTACACTTATAAGATAAGTGTGGAGTTGATACGTGTCAATGAGCGTGGATTGAAAAAGTGTTATTGAAACTTGAAATTGGAGTCCACATGACTGAAAAAGTTCGTCTAAGGTGGGTCCAAGATATGAAGTTCACACAATTGAAAGAATGTTATTGAAACTAGGTCCACATGGCTAAAAATGATTATCCAAGGTGGTCCACAAAATGGAAGTTTACACAATCCAAAAAGTGTTATTGAAAGTGGTTCTACCCTACTTCCCACTTGTCCCTCCTTTTTTTTCACTTTTTCCTCCCATTTTCCCTTTTTGGGGCTTTTATTTGAATTTATCCCTTTTTCAACTTCTTCCTTAATTCCATTTCCTTGAAACATAATGCACTCAAACATACTAATATTAAAGTCCACTTTAGTTTAATTAAAAAAAATTTAAATAGTGAAATTAGATATTTTAATTAAAAAAAATTAAAATATAATTTTTCAGTATAAAATTAATTTTATTACTAAAAAAGTAAGAAATTTAAAAATAAATAAATTTAATATTTTATATTATTTTAACACAATTAGCTAAAATTCTAAATGTACTATTTATAAGGACAATTTTCTAACAATGAATTGCAAAAGAAATTTATTTAAAATTTGCAATTTATAAGGAAAAACTATAATAGTGTTAAAAAAGTAAATATATGCTTTACATCCAATTAGGTGATGCCTACAAACCATTGAGTGCAATAATACTAGTTTTACGTATTGTGATGTGTAATCATCAAAAGAATGGTAACATCGAATTTCATAGGAAGTTTCATTCTTGACCATCTCATTCTAATCTATCCATCTTGCATAACAAATTAGATTTTAACTCTTAGTTGTATGCTAACTTGTCTCCCTTTTTAAAAAGGCTTAACTCATCCATGCTAGACAAGGATTGATTTTTAAATGAGATGGTCAAAATTAGATTTAAGAATTTGATTAAAAAATAAGGATAACAAGTTTAAGTTCTTATAAAAGAAATTGTTGGGGTACAATAATGTCACTCTCAAGTTCAAGGATGAGTAATACAAATAATGATGATGTTGAATAAAATACAATGGTTTATCTACCAAGAAAAAAATTATGGCTGAATTTAATGTTATAAGTATTTTGATGTATTTTAATTAAGAAAAATTTTGGTGTTTTTTTTGCCAATTTTGGTTTAGATGAAGGTAAAATAAAAGAGGGATATATATGACTCCATATGAAAGTGTTAGGGTGAATTCACAGTATTCCAACAAAAACCAAAATTTTTCTACATTTCTTTGTGCAAAATTAAATAGGCAATAACAAACTAGCAGCAATAAATAAATAAACTCATGCAACAAAAAAATAAATCAGACATCAGAATTTTTACGTGGAAAACCCCCCAATGCGAAGGGAAAAATTATGAGACCTAGTCCAATTCAAACTTCCACTATCAACAATATTGGGTTACACCTGTCTTTTCTAGAATAATCTCTAGAGGCTGCTAAATACATCAAGATCACATATAGCCTTGGATAATACAATCTCTCTTGGCAAAAAAAAAAAAAAAAAAAAAAACCAAGAAAATTGGAGAAAGTATTCCCAAAAATGTCATTATTGTTCATGGGTAGTAACACCAATTCCCGAGCTCAAAATCTAATCTCCATAGTTCAGATTGTAACTACTTGAGTTTGAAACATCTCATCTAAATTTCAACTTGATCGGACCACAAATGAAGCGGAACCGACTTCTTGATGAAATTTGGGCAGTTGCATTTTTCCTCTCTCTCTTCTCCTCTCTGTTTTTTTTTCTTTTCCTGATCTCTTTTTTTTTTATTAATGTAACTGACTTGGTCCCCAAGCATATGGGGCCCACTCCCTCATATATGAGGGAGCCCAACAAATCTCCCCCTCTCGACTATGTGAGGGGCTCTACCAAGCCCACTTGCTTTCAACAGAATTGTAGTTTCTTTATAAGTATTGGTTTTGTCATCATATCTGATCCATTCTCATCAGTATGGATTTTCTCAAGGAAAAACAATTTCATCTCTAGTGCATCACAAATCCAATGATATCTCACATCAATATGCTTGGATATAGAGTGAAAAGTTGGATTCTTACTAAGACGAATAGCACTTTGACTATCACAATACAGTAGATACCTTTCTTGCTATAAACCCAATTCTTGTAGGAACTTCTTCATCCACAGTAACTCCTTGCCAGCTTCAGTGATAGCAATATACTCAGCCTCTATGGTCAACAAAGCACACATTTCTGCAACCTTGATTGCCATGACACTGCTCCCCCTGAAAAAGTGATCAAATAACCAGAAGTAGACTTTTTGGAATCAACATCCTCAATCATATCTGCATTTATGCATCCTACAAGCACAGGTTTGTTAGTCCCAAAACATAAACATGTCTTAGAAGTACCCCTTAGATACCTGAGAATCCATTTCGCTGCAGCCCAATGTTCTTTGCCAAGATTAGAAAAGAACCTGCTGACAACTCCAACAACATGAGCAATATCAGGCCTCGTGCACACCATGGCATACATCAAGCTACCCACGACTGATGCATATGGGACCTTTCGCATTTCTTCTTTTTCTTTCTCACTTGAAGTACTTTGTTTGGAACTTAGCTTTAGATGACTTCCAAGTGGAGAACTCACTGGTTTTGCCTTGCCCATGTTGAACTTGTGTAAAACCTTCTTAATATAGCTTTCTTGAGATAGCCACAATTTCCCATTCGTCCTATCTCAAGAAATCTTTATACCAAGAATTTGACTTGCATGCCCCAAGTCCTTTATTTCAAAGAACTTGCTCAACTCCTTTTTCAGTTTATCAATTTTACCAGTATCACGACCAACAATCAACATGTCATCCACATATAGCAAGAGAATAATAAATTCTCTATCAAAGAATTTCTTCTCAAACACACAATGGTCAAAAGTAGTTCTATCATACCCATGCTCAACCATGAAGGAATCAAACTTCTTGTACCACTATCTCAATGCTTGCTTGAGACCATGCAAGCTCTTCTTCAATCGACACACTAAGTGTTTCTTGCCTTTGATTGTAAACCCTTTTGGTTGTTCCATACATATTTCCTCCTCTAAGTCACTATGGAGGAAAGTAGTCTTCATATCAAGCTGTTCAATCTCTAGATTCATACTGGCAACCAAGCCTAACACAACTCAAATCGAAGACATCTTGACCACTGGCGAGAAAAGCTCCTCAAAGTAAATGCCTTTTTTCTTACTAAAACCCTTCACAACCAATCTTGCCTTGTACCTTGGCTATGATATGTTTGGTTCAGGCTTCCTTTTCAATACCCATTTATTCTTCAATGCTCTCGTACCCTTAGGCAACTCCATCAATTCATAAGTGTTGTTCTTATGCAGGGATTTCATCTCTTCATGCATAGCTCTAAACTATTTTTTTTTTCTCGTCATGCAGTAGAACCTCTTGATAATTTTATGGCTCTCCCCCATCATAAAGCAACAAATACTCATCATTAGTATACCTTCTGGAAGGTTGACGCTCTCTAGTAGATCTCCTTAATTGTGTTTCACTAGGCAACTCTGAAGTAGTTTGTTCTTGTTGCTGTTCTAGGCCATCATTCTCTACTTTAGGATTTTCTTCTACATCATCAACTGCAGACTCATCATTTCTGTCAACTATATCAACCTGTTCTTCTTGCACAACTTCCCTGTGTTCATTATGTCCCATAGAGTTAGGAGATATTAGACCCAAATCAACTTGTTCTTCACTAAAAGGCTTTGGTTTCTTAACCTAATCCAAGTTTTCAATGGTTTGATCTTCAAAGAAGACAACATCTCTACTTCTTATAATCTTTTTGGTAGATGGATCCCATAACCTGTACCCAAACTCTTCATTTGAATAACCCATTAAGATACACTATTTAGTCTTACTGTCAAGCTTGGACCGCTCGTCTCTAGGAACATGAATAAATGCCTTGCAACCAAACACTCTCAAGTGTTCAAAGGAAACAAATTTTCCTATCCAAACCTTCTCTGAAATATCACCCTCTAAAGGATATGATGGAGATAGATTAATCAAATCAACGGCTATCCTCATGGTCTCACCCCAAAAAAACTTAGACAATTTTGCATAAGAGAGCATACACTTGATTCTATCACAGATGGTTCTATTCATTCTCTCAGCTACACCATTTTTCTGTGGGGTCTTAGGAACCGTCTTCTTAAGCTTGATGTCATGACTTCTGCAGTATAGCTCAAATGGCCCCCTATATTCACCACCATTGTCAGCTCTGACATATTTTAACTGTTTGCTAGTTTGCCTCTCAACCTTCACATGAAAATCTTTGAATACATCAAGTACCTAGTCTTTGGATTTCAAAGCATATGCCCATACCTTTCTTGAATGATCATCAATAAAAGTCACATAATAAAGTGCACCACCGAGAGTATTACTTTGCATAGTACAAACATCAATGTGAACTAAATCAAGAATATTCAGTTTTCTACATGAAGGAAATCTACGAAATGCAACTCTACTTTGCTTTCCAGATAGACAATGTGTACAAGGTAATAGTGACGTACCTTTAACTGGTAGAAGCTTCTTTCTTGTAAGAACCTGAAGTCCCTTTTCACTTTTGTGACCAAGCCGCTTATGTCATAGCTCAGTAGAGGCTTCATTCTCAACAATGTTCACCTCTCCCTTGACTAGTCTTGCTTTTGTCTTGTAGAGAGTAATGTTTTTCTTCCCCTTAGCTAAAACAAGAGAACCCTTAATAAGCCTCCACTTACCCTCTCCAAGGTGACTATGGTAGCCCTTATCATCAAGCTTCCCAATAGAAATCAAACTAAAGCGCATTTCAGGAACATGTCTAACATCTTTCAGAACCAATTTGCACCTAATGCTAGTTTCTAACTCTACATTTCCCATGCAAACAATTTCACATTTTCCTTAATTTCCCATCCTAACCCAACCAAAATTGCCACTGGTGTAGGAAGAGAAGAAATCTTTATGTGCAGTGCTATGAAACGACGTTGCTATGTCAACCACCCAAGTGGAATCCTGGCATGCAAGGTTTACACACGCATCATCACAAACAATGATCATATCACCATAAGATGCAACTACTGCAATGTCTTTATCCTCTTTATGTTCTTTACTTTTTCCTTTAAACTGTTCTTTTTTTAATTTTTTGCACTCTCTCTTAATGTGCCATGGCTTGCCACAATAAAAACACTTTATCTCTTTTCTGGACTTTAACTTTCCTTTTGACTTGTCACGGTTATAATCACTGGAAGGTTTTCTGCTTTTACTTTTCTCCTGCCTCTCTATAACAAGTGCTTCTGTATTAGAGGAAATATCTAACTCTTTTCTTCGTGCCTCTTCATTAAACATGTTGTCTTTTACGATGTTGACAGTTATCACACCATTTGAAGCTAAATTACTCAAGATACCACCAAAGTTTTCCAACTATCTAGTAAGGAACTCAACAAAAGTAAAGTCTGTACCTCACTAGCTCAAGCTTCATGGTAGACAACTCATTCAACATTCCCTAAAAATCACTGAGATGCTCTGCAACACTATTACCATCCTTTTACTTTAAATTCATAAGCCTTCTTATCATAAAAGCTTTGTTCTATACAGTCTTTCTCTCATAAAGACTCTCTAATTTATGCCAAAGGTTATATGCATCAACTTCCTTGGCTACATGATGGAAGATACTCTGATCAACCCACTGTCTAATCTGTCCAATGGTTTTCCTATTTAATTTCTTCCACTCATCCTCAATTGTAGTAACTGGCTTATAACCCATGCATTCAATGGGCTCACACAACTCTTTGCAATATAGAATATCCTCCATCCTAGTCTTCCAAATTAAATAATTGGAAGCTGTGAGTTTAATCATTCCACTACCTGCCTCCTCCATTTAATTCACATAAGAGATCCCACTTCTAATCAACTTGGCTTTGATACCACTTGTTAGAGTGAATTCACAATATTCCAACAAACACCAGAATTTTTCTACCTTTCTTTGTGCAAAATTAAATAGGCAATAGCAACAGCAGCAATAAATAAATAAACTCATGCAACAGAAAAATAAATCAAACACTATAATTTTTACGTGGAAAACCCCCCAATGCGAAGGGAAAAACCATGGAACCTAGTCCAGTTCAAACTTCCACTATCAATAATAATGAGTTACACCTGTCTTTTCTATAATAATCTCTAAAGGCTGCCAATTACATCAAGAGCACATATAGCCTTGGATTATATAATCTTTCTTGGCAAAAAAATAAAAAAATAAAGAAAATTGGAGAAAGTATACCCAAAAATGTCATTACTGTTCATGGGCAGTAACACTAGTTTCTGAGCTCAAAATTTGATCTCCACCATTCAGATTGTAGCTACTCAAGTTTCAAATGTCTCCTCCAAATTCAACTCAATCAAACCACAGATGAAGCGGGATCGACTTGTTGATGAAATCTGGGTAGATGTGTTTTTCCTCTCTCTTCTCCTCTCTGTTTTTTCTTTTCTTTTTCCGATCTCCTCCTTTTATTTTATTTTATTTTATTAATGTAACTAACTTGGTCCCCAAGCATATGGGGCCCACTCCCTCACATACGAGGGAGCCCAACAAAAAGCTACTTTGAAATAAAAATAAATAAATAAATAAACAAATACTAAAATTTTCTTGTCTTTTCTCACACCATAGAAAAAAGATAAAAGCAAGGTTGAAAAGTCAAAAAGAAAAAGGAAATTAGGGGACAAAAGAGAGAGAGAGAGAGAGAGAGAGGAATGACAAAAAAAAATATTTATATATTTAGGGTAGAATTTTTACACAAAAGCATCCCAATTACTATTACTTTTTAAATCTTTCATTTTCATGTTAGTTTTTAGAAATTATATATTCAAAATATTATAAGATTGGTAAACAATAAGGTATCGACATTGAAAATATTTCTCACTCCTTTTTTTTATGATATTTTTTCAACCTAATACAATAAATATGGTGTAACAAATTAAATCCCTATATTAAAAAATGAAATCTTGATTTTTTTTTCATTAATGAATAATAATTTAGCTGAATAACTGATGATTTTTTCTTCTTTTGAAATCAATTACTTTATTCAAATCGCTAATATTTTTTATCTAATTTAATATTTTATGTTAATTTAGTAAATAATTCATTAAATGTTTTATAGTGTAGGATTTATAAGTTTGGCTTCCACCATATCCTAGAATTTATTTTAACGTCATGTTAAAATTTTTATATGGTAGTTTTCTTTGCACCTTTGTCCAAACTTTAATTAATGATGGGAATATCATAGCATTTTCTTAAGTTGCTTAGCTCCAAAGAATTTAATAGTAAGTTTCTTAATTTTTATAACTAATTAAATTAAAATGTAAATACTTTCAAGTATCCGTAGAATGGATCATTTCATCTTCTCTAAAGTTGGTCATTCACAAATGTTTGGATGGTTATTCAAACTAAAGCACCATAGACATGGATAGTGAAGCTTTTGCTAGAAAAGTATTGGAAGCATTATATAATGGAAATATAAATTTAAGTATTTATTTGTAGATGCTAGCTAACCTAACTAGAAGCAGGAAAGAATATAAAGGGCTTCTTATGCTAGTGCCCATGCTTGACTGACTTTCTACTAAGGAAGTTTCTCCCAACTTTCAGTTGTGACTTACTACCCAAGTTTCACTACCTTCATAGTTAAAAAAAATGAAGACTTAAATGCCTTAATAAATGGATGTATTTTCAAGGAGAAACACCTCTTTTAATTTGGACACTAGGACTATCTTACTATTGGAATATTAGATTTGTATAGCTAGTTAGCTACCATCCATGCATGTGGTAACCAATCCAAGCCAAGACCAAACTTAGCCTATACCTCATGGCTTCATGTTGGTTTATTCCTAAGGCTGCATTTGCTTTTATATAGTATTATGTTTTAAGAAGTTCCTAAAATGAGTTTGTTTTTGAATTTGTTTCTTCCTCAAACAAGGGTATGAGCAAAACAAAAGTAAGAAGGCAACCTTTTGATATTTATAGAAATGAATCAATTGCTAAACCAACTTTTAAATAAACTTGTTTCACTCAATCTATTAATATTAGATGATTGCATACTAATTGTTCAAAAAAGAAATAAACTTTCAAATAAGACTTGAAAATAAATATTATTGATTTTGAGAAAAATTGCATGTTTTAGCATTGAGTATATCAATGAAAAAGTTTAATAAATCAAATTGAAAAAATTATGGGTTAACTCAGTTGTAGGTGCAATACGTACCATTTAAATAATAATAAATATTTTTTAAAATAAAATAAAATCTCACATAGTAATTGTTCTTGCAACATTAGTGGTTCCTTATGATGATTTAGCAATGGGACATAAAGATATGCACTTATAGATAATGGGATCTTGTTCTCTTGTGAGTTCTTCTTTTAGAATGTCTTAAGTATATGCTTAAGGCTTCAAAAGAAAGGGAAAGAAGAAAAAAGGAAGATATTAATGAGTCAAAATACGAAGTTATAAATATTCCATGAATTTAAGTCAAATTAACCTACATAAGTATGCTTGCTTAAGTAATGGGATCAAAACCATATTATCATTAAAAAGTACATGTAGGCTCTCGATATGTTAATAATTAATTGGAAATATCAAAAATATTATGTTTAAAAAGAATAATGCTAGTGTCCTTTACATGGGGCGTCTTTGTGAGCATGAACCTCCTAGCCTTGTATAGTTTTTTAATTCAAAAAAACATAATATAATGTAAATAACCAAACTGGTTTACGAATTAAGGTAAGCTGCCCAATGACATTCTTTACACATTCTAGACTGAAAAACTAGCAAATCAGAAGAGTCCTTGTGAGATTCCCAAGATTTATTATACATATAATTTAAAAGGTGCATTGACATTATACATACCATATCTCTATGTTAGAATTTTGAAGCTTGAATCATATTATTATACACATTGTACCCAAACTTCTATTACACATTCTCCAATCCTTGAAGTTAGTCCCTACAATTTGACACACGACTCATTGGGTTAAATTATTACTTGCAACCAACCAACCACCTTATGCTTGGAGTGAATGCCACTATTACTTGGGTTTAGTCAATACTATAATCATCATTTGGAGTTTTCTTAGGGTACGTACTAGGGGTCTCGCTCCTTTCATTCAACATGAGCTCTCAACATAAAATATATAAACACCTAATTGGCACCATATACATCAACCATCAACATGCACAACTTTGTAAAAGTTTATAACCCACCAAAAGTAGTTAAAACCAATGCTAATATGAATTTATTATCTGAAAAATATATCATAGCATTAATGTAAATACTTCTAAATATTATTTATCTCATAATAAAAATTCGTAAAAGTTGAAACCAATTTAATTATCAATGTTTAAATAAATTAACACATTCCATATTATATACAACAATCCTCCATTTATTTCGCATTTGGATTTCTAAATGAAAAATCTCATATTTTACTATTTACAGTTCTTCGAAGACATTCCAATTGAAAATTTTAAAAAATAAAATCTACTAGAAAAACACAATTCATCCAAAAAAAGATATAGAGTTTTGAAAGAAAAAAAGAATAAAAAGTTATAAATAAAGTTTTTAACTTGAAACTTCTACCGGTAAATCCAACCATGAGGTATGAGAAAACTTTTGTGAAACTATCCTTATCTCTACCATTAAATATGACCTTTATAATCAAAATCTAAATTTATAGAAGTGTTACATTGGAAGACTAGCAATACCAAATATTTAATTACAATATGAAACTATTCAACAATTCGATCTCATGTGCTTATTGATCTTACAACCAACTCTATTTGAACCTTTAATTTGAATATGGAGAAATTAAAGTACTTTTCACTAAATTGAATGAAGTGATTGAACTTGAATTGATTTTTTTTTTGGCTCATTAAAGATTTTTGGTTGACTCTTCAATAAAGTAAACTAAAAAAATGGTTATCTTTTCTACATTTTTAAAAAATTGAAAAAAAAAAAAACACATGTTTCTATTAGAATTTGTACATATTTAACTAAAGATAATTAAAACATAATATTTAAGAGTAGTTTATAAAATTAAATAATAAGTTTTTGTATATTCATTGGAATCATTGATTATGGAAGAAGGTATTCACTTAAAAGAACTTTACCATGATATTCAATGGTTAAAAATAAGTATCATAACATATGAGCTAATAGGAAAAATATTGCTTTAATATCATAGTATATTTATTTTAACAAATTGAGGAATGAAAAAATTAGGACCAGATTTCATGAAGCTTATATGGGGAGTACAGGAAATCGAGGCGGCTGTGGCTATTCATGAGAAGATGGTCTCCTGATTCATCCCTTCTCCCGGCCACAGGGTGCCAAAAGGAAAGATCCATTCCCCATATTTCTCATCTTGCTCGTATACTACACGAACCCCACTTTCTCAAGCCTTCCCCGTCACTATTGGATACAGAAAATGAAACCTTCAAAGTGTTGCTCTGGTTTCTAAACGAACCACCAGAGCCCCAAAAGAGGTCAGCAAGCGGTCGATAACCAAACCAGATGTGGGCAACTTTTGAAAAATTCATGGAAGCCCTGTCGTCGATATAGAAGCTGCCAGATTCATTCACACTAAAACATACAAACTCGCCCAACTCACCCATGGTAATGTTTGCGTTGAAAACAGCACAAATAGCCAATCCCATCAACTTGGTATTATACCAATGTGGGGGCAGCTCTACAGTCACTGAACACCCCATGCTCTGATGGATGAACCACTCTGGAATGGTACTTCCATAAACAACAATGTTATACTAAGTAGATAGACCAGGGTTACCAGGAATCATGAAAAAGTTGGAGGCATGTCGAGAAATAATATTCTAGGATTAGTATTCCAAGATTATTTGTTGGGATTGCATCAATTATTTAACACCATATTAAAATATGTTTTAAGAATTCTTAGCACACGCAAACAAATAATAGCACATCCAGGGAAGGGCAGAATGCCCACTTGGAGCCATGGATTTCTGTATTGATGCAACAAGCCGAATTCCCCGTAGGATAGCTTCCACAGTGTCGCTCTGCTTATTCCCAACTAGTCGGAAGCAATTATAGTAACAGAAGTTGAATCTTGACTCCTTCAATGCATATGCACTTGATGGATATGAAAAGGTTTCCTGGGATGTGTGGCCCATAAATCTTGAATACTTGATGGAAGCTCTGGCAATGATTGAAGACTGTTGCAGTGTTGTTCCAGTATGAGCCTTTTGAGGCTACCAGGCACGGTAATGAAACTGTTTCTGCTCAGATCTAAACGTTCCAATGAAGATAAGGAGCCAAGATCACTGGGAAGGCTCCTTCCAATAGGTTGCAGTCACTTAAATTCAACGTTTTCAAGGAGCATAGACCCGACAAAGAAGGCAGTGGCAATCCTTCTGTTGGTGATGAGCGCAAAGATAAAACCAGATTCCTTGACATGGATTCCCCTGCCTTGCATCCTGCTAATGCTAATACTTGAAACTTTGTCAAAAGAGTAATAGAGGTGGGTACCTCTTGTATACCACTTCCATTTGCTTCGAGCTTTACTAACCGTTGCAGGCTCCCCATGTCATCTGGCAATTTCTTCAGTTCTGAGCAACCAGAGAGAGTATAAGAGTCTGAAGAGCCATCAGCTTACAAATTTTGCCATTAGAAAACCTACCCTTGCAGACCTTTTTCTGTTTTAATCGATGTTACCAGAGTATGAATAATTTTTTTCTCTTAACAGAAAAAAAAAAAAAAAAAGAGCTTTTCTAACTACCTCACTCAAAGAATAAAATGTTGAGGTAGCTGCAAATCATTTAGAATCAAGAAGGGTGATAACATAATTAGGTGAGAAGCATTCACACTACCTTAATCTGAAGACTGACAGAACCTTAGCAAGTTACCTAAGCAAGTAGCTTTCAAGACTAATTGATTGTCTCATAAATCCTCAACAACAATCAAGACTAGGGATTAAAGCATACCTGCTCAAATCCAAGCAATTCTCAATTTGAATGGCATGATGACTTCTCATCCAAGTAGAAACAAAAGCGCCCCTGAACATAGAGCAATCAAACAACATCTATCAAACTTTTAGTTATCAGAGATCTTGTGCTCAAAAAGACAGACTTTTCGGTGCTTCCATGAAGTAGAGTATGAAGATTTATGACTGCAGAGATGAATAAAATTTGTGATGGCTTTTTAATGCTTCTATCCATATTTTAATAATTGTAAGGACACATAATTATTAAACTAAATATCGGGCCATTACCAATTCAATAAACTTAATAATGGGAATATCAATAATTAATAAACCAAGCAGCAACCGCATTGCCAAATTAATAGACTATGCATTTGCTGCATTAACAAGCTAGATATGAGCTGCATAACCAAAGTAAGGTCCTCAACAACAGTATCTACTGTTTCTACACCAGGATCCTTGCTTTCAGTCACACTAGATCCAATGCCCAAAGCCTATGAGCACAAACCACAAAATACAGGAAAAAAAAAAACAAAACAAAGCAGAAGGGAAAATTCAATTGTCTAGTAACAATTGGATGTTAATTTAATATAGAACTTAAAATGTGACTGCTAGAAATTGCCACTCAAGGATTTTGGAATTACTATGCCAAAAATCAAGGTTTCACATTGAAGTTCCCAAAATTTATAGAGAAACGAAAATAAACCTTTTATTTGCAAACAAAGAACATGGAGACCTAAATTTGCAGAAACCTAAAGTTTCGACTTTACCTTTGTGTCAGGAGTATTTGTGTAGAGCTCCAACATCGGTAATCTTCATGCACAGAGAGAGAGAAGTTATGCCCATAGAAAGTTTCCAGAGTGAGATTAGTTCTTGAAATTGTAAGAGAAATCAAACAGTAAGATAAAATGCATCTTACAGATAGAAACCACTTCTTCACGTAGTAAAAAATGATAGAGAAATTGATTTAAAAGGGAGTGAAATGGGAATGAAAAGATGGAGTGGGTGCCAAATCAGAGAACCTGAGACTAGAAGTAAAGGATACCACCGTGTCCATAATATTATTTATAGACGCGGTTCTCAAATTGACTGCCACTACATACCTTAATGTCAACTTTCCCACTAACTTTTGCCTCCATCCAATTCTTCGCAAGCGGTAGAATTTTGGGTGTAGCTATACCACCATGTTTGGAGACTACCTTCTGTTAGCCTCTAACGAAAAGCGCCAACTGCTCTCACCGCTATAAATACTATTTTGGTTATTATACTAAAATAATGGTAAATAATCTCCCTGTACAAAATAAAATCTGTATTAATATTTTAATATACAAAATAATAATTTAATCCATTTTAATCCCCATATATATATATACTTACTCCGGAATTACTTCTGAATTATGGATTAGTCTATCAGATGGTTTGCTCAAATCCCAGCCAAACAGGTGGTTTTGGAAGGAAGGTTGCTTTGGGTCTAACTCAAGGTTTTAAGATGAATAAGAAATTTGCCGAGGCCATCATCATCAGCAAAGCCCCAAAATGGATCTTTGATGGTAGTCTTCTCCCAGCACAACACATCCTTAATTTCCTGCTTATACTGCCTTACTTCTTCTTGAACATCCTTAATAGTAATGTCTCTAGTAGACTGCTGGTTGAATATTGTAAAGATTTCATTTAAGTTATAAGGGTTTATTGTTTTCTTAACTTCTTGCTTATTAACAGATTTTTTAAAGACATCAAAAAGTTCTTGCCTAGTTTTTTCATCCTCAACTTTCCTTAAGACATCTAGGACAAGTTCTTGATCTTGTTGGCTTATGACATTAATAGTCTTAGGTCAGCAATCGCAACTACCCTTAATGCAATCTTCTTGGTCACTAGAAGTTTGGCTTGAGATTTCCTCACCACTACTATCTAGTTGATTAATATCATCTTCATTATCTGAATCAATCCTTGATTCAGACTCAGTGGAATTTAACATTACTTTATAAAGTATATCTTTTAAGTCTTCTGCAACATTTAAGTTGTTAATTTTCTACTTAACTTAAAACAAATTGGTTTAGATTGTGGAGGGTCTTCTAGTTTTACCCATGCTTCCTTGTTCATCCTTGTTTGGATGTGTCTTGTACACTTGGTTTCATTCATCCTATAATTTCCATGAGTACCTCGCTTGCTATGATAAAACTTTTCCTTACTAGGCTTTCTGTTTACTTGTTTTTTACGTTGCTTAGAGGGAGGCTTAGTCTCTTTTTGGTTGAAACCAAATTGACTACAGAATGAACCAAATTCATTCTTATAGATCCTTTGTTCATTTTTCATCTGTTGCTTAAGCTTAAAGTCATTGCACAGTTTAATTCCTTCTACTATGAAAATGCTTATAATTTCTCCATAGGTAAGCTTATCATAAGGGATCTGTCCATTAAACTGTTCCCTTATCTTGATCCTAATTCTCTCAGAGAAAAGTCTAGGTAGACCTGAGATGAACTTTTCTTTCCAAAAGGACTGGTTACAGTCTGATCTTAACATGACTTCGGTTAAGAAAACTTCTCTATACCATCTAAAATCATGAAGCTTGGGACACTGAAGGTTGGTTAAGAGATCTGCAGTCTTATCCTTAATCTTTGCAGGATCTCCAATGAAGTGTTTAGATATTGAGTATATTAGGGTTGCCACTGCATTCTCAATATCCTGTCCATCTTCATCCTTAACAATTTCATTATCTTCATTAATCCTATAGGCTTTAAGGACACCATTTCTATCCTCAAAAGTGAGATAATTATCCCACCAACCCTTAAGTTGACCTGTAAACCCAGCAACTATTGTCTGAGCTACAGCATGATCTGACAGTCTATTGTTAACTTATTGATTGTGCTAACCATAGTCATTTCTTAAAGCTTAGTGAGTATGTTGTACTCAGTCATACCATCTATGTTCCATTCATAGATGGTACCGCTTGTATAGGAAGCTTGAGTGTACTGGCTTCTTTCTTCATATTGCATATCAGGAAAAGTAGGTATAAGGTAATAATTCCTAGATCTAGGTGGTTCCTGGTTGTTGATTATTCTCATAACAGTTTGGCTCCGTTCCTCAAAAATCTTAATTAGTTCATCAGCCTCTGCTTCAAAACTAATTTCTCCTTTAACCATATTAATTCTCTTGTGAGAAGGCTGAGGTGTCTCAAGGACGATTAGGCTTTCCTTAACTTTTTGGCTTATCCTGTCAACTAAAGCTTGGTCAACATAGGGATTCTCTAGGAATTTGATTACTACTCAAAAAGTGCTATTTGATAGCTTGTAATTAACTCTTTTAAACACTTTTGAGTAGTAGTTATTACCTTTTAACCCAATTAACATATTAAGGACCCTTGCAATCAATTTTAATCAAAGTGTGTAAGTTTTAGTGTTTTTGTTAGTAATTTGATCACCAAAGCAATCCAAGATTGAGGAGAGTTCTTTGGAATCCATGGCAAAGCAATGGAAAGCTCAGAAACATGAAGAACCAAAGCCTTGAAGCTTTAAAGTCCTTTGCCATAAGCAAATCTGGAATGCAAGGAGGGGAAGCAAAAAGAAATCTCTCATGAAGAAAATCAGAGGACAGCATCTGCTGTCTTCTTTCACACTTTTGGAGCACTTCCCAGAGTTCATTTTCTACATACTATATACCATTTCAAAGCTCAGGAAGTCAAGAATCCAATGCTTTAAACAGTGCGCGATTCGGAGTTGAAATGAAGGAGTTACAGCCATTGGAAGCCGATCACTCCAAGTTGAAGGCAAATTTCGCACGGCTGCGAAATGGTGTCCTTTATGCTGCGAAATTTCGCAGCCCTCTTGCACAACTGTGAAATTCTCTTGAAGCTTCCCGATATTTGCGACCGACATCTTAAGATTTTTTGCTTTAGATATTTGATGTCTAAATCCCCAAACTCTCCTTGTAACCCACCTATCATAGGATTCCTTAGTCTTTAAGTAAGAGCAAAGAGTAAATAAACCCATTTTTTAATGCTTGTAAGTTTCCATTGAAAAGAGACAGAAGCTTGTTCTCAGACAACTTTGTATAGTTTTTTAAGGAAGTAAAATTCAAAGCTTTTCTATACCTTACCTTCCCATTTTGATTGTATTTCTCTTACTAGCCAAACAAGCTCTGAGGAAGTTTCCTTAGAGAATGAGTGGCTAGGCTTTTAGTTCCTTGGAGCTAAGGTTGCCGAGGAGGGTTCCAACTACAAGAATTGGTAGTTTTGTTGTTTCAGCCATTAATGAAGAGAAAGTGTGACCCATTAATGATTTCTATGTTTTTAGTTAACTTAAAACACCTTCAATTCACCTGAGCCAACACTTGGTAAGGCAAGTGATCTCCGTCCATGGAAATGCACTAGTTTACCTCTTGCGAGCTTTTGGGAGGTGACTTGAAGGTGGGATTTTCTAGAATTGCCAACACTTGGTAAGCTTTTGGACTCCAAAGAGACATCCATTAGTTATCTCTTGCGAGCTTGAGAAGGGAAGTCCAAGGTTAATGATCACCTTGAATGGCAAATGCTAGGTGAGAGGCACGAGCCATTGCAAGTTGCATTAGTGAGAGGGAATTAGTGCTGAAATCCATTAAAGGGTAGCATCTGTACAACACCGATTAGAGAATTGACTATATGTTAATTCTCTAATGTGAGGAAATGAACCAAGTGACCGGAACGCTGTTTTTGCAAGAGGAGCCTCCCCTGCGAACCTAAACCTCCAAGGAATGCTTTTCTTCATAAGTAATTTCCATTACTTTCTTTTTAGTTAGCTTGAAACAAAACCTTTTTCAACCAAAGTTTGTGTTTTTCTTAAGCTAACCTTGAAATGAAAAAGCACCAATTTAACTATGAATTGGTATCAGTTGTGAGTTGAAAACCCTTCCCAGTGAACGATCCTAGAGCCACTATGCTATATTAGCTAAAGCTATCCTTATGCATGGTGATATAGGTTATAAATTTTGTTGATTACTCCCTCAATCAAGGAACACCAGCTGGACATGAATCAGCTGAGACACCAATTGGGAACGAATCAGAATTTTTTAGAGAATTCAAAAGGCTTATTATCTTTCTTAACAAATGTTGTCTTAATTTGATCTTGTGTTTCAATGGTTTCTTCAACCCTGTTGACTTGATCACCTAAAGTTTTAAGAAACATGTTAGTGTAGTTTAACTGTTCCATGATTCTTCTAACATCAACAACACTAGCAGTTCCTTTATCCTCTTGCTTGGTCTTAAAAGGTGAAGCTTTGACAATGGTTCCATTAATGTTCTTTTCTATCTTAGCTTCTGGAGGGTGAATGGATTCTATGACAGTGTCGTCACTAGTTTTCCATATATTAGTTTTGCTGGATATGTTATTAACATGCTTACTAGGATAATCTGGATGTTCCTCTTGTTTGAAGAGTTCAAACCAAATCCAATACTTAATGTTCTTCTTTTCTTGTCTTAAGTATGTGTAGAATTCCTCTTGGTAGATGGTTCTAATGACCTTAGGTACAGAGTTAAAGAACCAATCTCTTCTTTCCTTATTGACTTCAGAATAGAAGTCTTTTCTTAAGAGATCCTTATTGATCTCAAAGTTTTGATCATCTAAGCATACAGTATTAATCATCTGGGAATATGTAGGAGACATATCAGGAGATTCATCCTGTTGTTCATCCTACTGTGAACCTTGAGTAGACTCCTTTTCCACAGTGTAAAAGGGTCTGGCCAGATTGGTTTAACTTTTAACACTTGTTAGCTTAATGTTTTTAGGATTTACTAAGGTGGTGCCTTCTTCTACCCTAGTGGTTCTTATAGGGATAGAAGAGATTGAAGCTCTAAAGGGCTCATAATCTGAAACTCTAGGGATGCTAGAATGACGGAAAGAGTTAGAGAAAATCAGATCTTCTCTTTCATCAGGATGTTGAACAATCTATTCAATCCTTTCAGATCTCTGCTCTATGGCTGGGACAGCATTGGCAAATGCTAAGTTTTAGGAAACTTAACATCATCCCACATGATCCTTTTAGGGATTATGAAGTTTGACTTGTTTAGCATATCAGAGTGGAAGAGAGTAGTTTCACCTTTAAGACTGGTGCACAATGATCCAAATCCAACACTTGTGTTCATACTCTTATAGGCAAACCTGGTTATGATGGAAACGGGACTGTTTCCTTCCTTGAACTTAAAACCATGGGTCTTAACATGGAGGACCACTGAATCTAGGATGTCGACATCTCTTAATCTAACTGTGAAGTTAGGGAAACATTGGAAGTAGACAAGACCATCATTCAATCTTGCTTGGACTGCATCAATAATAGAATCTCGATAGTCGAGATGTCTATTATCCCTTGAACACATGACAATAGAGGTGTTTAGACCTATTCTTGTCAAAGGCTTAGCTGCAACTTGAATCATACCAAAGTGTATGAAGTTGTAATCTTTCTTGTGTTTTTCAATGGATTTGCTATCTAAGAGTCTTATGACTTGGTCGTCTTGTTCTAAGCTTACTGATTGTTCAGAGGTCTTGATAGTGTAGTCTGTGAAGAACTTAAAGGTTTCTTTCTTATAAATTTCTTGATTAGGCACCTTGGGTAACTTTCAATCATCTAAATCATTTTGGATCCTAGGATCATTGATCTCTTCACTATTTACTATAGTGTCTTGAGAATCTGTGGATTTCCTAGACATGGTTCCTAAAATCGAACTCATTTTAAGGTTTTTAATCTAGAGACTAATATCAGACTTACAGACCTAGTCAAGTAATCACCCCAACCCTTTTACAGCCCTAACAAACACCTATCCATGGCTAATAACGAGCTCAACCCGGCGGGGATCGCCTCAGGCAAACTGCTACCTTTTCTAGGATAGATCAAAAACACCTAAAACAAACCCGACTTCCCTTCCCGTGGCTCTAATACCATAGACACCAGATTATTTCCTGTTGACAACCTTGAAGAAGTTCCAGAATCTTCACAAGCCAATAATGATGAGGCAGATGCATACTTGAATACTGTCAGTAAGATTATTTCCCAGAGGTGGGAAGTCTCCCTTACTATAGTAATCAAAAATAAATTTGCTATTGACATTGTTGCTTTGATTGATTCAAGAGCAGCTTTAAATTGCTTACAAGAAGGACTAGTGCCTACTCAGCTTTATGAAAAAACTAAACAAAAGCTTTTTGGAGCTAGTGGTAAAAAACTTGTCATTGAGTATAAGTTATCTGATGCTCACATCTATAACCAAGGTATTTGTATTAAACAAACCTTCATTCTAGTCAAAGATCTTAAGGAAAAGGCTCTCCTTGGGGCTCCCTTTTTAAGTTCTATCTATCCTATGTGGGTAGATGACCAAGGAATAAGGACCAAACTCTTAGATGAGGAAATTCTTTTTAAATTTGCTAACCCCCCTGATGAAAGAAGTATAAATACTTTAAGAGATCAGGTGATTCAAGCCAAGGAAGGTCATATTAATCTCTTAAAAGAGGAGATTAATCTAGTTAGAATTGAAGACTAATTGAACGGTAAGAAAACTCAAGAGGCGATCAAAAGATTTTAAGACCAAAGGGCATTACATTCCATTCGTAATGTCCAAAGGGAACCACAAAGGCTGTCTTATATCTATCATTTTCTACAATTTGGATTTGCCAAAATCCTGATTTCATATCAAACTTAGAGAAAACTTTAGACTTAACTAACCTTTGAAGGGGATCTTTTTTATTTGGAATGGGATACCTTATCCATCTTAAAGCATCATTAAGGGGCTTATAGTTGATGACTAATCTAGGTGTTCCTCTTTCTAATTCAGCTTGTTTCTGAACATAGAAGGCTGAACAACTCCATGGAGACTTAGATGTTCTAATTAACTTCTTATCAAGAAGATCCTGGATCTCTTTTTCACAATAGCTTAACAATTCCTTATTCATCTGGATAGGTCTTGCTTCAGTGGGAATGTTTTTCTCATTAAAGTCTGGTTCATAAGGTAATTCTACCTCATGTTGTTTCCTGTGCCAAAACGCATTAAGCTTTCACATGCTTAAGGATAAGGAATTGTTAGCCGTGGATAAGCGTTTGTTTGGGCTGTAAAAGGGTTGGGGTGATTACTTGACTAGGTTTGTAAATCTGCTATTAGGCTCTAGATTAAAAACCTTAAAATGAGTTCAATTTTTAGAACCATGTCTAGGAAATCCATAGATTCTCAAGACACTGTAGTAAACAGTGAAGATATCAATTATCCTAAGATCCAAAATGATTTAGATGATTGGAAGTTACCTAAGGTGCTTAATCAAGAAATTCATAAGAAGAAACCTTTAACACTATGGGAAAAGAGTCTACCCAAGGATTGCAACAGGATGAATCTCCTAATATGTCTCCTACATATTCCTAAATGATTAATACTGTATGCTTAGATGATCAAAACTTTGAGGTCAACAAGGATCTCTTAAGAAAAGACTTCTATTCTGAAGTCAATAAGGAAAGAAGAGATTGGTTCTTTAACTCTATCCCTAAGGTCATTAGAACCATCTACCAAGAGGAATTCTACACATACTTAAGACAAGAAAAGAAGAACATTAAGTATTGGATCTGGTTTGAACTCTTCAAACAAGAGGAACATCCAGATTATCCTAGTAAGCATGTTAATAACATATCTAGCAAAACTAAGATATGAAAAACTAGTGACGACACTGTCATAGAATCCATTCACCCTCCAGAAGCTAAGATAGAAAAGAACATTAATGGAACCATTGTCAAAGCTTCGCCTTTTAAGACCAAGCAAGAGGATAAAGGAACTGCTAATTCGTGCCTGATTAGTGTTCCAATTGATTCAACTCAATTGATGTGCTTTGATCTCAATCCTCAGGCGGGAGTAATCAACAAAATTTATAAACCTATTTCACCATATACCGGGGTAGCATTTAGCTAGCATAGTATAGTGGCTCTAGGATCGTCCACAGAGATAGGTTTTCACTTGACAACTGATATTGGTTCAAAATCTAAATTGGTGCTTTTTCATTTCAAGGTTAGCTTTAAAAGAAAACAAAAGTTTGAATGGGAACAAATTATTTTAAGCTAACCAAACATAAAAATTACCGAAATTAATTAGAAAGGAAGGTGTTCCTCAGGACTTCAGGTTACTAGGTTCAGGTACCAAATACAAGAGAGGAGATTCCGGTCACTTGAATCTTCTCCTCGCATTCGGGGTTTAACCTATAGTTATTCCCCGAACCGGTGTGGTACAGATGCTTACTATTAATGGTTTCAACACTAAATCCCTCTCACTGATACACCTTGCAATGGCTCGTACCTCTCACCTAGTATTTGCCATTCAAGGTGATCCTTAACATCGGATCATCCTTCACAAGCGAACAAGAGATAACAATTAGACCTCCATGGAGCAAGATTGCAATCAATAAGAATCCATGGAATCCGAAAGCTTACCAAGTATTGGCTATTCATGGTAATCCTAGTTAACTAAAAATACAAAACCATTAACAGATCACACTTTCTCTTCATTAAAAATGGAAACAACAAAAACTCACACTTTGCATCTGGTACCTTACCTAGCTTCCTTCACCCGTGGAACAAAAAGTCTAGCCACTCATCCTCTGAGAAAACATCTCAGAGGTTGATTTGCTAGAAATAAAATTAAACAACAAAATGAAAAAGAGAAGGTAAGCTAGAGCAAAGCTCTGTGTATTACTTTCAAAACTATACAAAAATTGTTTTCTGGAAAAACTCCGAAGCGTTTGTTTAAGTGATTACAAGAGAGTTTATATAGGAAGGCTATTTACCCTTCCTTCATTCCTTCCTAGCTAAGGAATCGCATGAGTGGTGGATTACAAGGAGAAAAATGAGATTTAAACACAAAATATCTGAAGAAAAATATCCAAAAGAGTCGGCGCACAAGTTTTCCAGTTCGCATGAAGACTTCGCACGTTGCATGGTGACTTGCAAAAATCTCGCAAGTTGATTTCGCAACTTGGATTCCCTTTTCGCGCTATGAAGTTCACTTTCGCAAGTTGGAAAACCATTTTCGCAAGTTGGCCCTCTCTGTGACTGTGTGGCTGTGTTCCATTCCCATTTCGCAAGGTAAGCTTCAAATTTCGCACGTTGGAGTCCCAAATTCGCAAGATGCGAATTTGTCCTTCAACTAGATGCAGTTGTCTTCCGAAGGCCATAACTTATTCATTTCAGATCCAATTTACACACTGTTTGAAGCATTAGATTCTTGACTTCCTGAGATTTGAAACGATATATAGCATGTAGAAAATAGACTTCAGGAAGTGCTCCAAAAGTAGGAAAAAAGACTGCAACTGCTATGCTCTGTTTTATTCTTCACTCTGTTTTTCCTCCGTGCATACTTGATTGGCTTTGGCAAAGGGTTATGAAGCTCCAAAGCTTGGTTTCTTCATGAATTTGAACTTTCAATTACTTTGCCATGACCTATATAAAGATGTCCCTCATTCTCGGATTGCTTTGGTGTAGCTAAAAGATATCAAAAACACCAAAACTTAACACAATTTGGTTAGAAATGATTGCAAGGGTCCTTAACATGCCAATTGAGTTAAAAGGTAATAATTACTACTCAAGAGTGTTTAAAAGAGTTAATTAAAATCTACAAAATAGCACTTTTTGAGTAATAATCAACTGCTAGTGCTGTTGATGTTAGAAGAATCATGGAACAATTAAACTACACTAACATGTTTCTTAAAACTTTAGGTGATCAAGTCAAAAGGGTTGAAGAAACCATTGAAACACAAGATCACATCAAGACAACGTTTGTTAAGAAAGATAATAAGCCTTTATTTAAGCCTTTTGAATTCTCTAAAACATTCCTAGAAAATCCCTATGTTGACCAAGCTTTAGTTGACAGGATAAGCCAAAAAGTTAAGGAAAGCCTAATCGTCCCTGAGACACCTCAGCCTTCTCATAAGAGAATTAATATGGTTAAACGAGAAATTAGTTCTGAAGCAGAGGCTGATGAACTAATTAAGATTTTTAAGGAACCTCCTAACCAAACTATTATGAGAATTATCAACAACCAGGAACCACCTAGATCTAGGAATTATTACCCTATACCTACTTTTCCTGATATGCAGTATGAAGAAAGAAGCTAGTACACTCAAGCTTCCTATACAAGCGGTACCATCTATGAATGGAACATAGACGGTATGACTGAGTACAACATACTCACTAAGCTTCAAGAAATGATTATGGTTAGCACAGCCTATAAGTTAGACAATAGACTATCAGATCATGCTGTAGCTCAGACAATGGTTGTTGGGTTTACAGGTCAGCTTAAGGGTTGGTGGGATAATTATCTCACTTTTGAGTATAGAAATGGTATCCTTAAAGCCTATAGGATTAATTAAGATAATGAAGTTGTTAAGGACGAAGATGGACAAGATATTGAGGATGCAGTGGCAACCCTAATCTACTCAATATCTAAACACTTCATTGGAGATCCTGCAAAGTTAAGGATAAGACTGCAGATCTCTTAAGCAACCTTAAGTGTCCCAAGCTTCATGATTTTAGATGGTATAGAGAAGTTTTCTTAACCAAATTCATGTTAAGATCAGACTGTAACCAGTCTTTTTGGAAAGAAAAGTTCATCTCAGGTCTACCTAGACTTTTCTCTAAGAGAATTAGGATCAAGATAAGGGAACAGTTTAATGGACAGATCCCTTATGATAAGCTTACTTATGGAGAAATTGTAAGCATTGTCACAGCAAAAGGAATTAAACTATGCAATGACTTTAAGCTTAAGCAACAGATGAAAAATGAATAAAGGATCTATAAGAATGAATTTGGTTCATTTTGTGGTCAATTTGGTTTCAACCAAAAAGAGACTAAGCCTCCCTCTAAGCAACGTAAAAAATAAGTAAACTGAAAGCCTAGTAAGGACAAGTTTTATCATAGCAAGCGAGGTACTCATGGAAACTATAGGATGAATGAAACCAAGCATACAAGACACATCCAAAGAAGGATGAACAAGGAAGCCTAGGTAAAACTAGAAGACCCTCCACAATCTAAGCCTAAGTGTGGTAAAGTAGGCCACTATAAGAAAGATTGTAGAGTTAAGCAAAAAATTAATAACTTAAATATTGCAGAAGACTTAAAAGATATGCTTTGCAAAGTAATGTTAAACTCCACAGAATCTGAATCAAGGACTGATTCAGACAATGAAGATGATATTAATCAACTAGATAGTAGTGGTGAGGAAATCTCAAGCCAAACTTCTAGTGATTCGTGGTGGCCCAGTCGGGTATTTTAATCAAAAATATTTATAAAACCTATTACCTCATACTAGCGTAGCAAAGCTACTATAGTATAGCAGCTCTAGGGTCGAACTCTGGGATGGGTTTTCACTCTACCAGTGATAGACTCAAGATTAGAAATTGAATATGATGATTTCCTTTGTCAAAAACTTAAAGTTTAAAAGAAAATAAATTTGTTTTGAAAGTGGTGTTTGAAACTAAACTAACATATAACTAGGTAAAAATGGAAGAAAGAAAGTCTCTCAGAGCTAAAGGTTGCTAAGATCAAGTTCAGAATGCAAAGTGGGAAATTCCGGATTTTTCTCCTTGCATTGGGGAAAATAACATAAAGGATGGTTGTTTCCCGAACCGGTATAGGTTTAAGAATGAAGATTTAATCCATAAAAAATCAATAGAAATGGTAGTCAAGTTCCATTAATGGCTTTATACACTATGGGTCTTCACCTTGAGCCACTTTCCAATGGCTCGTACATGATAACTAATGGTTTTATGTGGATCTAGCAATAAGTATCCACAGAGACCTAAAAGCTTATCATGTATTGGCCATTCAAAGTGATTCTAAGGGATTTAAAGCAAAACTTTAGACTTAAAAGCCATTTATGAACTCCAACTACCTGTATTTAAGGCACGAGAGTTTTCCACTTTTGCATCTGGACTTTTCACCTAGCTTCCTTCACTCCAAGAAACTAAAGGTTTAGCCTCTCATCCTCTGGGAAAACATCCTCAGAGGTTGTTTGGCTTCTAAGAAAAAGAAAAATAGAAAAGAGAAAAGGAAAGCAAAGAGAGCTCTGTATTTTCTCCCGAGGAATATTTTTCTAAGTGTAAAATATACATACATCCTTCGAGAGATGATTTCCACCCCTCTTATAGTCTTTACAAAGCAAAACTTGTGATTGGCTAAATACAGGGATAAGAAAGGAATTTACATCAAAAAATACAGAAGAAAAGATCTTATGTGGAGTCGACAGAACAGAGGAGATTTCGCACCAAAGTCGCATGGGCTGGTGCGAAATTCGCACTTGCATGGGCTGGTGCGAAATTCGCACTTGAACGAGCTGGTGCGAAATTCTCTCTCAGCTGGACACAGTTGCCTTCCGAAGGCCATATCTTCCTCATTTAAGCTCCAAATCGTACACGGTTTAAAGCGTTGGATTCTTGACTTCTAGAGCTTTCCAACGGTATATAGAATGTAGAAAATGGACTTCGGAAAGTGCTCCAAAAGTGGGAAAGAAGACTGCAGCTGCAGTCCTCTGTTTTCCTCTTTGCTTCTCTCCTTTACTTGGCTTGCCTTAATGATCCAAAAAGCTGTCAAAACACTAAAACTAGCCACAAATATGATTAGAAGTCATTGCTAGGTCATTAACATGCCAATTGGAATAAAAATGGAGAACTACTACACAAAATTGCTTAAAACATAATAAATTAAAGGTGCAAAATAGCACTTTTTGGGTAGTAATCACTCCCCCCAACTGACACATTGCTAGTCCCTAAGCAATGTAGGAGAGAAAAAGAAAGAAAAATAGATAATATAATAATTTACAAAATCATGCTGATCACTCCAAAAAATAATCAAGTGGCATGATTGGATCAAACTCTCACATGGCAAGTCAAGGATATAAAACTCAATCATCAACAAGAGTCATCAAATAACTTACCTATCACAACATGCAAAGAGTGGGCATTATGCGACTTTGAGTATCAAAATAATTTCCACTCCCAAAGGACCAACTCTTAATTTTCCACAAAAATCTAAGTGTTAAGGTGCTTAGCTTCCAGTTATAGTATGTTCAACTATATTCTCCCCCCAACTAAGGTTTTTCTCTAACTTTAGCAACACTAACCCCCATATAAAAGGCTAAGAGCGCACCTTTTCTCTTCCTTTTTTTTTTTTTTTTACTCTCCACCTATCCACCCATGTAACGAGTAGTGAGGTCGGTGACTCCCAACCAATAAAGGCTTAGGGCACCAGGCTTCAAAGATTTTCACCATATACCCCTCGGACCTTGCTCGGGTTTCAAAGCAAGTGAAGCAAATTTTTTTTCATAAGACACATTGGCCTTTTATAAGGTGTCCCAACACTAATAGAATGAGGTCAAAGGCACCAAGTCGAAAATTTCCTAAGTTTAGGGGGTGAGAAAGTTTTCCATCTTATAACTGGAATCTAATGTGTTCAGTGTGTGAAAAGATTAGAGTGGAAGACTTAAGATTGAAATCAAAAGGAGCTTCAACAATTTATCAACTTTAATAAGCATAATACAAACTCTGAGACTATGGCAATAAGATAAGAATTTAATTTCTCCCATTTACTTTTGAGAATTTATCTTTGAGAAACAAAGAGAGTTTGCAAAAAATTTGTTAGTAAAATAACTTAACCAAAAATCCAACAAATTACTTCCTCAACTCTCCCCCCCAACTAGGATGAACATTGTCCTCAATGTTCCAAAAGCAAGAGATAATAACAAGGGAGGAAGTGATACCTCCTGATAATAAGGGACTCTGAATGAACAGGAGAAACCACATGTTGCACAAGAAAAAAGAAATATCATAAGAGTGATGATTAGAGGAAATAAAAAGGAGTAGCTAAAATACTCAAAAAGGAAGATGTCTATATAAACTGAGAGAGTACAATATACAAGATAAACATGGAATACATCCAATCCCAGTATAAAAGTGGTCCAAAATATATAACACATCCAAAAAACATAGAATATAGATACAAAACAAAAAGGGAGAGGAGTGATCGTATGATCAAGTAGTAGGCTCCTCTGGTGGATAGGAGGGGTCCTCAGCTGCAACTGTGGAAGGTACCGCTACAGGTGTAGCATCATCAGCTGGAGCAGAAGGCTCTGATGGCATAGGAGCAACAGGTGGCAAAATACCGAGGTGCTGCTGAATCTCACGGAGAATGAGAGTCTGCTGGTCCTGCTGAAGCTGGAAGTGGTCCATCCGCTCCATAATGGCCGTCTGAGTAGTGGTCAGAGTCTAGAAAGAAGCGAGCAAGTCTCGATACTCTGCACCAGGGATAGTAATGGGCGGCTTTGGGGTAGGAGAAACAGCAGGTGGGGCATCAGATGATGCTGCCTCTGGTACGGGCTGTGGAGGAACTTCCCTTGGCTCGGGAAGTTCTGGGGAATGCTGATGGAGCAATACCTGATTCCATTGGTCAAGAGAGAAGCTCTCTCGACAATGGCGGCGGGTCTCAGAATGAGGGTCTGCAGGGAAACCCATATGCGCCAGAACATGGCATAGCAGCTGAGGGAAAAGTAAAGGAATGGTGTCTGCCCTCATAAGACGCCTCTTATGCACCTTCTCCTCAAAATGGAGGAGGGAAGCCATAATCAAATGATGGGGGCCAAAGTAGTAGCCCTCAGAGATACGGAATAATGCCTCTAGAATGGCCCCTCGCCTCTGCACTCTATGTTGAAGAGGAAAAAGATTGGTGCGAAGCACCACATCAACTAGGAGCATCCTAGGGGGAAGCTCCCTCCTCATAATGACCCTGTCTGAAGATGTCCCTCGAGATAGTATACTAACCATGTCCCACTCAGAAAGTGGGGCCCAACGTCTAAATGTAGCTGGATCTGCTGGTGTATAAGGGATATGGAAAGCCTCAGCAATCTATCTAGCCCCCAAAATACCCTGGCATCCATCAATGGTAAAAAGGATCAAGGCGGGTGTCGGGACGCCACGAGTAGTCATAGACTGGTAAAAGTCTATAGCTACTCGAGGATAAAAGAACTGTGGTGGAGTCATAAAGGGTACAAGATGGTACCTCTCAAGTAGGCGATATGAATCCCCCAACTCAGGCTGCTGTCGCAAAATAAAGTGATCAAAATATACCTCATCATGGAATGCTCTCGCTCGGCAATCGGAGTTGCCCTCAATGAGCGAACTGGGAAAGATAGGGCGTCTGGTGGGGGGAGGCTAAGACTGTGAATCTCGAGCTGCTCTGGAGGACTCTCCTGGCTCTGAAGTCTTGGCCTTCTTTGTAGGAGGACTCCTAGCTGGAATCGGAGTAGGGGCCACAGGCGTGGTAGCTGCTCTCCTCGTATGGTATCTGCGCTGAGGGGCAGAATCAGGTAAATGTGGGGGTGCACCTAGCGGGGCCCGCACAAGGGCAGGTCTATGACTGCTCTGGGGAGCTGAGGCATAGCCTCCTCGGGTCTTAGGCATAATGGAGGAAGGAAATTAGGCTCAGAGGCTTGGGATTGGGGAGGGTAGGGGTGAAAGATCCCAAAAATTCGCACAAGGGGGTTGTGTTGTGCGAATTTCGCACAAGGGGAATAGATGGTGTGAATTTCGCACAAGGTGAATAGTAGTTGTGCAAATTTCGCACAATGCACTATTCACTTGTGCAAGATGCGAATTTTGTGATTCTTTCAAATGGCAAAATTTTTTGGTTTTTGAGGGTGGGAATTGGTAGTTGAGGTAGGAAAGGGATTTTTCATGGTGGGCAAGTTTAGAAATGGGAGCTTTACAAGAAGAAAATGAAGAATTTTGAAGCTCCCATGGCGGAGGAAATGGGTTTCTTATGAAGAAACCGTGGCTTGGAATGCTTAGCTTGGGGTTTTGGTTTTGAAAAATCAAGGTTGGGTTGGGTTGGGTTTAGGGATGGATTTGGAGTGTTGAGTGAAGAAATGAAGGGTTTTTGATGGTGGAAGGAGGAGAAAAAGCTGAAAATGGAAGTCATGGACTGTTATGAATAGTGTGGAGCCGCGGCTATGAAAGGAAGCTTTTGAAATGGCCGTCCATGGTGGGATTGAGGATGAGAGATGATGATGGAGAGGACCTTGTGGATGGAAAGGAGTGGGGAGCTCGGTGTTGAGAGGATTGAAGAAGAAGAAGCTTAGAATTTACAAAGGGCAATTGGCTTTTAAAGAAAAATTGTGAATTTCGCACAAGGTGAATAATGAAGTGCGAAATTTTCGCATTCCTGTGATTTTCCAAGACCGAGAGCATGCTTTTTGAAAAAAACGGTCATAATGGCAATTTCGCACAAGGTTCGCATTCCTATGCATTTTCGCACTAAGTTTTTGGGTAGGGACCGAGAGCATGCTTTTTGAAAAATACACACAAAAGCAAATTCGCACAAGGGGGTAGTGTTGTGCGAATTTCGCACCAGAGAATTGAGTGGTGCGAATTTTGCTGTGTCTTGCTTTTTTCCCCTGTTTTCCCTTGTTTTCCCCTTGACTTCATTCTTTAAGCTTTCCTACCTGCATGTTAACACAAAAACCAATTCAAACCACATTAGAATGAAATTAAAGTCAAAAAATAAAAATCAAAACACACATAAACACAAGAAAACTCAAAAAGAAACAAAAAGAGGATGAACTTTTTAGTCTTTGAAGAGACTAAGTTCAACCATGAACTGAGTGTTTTCATGTTAGAGGAGGATCAAGGAGGATGAATTCCTCCTTGTCTCGGGAAAATGATTCCATATAGGGCTTGAGACGATGCCCATTCACTTTGAAAGTTCAAGTGCTCTTGAAGTTGAGTAGTTCCACTACTCCATTTGATTGCACATCATGAATTATAAAAGGACCCGTCCACCTTGATTTCAATTTTCCAGGAAAAAGATGAAGTTTAGGGTCATAAAGCAAGACTCTTTGTCCCTTGGTAAAATTCTTCTGATTTACCAACTGATCATGTCATTTCTTCAACCTCTCTTTTGCAATTTTTGAATTGAGGTAAGCATCATTCCTCATTTCCTCCAATTCGTTCAAATCCAAACATCTCTTTAACCCGGCTCTTGTCAAATCCATGTTGAGCTTCTTGATTGCCCATCATGCTTTATATTCAATCTCCACTGGGAGATGGCACGCTTTGCCATAAACAAGGCGATAAGGTGACATTCCAAGAATGGTCTTATAAGCGGTCCTATAAGCCCATAATGAATCCAGGAGCTTAATAGACCAATCCTTCCTATTCACATTCACCACCTTCATCAGAATATTCTTGATTTCCCGGTTGGCTAACTCAACTTGGCCACTTGTTTGAGGGTGATAAGGTGTAGCTACCTTGTGCTTGACCCCATATTTGGCTAGAAAAGTCTCACAAGGCTTATTGCAAAAGTGGGTTCCTCCATCACTAATAATGGCCTTAGGCACTCCAACTACACCAATAGTGAGAGCCCCAAATTGGAAATTACCTTTTGACGTAATGTGTGATGCAAGTGATCTTGCTATGGGGGCTGTTTTGGGGCAAAGAGAAGATGGAAAGCCCTATGTGATTTATTATGCAAGCAAAACTTTGAATGAGGCTCAAAGGAACTACACAACTACTGAGAAGAAGTTGTTGGCAGTAGTTTTTGCCTTGGATAAGTTTCGTGCCTATTTGGTAGGGTCCTTTATAGTGGTGTTCACTGACCATTCTGCTTTGAAGTACTTGCTAACCAAGCAAGATGCCAAGGCAAGATTGATAAGATGGATCCTTTTGCTTCAAGAATTCAATCTCCAAATCCGGGATAAAAAGGAAGTAGAAAATGTGGTAGCTGACCACTTGTCAAGACTTGTGATAGCACATGACTCACATGGTCTACCTATCAATGATGACTTCCCTGAGGAGTCTCTTATGTCAATAGAGGTAGCTCCATGGTATTCTCACATTGCAAATTACTTGGTTACTGGAGAAGTTCCAAGTAAGTGGAGTGCCCAAGACAAGAAGCATTTCTTTGCTAAGATCCATGCCTATTATTGGGAGGAGCCTTTTCTCTTCAAATATTGTGCGGATCAAATCATAAGGAAATGTGTTCCTGAACAAGAGCAATCAGGAATTCTATCCCATTGTCATGATAGTGCATGTGGAGGTCATTTTGCTTCCCAGAAAACAGCCATGAAAGTGGCCCAATCAGGTTTTTGGTGGCCCTCTCTTTTCAAGGATGCCCACTCTATGTGCAAGGGTTGTGATCGGTGTCAAAGGCTAGGGAAGCTAACACGCCGGAATATGATGCCCTTGAACCCCATATTGATAATGGATGTCTTTGATGTTTGGGGGATAGACTTCATGGGACCATTTCCAATGTCATTTGGACACTCCTACATTTTGGTGGGAGTGGATTATATCTCTAAGTGGGTAGAAGCAATCCCATGTAGGAGCAATGATCATAAGGTGGTTCTCAAATTTCTCAAGGAGAACATCTTTTCAAGGTTTGGAGTGCCTAAAGCCATTATAAGTGATGGAGGAACCCACTTTTGCAACAAGCCTTTTGAGACTCTTCTAGCCAAATATGGGGTCAAGCACAAGGTAGCTACACCTTATCACCCTCAAACAAGTGGCCAAGTTGAGTTAGCCAACCGGGAAATCAAGAATATACTGATGAAGGTGGTGAATGTGAATAGGAAGGATTGGTCTATTAAGCTCCTAGATTCATTATGGGCTTATAGGACCGCTTATAAGACCATTCTTGGAATGTCTCCTTACCGCCTTGTTTATGGCAAAGCGTGCCATCTCCCAGTGGAGGTTGAATATAAAGCATGGTGGGCAATCAAGAAGCTCAACATGGATTTGACAAAAGCCGGGTTAAAGAGATGTTTGGATTTGAACGAATTGGAGGAAATGAGGAATGATGCTTACCTCAATTCAAAAATTGTAAAGAGAGGTTGAAGAAATGGCATGATCAGTTGGTAAATCAGAAGAATTTTACTAAGGGACAAAGAGTCTTGCTTTATGACTCTAAACTTCATCTTTTTCGGGGAAAATTGAAATCAAGGTGGACGGGTCCTTTCATAATTCATGATGTGCAATCAAATGGAGTAGTGGAACTACTCAACTTCAAGAGCACTCGAACTTTCAAAGTGAATGGGCATCGTCTCAAGCCTTATATGGAATCATTTTCCTGAGACAAGGAGGAATTCATCCTCCTTGATCCTCCTCTAACATGAAAACACTCAGTTCATGGTTGAACTTAGTCTCTTCAAAGACTAAAAAGTTCATCCTCTTTTTGTTTCTTTTTGAGTTTTCTTGTGTATATGCGTGTTTTGATTTTAATTTTTGACTTTAATTTCATTCTAATGTGGTTTGAATTGGTTTTTGTGTTAACATGCAGATAGGAAAGCTTAAAGAATGAAGTCAAGGGGAAAACAAGGGAAAACAGGGGAGAAAAACCAAGACACAGCGAAATTCGCACCACTCAATTCTCTGGTGAGAAATTTGCACCACCCTACCCCTTTGTGCGAATTTGCTTTTGTGAGCATTTTCCAAAAAGCCTGCTCTCGGTCCCTACTCAAAATCTCAGTGCGAAAATGCACAGGAATGCGAACCTTGTGCGAAATTGCCATTATGACCATTTTTCCAAAAAGCATGCTCTCGGTCTTGGAAAATCTCAGGAATGCGAAAATTTTCGCACTTCACTATTCACCTTGTGCGAAATTCGCATTTGCTCTTTAAAAGCCGATTTCTTCTTTTTAAATTCTAAGCTTGTTCTTCTTCAATCCTCTCAACACCTCTTTTCTAATCACTCCCCCCACTCCTTTCCATCCACAAGGTCCTCTCCTTCATCATCTACCGACCTCAATCCCACCATGGAAGGCCATTTCAAGAGCTTCATCCCATAGCCGCGGAACCACACAACAGTCTGTGCCTTCCATTTTCAGCTTTTTCTCCTCCTTCCACCATCAAAAACCCTTCATTTCTTCACTCAACATTCCAAATCCATCCCTAAACCCAACCCAACCTTGATTTTTCAAAACCAAAACCTCAAGCTAAGGATTCAAAGCCACGGTTTCTTCATAAGAAACCCATTTCCGCCGCTATGGGAGCTTCAAAATCCTTCATTTTCTTCTTGTAAAGCTCCCATTTCCAAGCTTGCCCACCATGAAAAATCCCTTTCCTACCTCAACCAGCATTTCCCACCCTCAAAAACCAAAATTTTTTGCCATTTGAAAGAATCCAATTTCGCATTTGCACGAGTGAATAGTGCATTGTGCGAAATTCGCACCACCAATTCCCTTGTGCGAATTTTTAGGATTTTTCACTCCTACCCTGCCCAATCCCAAGCCTCTGAGCCTAATTTCCTTCCTCCATTATGCCTAAGACCCAAGGAGGCTATGCCTCAGCTCCCCAGAGCAGTCATAGACCTGCCCCTGTGCGGGCCCCGCTAGGTGCACCCCCACATTTACCTGATTCTGCCCCCCAGCGCAGATACCATACGAGGAGAGCAGCTGCCACGCCTATGGCCCCTACTCAGATTCCAGCTAGGAGTCCTCCTACAAAGAAGGCCAAGACTTCAGAGCCAAGAGAGTCCTCCAAAGCACCTCGAGATCACAGTCTCAGCCTCCTCCCACCAGACGCCCTATCCTTCCCAGCTCGCCCATTGAGGGCAACTCCGATTGCCGAGCGAGAGCATTCCATGACGAGGCATATTTTGATCACTTTATTTTGCGACAGCAGCCTGAGTTGGGGGATTCATACCGCCTTTTTGAGAGGTACCATCTTGTACCCTTTATGACTCCACCACAGTTCTTTTATCCTCGAGTAGCTATAGACTTTTACCAGTCTATGACTACTCGTGGCGTCCCGACACCCGCCTCGATCCTTTTTACCATTGATGGACGCCAGGGTATTTTGGGGGCTAGACAGATTGCTGAGGCTTTCCATATCCCTTATGCACCAGCAGATCTAGCTGCATTTAGACGCTGGGCCCCACTTTCTGAGTGGGACATGGTTCGTATACTATCTCGAGGGACATCTTCAGACAGGATCATTATGAGGAAGGAGCTTCCCCTTGGGATGCTCCTAGTTGATTTGGTGCTTCGCACCAATCTTTTTCCTCTTCAGCATAGAGTGCAGAGGCGAGGGGCCATTCTAGAGGCATTATTCCGTATCTCTGAGGGCTACTACTTTAGCCCCCATCATTTGATTATGGCTTCCCTCCTCCATTTTGAGGAGAAGGTGCATAAGAGGCGTCTTATGAGGGCAGACACCATTCTTTTACTTTTCCCTCGGCTGCTATGCCATGTTCTGGCGCATATGGGTTTCCCTGCAGACCCTCATTCTGAGACCCGCCGCCATTGTCGAGAGAGCTTCTCTCTTGACCAATGGAATCAGGTATTGCTCCATCAGCATTCCCCAGAACTTCCCGAGCCAAGGGAAGTTCCTCCATAGCCCTTACCATCTATTTTTGCTCCGTCCACTTCAGCTCCCTCAAAGCCCGTACTAGAGGCAGCATCGTCTGATGCCCCACCTGCTGTTCCTCCTACCCCAGAGCTGCCCATTACTATCCCTGGTGTAGAGTATTGAGACTTGCTCGCTTCTTTCCAGACTCTGACCACTACTCAGACGGCCATTATGGAGCGGATGGACCACTTCCAGCTTCGGCAGGACCAGCAGACTCTCATTCTTCGTGAGATTCAGCAGCACCTCGGTCTTTTGCCACCTGTTGCTCCTGTGCCATCAGAGCCTTCTACTCCAGCTGATGATGCTACACCTGTAGCGGTACCTTCCACAGTTGCCGCTGAGGACTCCTCCTATCCACCAGAGGAGCCTACTACTTGATCATACGATCACTCCTCTCCCTTTTTGTTTTGTATCTATATTCTATGTTTTTTGGATGTGTTATATATTTTGGACCACTTTTATACTGGGATTGGATGTATTCCATGTTTATCTTGTATATTGTACTCTCTCAGTTTATATAGACATCTTCCTTTTTGTATATTTTAGCTATTCCTTTTTATTTCCTCTAATCATCACTCTTATGATATTTCTTTTTCTTATGCAACATGTGGTTTCTCCTGTTCATTCAGAGTCCCTTATTATCAGGAGGTATCACTTCCTCCCTTTTTATTATCTCTTGCTTTTGGAACATTCGGGACAATGTTCATCCTAGTTGGGGGGGAGAGTTGAGGAAGTAATTTGTTGGATTTTTGGTTAAGTTATTTTGTTAACAAATTTTTTGCAAACTCTCTTTGTTTCTCAAAGATAAATTCTCAAAATTAAATGGGAGAAATTAAATTCTTATCCTATTGCCATAGTCTCAGAGTTTGTATTATGCTTATTAAAGTTGATAAATTGTTGAAGCTCCTTTTGATTTCAATCTTAAGTCTTCCACTCTAATCTTTTCACACACTGAACACATTAGATTCCAGTTATAAGATGGAAAACTTTCTCACCCCCTAAACTTAGGAAATTTTCGACTTGGTGCCTTTGACCTCATTCTATTAGTGTTGGGACACCTTATAAAAGGCCAATGTGTCTTATGAAAAAATTTGCTTCACTTGCTTTGAAACCCGAGCAAGGTCTGAGGGGTATATGGTGAAAATCTTTGAAGCATGGTGCCCTAAGCCTTTATTGGTTGGGAGTCACCGACCTCACTGCTCGTTACATGGGTGGATGGGTAGAGTTTAAAAAAAAAAAAAAAAAAAAAAAAAAAAAAAAAGGTGCGTTCTTAGCCTTTTATATGGGGGTTAGTGTTGCTAAAGTTAGAGAAAAACCTTAGTGGGGGGGAGAATATAGTTTGACATACTATAACTGGAAGCTAAGCACCTTAACACTTAGATTTTTGTGGAAAATTAAGAGTTGGTCCTTTGGGAGTGGAAATTATTTTGATACTCAAAGTCGCATAATGCCCACTCTTTGCATGTTGTGATAGGTAAGTTATTTGATGACTCTTGTTGATGATTGAGTTTTATATCCTTGACTTGCCATGTGAGAGTTTGATCCAATCATGCCACTTGATTATTTTTTGGAGTGATCATCATGATCTTGTAAATTATTATATTATCTATTTTTCTTTCTTCTTCTCTCCTTCATTGCTCAGGGACTAGCAATGTGTCAGTTGGGGGGAGTGATTACTACCTAAAAAGTGTTATTTTGCACCTTTAATTCATTATGTTTTGAGCACTTTTGTGTAGCAGTTCTCCATTTTTATTCCAATTGGCATGTTAAGGACCTAGCAATGACTTCTAATCATATTTGTGGCTAGTTTTAGTGTTTTGACAGCTTTTTGGATCATTAAGGCAAGCCAAGTAAAGGAGAGAAGCAAAGAGGAAAACAGAGTGAAGAAAACAGAGGACAGCAGCTGCAGTCTTTCTTTACACTTTTGGAGCACTTCCCGAAGTCCATGTTCTACATGCTACATACCATTTCAAAGCTCAGGAAGTCAAGAATCCAACGCTTTAAACCGTGTACGATTTGGAGCTGAAATGAGGAAGATATGGCCTTCGGAAGACAACTGCATCAAGCTAAGAGAAAATTTCGCACCTTGCGAAATTGGAACTTCAAAGTGCGAAATTCGCACCAGCCCATGCAAGTGCGAAATTCGCACCAGCCCATGCGACTTTGGCGCGAAATCTCCTCTGTTCTTCCAACTCCACATGAGATCTTTTCTTCTATATTTTTTTTGATGTAAATTCCTTTCTTATCCCTGTAATTAGCCAATCACAAGCTTTGCTTTGTAAAGACTATAAGAGGGGTGGAAATCATCTCTCGAAACCATATGTATATTTTACACTTAGAAAAATATTCCTCAGGAGAAAAATACAAAGCAATCTTTGCTTTCCTTTTCTCTTTTCTATTTTTCTTTTTCTTGGAAGCCAAACAACCTCTGAGGATGTTTTCCCAGAGGATGAGAGGCTAAACCTTTGGTTTCTTGGAGTGAAGGAAGCTAGGTGAAAAGTCCAGATGCAAAAGTGGAAAACTCTCGTGCCTTAAATACAGGTAGTTGGAGTTCATAAATGGCTTTTAAATCTAAAGTTTTGCTTTAAATCCCTTAGAATCACTTTGAATGGCCAATACATGATAAGCTTTTAGGTCTCTGTGGATACTTATTGCTAGATCCACATAAGACCATTAGTTATCATGTACGAGCCATTGGAAAGTGGCTCAAGGTGAAGACCCATAGTGTTTAAAGCCATAAATGGAACTTGACTACCATTTCTATTGATTTTTTTTATGGATTAAATCTTCATTGTTAAATCTATACCGGTTCGGGAAACAACCATCCTTTATGTTGTTTTCCCCAATACGAGGAGAAAAATCTGGAATTTCCCACTTTGCATTCTGAACTTGATCCTAGCAACCTTTAGCTCTGAGAGACTTTCTTTCTTCCATTTTTACCTTGTTCTATGTTAGTTTAGTTTCAAAACAAATTTTATTTTCTTTTAAACTTTAAGTTTTTGACAAAGGAAATCATCAGATTCAATTTCTAATATTGAGTCTATCACTGGTAGAATGAAAACCCATCCCAGAGTTCAACCCTAGAGCTGCTATACTATAGTAGCTTTGCTACGCTAGTATGAGGTCATAGGTTTTATAAATATTTTTTGATTAAAATACCCGACTGGGCACGAATCAGTCATCTTATGGATGAACCCCTACTCTACCAGCAAGGAATCAGAAAGCTTTATTGCAATTGCAATAGAAATTTTACTATCAGCCGAGTCTATCTTGATTTGCAGTATTACCAACCAATCAACCTCTCATTCAAGGGTGAAGAATTGTTATTAACTCTAGAGAAACTTTTAGATCATGGTCTGGTCTATCAGCTAGTTTGCTCTGATCCCAGCCCAATAAGTGGTTTTGGAAGAAAGGTTTCTTTAAGCCTAACTCTAGGCTTTAAAGTAAACAAGAAATTTGTCGAGGCTATCATTGTCAGCAAGGCCCCAGAATGGATCTTTGATGGTAGTCTTCTCCCAGCTCAGCATCATATTTCTCTTCATTACCAAAATAGAAGACCAACTTTACTCTCTTCCCCTCTAGAGTAGCCTGACATCTGTGCTGAGCCTCTTATCAAGCAAATCAAGCACTGGAGGACTAGGGTTATTAGCAAAGATTTTGAAGCCTACCCTAAAAATAATGGTTATCTTTTTGCTGAAGATGCCTTTCACCAAATTTTTTGCAACAAGAGAACTGATCCTTTTCCCATCAAATCTGTCACTGAAGATATCAAGCTATTGGAAGAAACTTGTAAGGACTACTATCACCTCATACCCTAGACTCTTCACTCCTCACTAACATAATCATGTTTCTTCAAGCTATGCATCTAATGCACTTTTTATTCAAGCCTATGAATTCTACTGTTTAGATGCCTTCAGTCTTTGCCAGCTTTTTCAGCCGAAAGCACTGCCTAATGTAATGATTTTTCTGACTGCTATAATGAAAGTCAAAAAGCAAATAGTGGTCGTCATCCACTATTCACTATTCACTATTCACTATGCAAGATTCCATTTTTTTTCTTATTTAAGGAGGGTTGCTCCTCATTTGTAAGCACTTCAATTTTTCCACTTAGAATTTCTCTCTATCTTCTCTCTAAGCTCTCTCTCTACCATGTAAACCTCTCTTTCTCTTAAGCTTCCTCTTCTACCTTTCTTCTCTCCCAACCATGTAAGCATAAAGCAAGCTTTCTTTAAAGCTTTCCCCCCTTTCCATTGTAAGATATTCCAATCTTGTATCTCCTTATATGTTATGTTATTTTCAAGTTTCAAGTGTTTGATGTTTTTAATTTTCAAACTTTACATTTGATACCGCCTATATGGCTGGTTTTTAATTTTCTTTTGTACCTCCTACATTTTTGCCTATTTAAGGAGGCTTGCTCCTCATTTGTAAGCACTTCAATTTTTCCATTTAGAATTTCTCTCTATCTTCTCTCTAAGCTCTTTCTCTACCATGTAAACCTTTCTTTCTCTTAAGCTTCCTCTTCTACCTTTCTTCTCTCCCAACCATGTAAGCACCAAGCAAGCTTTCTTCAAAGCTTTCCCCGCTTTCCATTGTAAGATATTCCAATCTTGTATCTCCTTATATATTATGTAATTTTCAAGTTTCAAGTGTTTGATGTTTTTAATTTTCAAGCTTTATATTTGATACCGCCTATATGGCTGGTTTTTAATTTTCTTTTATACTTCCTACATGGATGGTTTTAATCTTTAATTTTCAAGTTTATTATACCGCCTATATGGCTGGGTAAATTTTAATTTGTGTTCTTTTCCTATAAGTTTCTTTATTAATCATTTTGGTTATTTTCCGATTTCTCTAACCAATTTGAATTTTGGCATAATTGCATTTTTTCATTGCATAGTACGTTATCCTGGGTGTTTATGGTATCAGAGCCATGGGAAGGGAAGTCAGGTCTATTTTAGGTGCTTTTGATCTATCCTAGGAGAAGTAGCAGTTTGCCTGAGGCGATCCCCACCGGGTTATGCCCGTTGTTAGCCGTAGTTAGGCGTTTGTTAGGGCGATTTGGGCGATTTGGGGTGATTACTTGATTAGGTCTGTAAATCTGCTATTAGGCTCTAGATTAAAAACCATAAGATGAGTTCGATTTTCAAAACCATGTCTAGGAAATCCACAGATTCTCAAGACACTGTAGTAAACAGTGAAGAGATCAATTATCCTAAGATCTAAAATGATTTAGATGATTAGAAGTTACCCAAGGTGCCTAATCAAGAAATTTATAAGAAAGGAACCTTTAAGTTTTTCACAGATTATACCATCAAAACCTCAGAACAATCAGTAACTCTGGAGCAAGACGATCAAGTCATTAGACTTTTAGATAACAAGTCTATTGAAAAGCATAAGCGTGACCACTACAACTTCATACACTGGTATGATTCAAGTTGCAACTAAGCCTTTGACAAGACTAGGTTTAAACACCTCAATTGTCATGTGTTTAAGGGATAACAGACATCTCGATTATCAAGATTCTATAATTGGAGCTGTCTAAGCAGGATTAAATGACGGTCTTGTTTATTTCCAGTGTTTCCCTAACTTCATTGTTATGTTAAGAGATGCCGACATCTTGGATTCGATTGTTCTTCATGTTAAGACCCATGGCTTCAAGTTCAAAGAAGGAAACAGTCCTGTTTCCATCATAATTAGGTTTGCCTATAAAAGCATGACTACAAGCGTTGGATTTGGAGCTTTGTGCACCAGCCCTAAAGGTGAAACTACTCTTTTCTATTATGATATGCTAAGTAAGTCTAATTTCATAATCCCTAAGCAGATCATGTGGAATGATGTTGAGTTTCCTGATACTTGGCATTTTTCTAATGTTGTCCCAACTGTTGAGCAAAGATCTGAAAGGATTGAACAAATTGTTCAATATCCTGATGGAGAAGGAAATCTCATTTTCTCTAATTCTTTCCGTCATTCTAACATCCCTAGAGTTTCAGATTTTGAACCTACTAGAGCTTCAACTTCTTCTATCCCCATAAGAACCACTAGGGCAGAAGAAGGTTCCAATTCAGCAAATCCTAAAAACATTAAGCTCACTGGTGTTAGAAGCCAAACTAATCTAGCCAGACCCTATTATACTGTTGATAAAGAGTCTACTCAAGGTTCACGGCAAGATGATAATCAGGAAGAATTTCCTGATATGTCTCCTACGTATTCCCAGATGATTAACACTATAAGCTTAAGTGATGAGGACTTTGAAATTAACAAAGATCTCTTAAGAAAAGACTTCTATTCTGAAGTCAACAAGGAAAAACGTGATTGGTTCTTTAGATCTGTCTCTAAGGCTATTAGAACCATTTACCAGGAAGAGTTTTACTCTTACTTAAGACAAGAAAAGAAAAACATTAAGTATTGGATCTGGTTTGAGCTCTTCAAACAAGATGATCATCCAGACTATCCTTGTAAGCGTGTTAATGTCATATCCAGCAAAACCAAGATATGGAAAACTAGTGAAGACACTGTCATTGAGTCAATCCATCTCCCTGAAGCTAAGATAGAAAAGAATATTAATGGAACCATTGTTATAGCTTCACCTTTTAAGACTAAGCAAGAGGATAAAGGAACTACTAGTGTAGTTGATGTTAGAAGAGTAATGGAACAACTTAATCATACTAACATGTTTCTTATGACTCTTGGTGATCAAATCAACAGGGTTGAGGAGATTATCGAAACACAAGATCACGTTAAGACAACGTTTGTTAAAAAAGATAATAAGCCTTTTGAATTCTCTAAGAAATTCCAGGAAAATCCCCATGTTGACCAAGCTTTGGTTGATAGGATAAGCCAAAAGGTTAAGGAAAGCATAATTATTCCTAAGACACCTCAGCCTTCTCACAGGAGAATTAACATGGTCAAAGGAGAAATTAATTCTGAAGTAGAGGCTGATGAACTAATTAAGATATTTGAAGAATCCCCAAACCAAACGATTATGAGGATTATTAACAACCAAGAACCACCTAGATCTACGAATTACTACCTTAGACCTACCTTTCCTAATATGTAGTATGAAGAAAGAAACCAGTATACTTAAGCATCTTACACTAATGGCACTATCTATGAATGGAACATAGATGGTATAACTGAGTATAATGTACTCACTAAGCTTCAAGAAATGACCATGGTTAGCACAGCTTATAAGTTAAACAATAGATTGTCAAACCATGTTGTAGCTCAGACAATTGTTGCTGGGTTTACAGGACAGCTTAAGGGTTGGTGGGATAATTATCTCACTTATGATGATATGAATGATATTCTCAAAGCCTATAGGATTAATGAGAATAATGAAATTGTTAAGGACGAAGATGAACAAGATATTGAGGATGCAGTGGCAACTCTTATCTATTCCATATCTAAGCATTTCATTGGAGATCCTGCAAAGATTAAGGATAAGACTGTAGATCTCTTAACCAACCTTAAGTGCCCTAAGCTTCATGATTTTAGATGGTATAAAGAAGTGTTCTTAACCAAAGTCATGTTAAGATCAGACTGTAATCAGTCTTTTTGGAAAGAAAAGTTTATCTCAGGTCTACCTAAGCTTTTCTCCGAAAAAATTAGAATCAAGATAAGGGAACAGTTTAATGGTCAAATCCCTTACAATAAGCTTACCTATGGAGAAATCATAAGCATTGTCACAGTAGAAGGAATTAAACTGTGCAATGACTTTAAGCTTAAGCAGCAAATAAAAAATGAACAAAAAATCTACAAGAATGAGTTTGGTTCATTCTATAGCCAATTTGGATTTAACTAGAAAGAGACTATGCCTCCCTCTAAGCAAAGGAAAAAATAAGTTAATAGAAAACCCAGTAAAGATAAGTTCTACCACAGTAAAAGAGGTACTCATGATAACTATAGGATGAATGAAACTAAACATTCAAGGCATGTCCAAAGAAGAATGAACAAGGATACCCAGAAAAAGCTAGAAACCCCTCTACAAGCCAAACTAATTTGCTTTAAGTGTGGCAAAGTTGGCCATTACAAGAAAGATTGTAGGGTTAAGCAGGAAATTAATAATTTAAACACTACAGAAGACCTAAAAAATGTGCTTAAAAATATGTTATTAAACTCCACAAAGTCTAAATCAAGAATTGATTCAGATAATGAAGACGATATTAATCAACTAGATAGTAGTGGTGAGGAGATCTCAAGCCAAACTTCTAGCGACCAAGCAGAATGCGTTAAAGGTAGTTGTGATTACCGACCTAAGACTATTAATGTTATAAGCTAAGATCAAGAACTTGTCTTAGATGTCTTAAGAAAGGTTGAAGATGAAAAAACCAAGCAAGAACTTTATGACGTCTTTAAGAAATCTGTCGATAAACAAGAAGTTAAGAAGACAGTAAATCCTTATAATTTAAATGAAATATTTACAAGATTCAGCCAGCAGCCTTCCAAAGAAGTAACTATTAAGGATCTTCAAGAAGAAGTAAGGCAGAATAAGAAAGAAATTAAGATTTTAAGAGAGTTCACAACTTTAGGTTTAGCAGATCTCCAAGAGCAAGTTAATAAGATTATTAACGGTAATCTTATTAACCAGGATAACCTTGAAGAGCTTCCAGAATCCTCACAAGCTAATGATGAAGTGGCAGATGCATACTTAAATACTGTTAGTAGGGTCATTTTCCAGAGGTGGGAAGTCTCTCTTACTATAGTAATTAAGAATAAATTTTTATTGATATTATTGCTTTAATTGATTTAGGAGCAACTTCAAATTGCCTTTAGGAAGGCCTTGTGCTTGTTAAGCTTTGTGAAAAAACCAATAAAACTCTTTTTGGAGCCAATGGAAAAAATCTTAAGATTAAGTATAAATTGTCAGATGCTCACATAAGTAATCAAGGCATCTGTATTAAGCAAGCTTTCTTTTTAGTTAAAAATCTTAAGGAAAAGGCCCTTCTAGGTATTCCCTTTTTAAGATCTATATATCCTATGTGGGTAGATAGTCAAGGAATAAAAACTAAGCTCCTTGATAAGGAAATCTTGTTTGAATTTGCTAATCCACTTGATGTTAAGGGTATCAACACTTTAAAGGATCAGAGCATTCAAATCAATGACGACAATGTTGATCTCTTAAACAAAGAAATTAATTTTGTTGGTTCTAATATTCCCAATGGATTGATTGTTTCATGCATTCCATGTTTTCAAAGTAATATTTTTAAACAAATAACTTTCTCTCAAAGCTTTGACAAGGATTATTTTAATATATACCAAGCTATTTTAAGTAATTTACAACTCAAGTATATTAAAAGAGAATATTTCCAGAACCCTGATTTCCTAATCCATGAATTTTGCAGGATTCACAAAATCATGGCTCCCAAAAAGAATATCCAAGCTCCTCCTAAGCCATCTGATTCCCAAATCAGCAAAGAACCTTCTCCTCATAAAATGCTTTGGAGCCAACAAGTTGAAGAAGAAGAAACAAGGCTTCATTCTTCTAACCTCTTACCAAACAAAATGTTATCCTTATACTATGATCATTTTGATCCATCCAAGCCAGTTAAAGCAACCCAATTCCCAACTATTTCAGGGTCTCAAACCTTTAAGCAGATTACTAAAACTAATCCATCTCAAAAGGAATTAGCTTCAAGCTCATCCTTTCCAAACAAGCAAATTGTGGTGGCTGCCAACCCCACACCTCTTTCAGCAAAATCAAGATATTGGCAAAAGGATTTCAATCAACCTTTTTTGGTAATTGAAAAAGAATTTTTCTCTGAAAATCCCAGAGAAGTAGCAGCAAAAGCTTTTCATGAAAATTTCCATTACCCCTCTGGTGACCTTTTGAAAACAAGAGTTTTTTATGAAGTTGTCCTTGTGGAAACCGACTCTGTTAAAATTAAGCACAATGCTGATAAATTTAGCAATTCAGATTTGGCATTCTCTACCTGCCATATTTATAAGATTCTTATAGTTAAGTAGAGGGGAAATCCCAATTTGTCTAGGGAATTCTTTAAGCCCTCAAAACCCAGATTTTTCAATTACTGGGACTACCAAAGAACCTGGTTCAATGCCTTCTTAATCCAGAATAAGGACTTCCATCATTCATGGATGTTCTATTTCCCATCTAAGCATCAAATCCCTTCTTTTCCCTTTTGGTTTAATGACTGGTGGACTTATTTTAGTCCAACCATCAAGATTCTCCCTAAGCCTGTCTTTGATGGCTTTGAGTTATTCAAAAACTCTTTCCTTGTTCCTAGAGAACTTTCAGCCTTTCCCCCTCTGTTATTCTTCTTCAGTGAATTCGGTCTTGCCTGGATAGTCCAATAGACTATATTATTATTTTAGATGAATCAGCAGCTTTTCCAGCCCTTGGTAGGACTTTCAAGACTAAGTGGTGGGATGCATTGAAAAATGATGCCTCGGTTCAAGCAGTAAATCAATATTTCCTTAAGCATCCTGCACAAGCCTCAGTTTCTGAAGATATGTCACAGTTCCTCCTGAAAAAATAGCAACTCCAAGCTAAGCTAGTCGCAGCTAAAACACCTCAGGAGTTTCAAAATATCCTGGATAAGAGCAGTTCAAGCTTCTCCCAAGAAGATTCTTATGTTGAATCAGATGATTCTACAACAAATTATCTCCAAGAAAATGAAGATGACTGTGAAGGTATCCTTCCTCCCATAAGAAAATCAAGAAATTGATATTGTTCAGCATTTGTCAAGCTCGTGAATTCTATAGTTCAGATGCCTTCAGACTTTACCACCTCTTTCAGTCGAAAGCACTGCCTAATGTGATGATTATTCTGACTGCTATAGTGAAAGTCAAAAAGCAAATAGTGGCCATCATCCACTATTCACTATTCACTATGCAAGATTCCATTTTTGCCTATTTAAGAAGGCTTGCTCCTCGTTTGTAAGCACTTCAATTTTTCCACTTAGAATTTCTCTCTATCTTCTCTCTAAGCTCTCTCTCTATCATGTAAACCTCTCTTTCTCTTAAGCTTCCTCTTCTACCTTTCTTCTCTCCCAACCATGTAAGCACCAAGCAAGTTTTCTTCAAAGCTTTCTCCCATTTCCATTGTAGATATTCCAATCTTGTATCTCCTTATATATTATGTAATTTTCAAGTTTCAAGTGTTTGATGTTTTTAATTTTCAAGCTTTACATTTGATACCACCTATATGACTGGTTTTTAATTTTCTTTTGTACCTCCTACATGGATGGTTTTAATCTTTAATTTTCAAGTTTATTATACCGCCTATATATATATATATAAATTGAAAACAAACCAAAATGATTAATAAAGAAACTTACAGGAAAGGAACACAAATTAAAATCTACCCAGCCATATAGGCGGATCTACAAACTTGAAATTTAAAGCATAAAACCATCCATGTAGGAGGTACAAAACAAAAATAAAAATCCAGCCATGTAGGCGGTAAACATAAAGCTTGAAAATTAAAAAATAAAACTTGAGACTGAAACTTGAAAATTACATAAATATATTACATAATGGAGATACAAGGTTTGGATAGCTTACAATGGAAGAGGAAAGCTTTTTGAAGAAAGCTTTGCTTGGTGCTTACATGGTTGAGAAAGAAGAAAGGGAGAAAGGGAAAGCTTAAGAGAGAGAGAGGCTTACATGGTAGAGAGAAAATTTAGAGAGAAGGTAGAGAGAAATCCTAAGGGGAAATTTTTCTGATGCTTACAAATGAGGAGAAAACCTCTTTAAATAGACAAAAAATGAATCTTGAATAGTAGTGAATAGTGCTGAGTGAATAGTAACCGACGACTACTATTTGCTTTTTGACCATTACTGTAGCAGTTAGCATAATCATTACTTTTGGCGGTGCTTTCGGCTGAAAGAGCTGAAAAGGCTGTCTGCTTGAACTGTAGTATTCACGAGCTAGAAAAGAGCTGATCATCATCAGTTAATTGACTTTCTTATGGGAGGAAGAATACCTTCACAGTCATCTTCGTTGTCCTGGAGATAATTAGTAGTGGAATCATCTGATTCAGCATAAGAATCTTCTTGAGAAAAGCCAGAACTGCTTTGGTCAAGGATATTCTGAAACTCCTGAGGTGTTCTAGCAATGGCTAGCTTAGCTTGGAGTTGCTGCTTTTTCAGGAGAAATTGAGACATATCTTCAGAAGTTGAAGCTTGTGCAGGGTGGAGAAAATATTGTTTTACTGCTTGAACTGAGGCATCATTTTTTAATGCATCCCACCACTTAGTCTTGAAAGTCCTTCCAAGGGCTGGGAAAGCAGCTGATTCATCTGAGATAATAATATAGTCCCATTGGACTATCCATGCCAGACCAAATTCACTGAAGAAGAATAACAGAGGGGAGAAAGCTGAAAGTTCTTTAGGAGGAAGGAAAGAAGTTTTAAATAACTCAAAGCCATCAAAGACAGGCTTTGGGAGAATCTTAGTAATTGGACCAAAATAAGTCCACCAATCATTAAACCAAAAGGGAAAAGAAGAGATTTGATGCTTGGATGGGAAATAGAACATCCATGAATGATGGAAGTCCTTGTTCTGAATTAAAAAGGCATTGAACCAAGCCTTCTGGTAGTCCCAGTAATTGAAGAACCTGGGTTTTGAGGGTTTAGAGAATTCCCTTAACAAATTGGGATTTCCCCATTACTTAACAGTAAGAACTTTATAAATATGGCAGGTGGAAAATGCCAAATCAGAATTGCTGAATTTATCAGCATTGTGCTTAATTTTAACAGAGCTAGTTTCTACAAGGACAACTTCAAAAAACGGTCTTGTTTTCAAAAGGTCACTAGAGGGATAGTGAAAATTTTCATGAAAAGCCTTTGCAGCTATCTCTCTGGGGTTTCTAGAGAAAAACTCCCTTTCAATTATTAAAAGAGGTTGATTAAGATCCTTTGGCCAATATCTTGATTTTGCTGAAAGAGGTGTGGGGTTGGCAGCCACCACAATTTGCTTGTTTGATGAGCTTGGAGCTAATTCCTTTTGAGAGGGATTAGTTTTAATAACCTGCTTAAAGGTCTGAGACCCTGATATGGTTGAAAGTTGGGATGCTTTAACTGGATCAGAAGGATCATAGTACAAGGATAACATTTTATTTGGGAGAAGGTCAGAAGAATGAAGCCTTGCTTCTTCTTCTTCAACTTGTTGGCTCCAAAGCATTTTATGAGGAGAAGGTTCTTTGCTGATTTGAGAACCAAATGGCTTAGGAGGAGCTTGAATATTCTTTTTGGGGGCCATGTTTTTGTGAATCCTGCAAAATTCACGGATTAGGAAATCAGGGTTCTGGAAATGTTCTCCTTTAATATACTTGAGTTGCAAATTTCTTAAAATAGCTTGGTATATATTAAAATAATCCTTGTCAAAGCTTTGAGAAAAATTATTATTTTGAAAATATGGGATGCATGAAACAATTAATCCATTGGGAGTGTTAGAACCAACAAAATTAATCTCTTTATTCAAGAGATCAATATTGTCATCCTTGAATTGAATGTTCTGTTTCCTAAAAGTACTGATACCCTCATCATCAGGAGGATTAGCAAATTCAAACAAGATTTCTTTATCAAGGAGCTTAGTTTTTATTCCTTTACCATCTACCCACATAGGATATATAGAGCTTAAAAAGGGAATACCTAGAAGGACCTTCTCTTTAAGGTCTTTAACTAGAAAGAAAGTTTGCTTAATACAAATACCTTGGTTGCTGATGTGGGCATCAGACAACTTATATCTGATATCAAGGCTTTTACCATTGGCTCCAAAAAGAGTTTTAGTGGTTTCCTTACAAAGCTTAATAGGCACAAGGCTTTCTTGAATGCAATTTGAAGCTGCTCCGGAATCAATTAAAGCAATAACATCAATAGCAAACTTATTCTTAATTACTATAGTAAGAGAGACTTCCCACCTCTGGAAAATAACCCTACTGACAGTATTTAAGTATGTATCTGCTACTTCATCATTAACTTGTGAGGATTCTGGAATCTCTTCAATGTTATCCTAGTTAACAAGATTACCATTAATAATCTTGTTGACTTGTTCTTGCAGATCTATTAATCCTAAAGTTGTAAACTCTCTTAAGACCCTAATCTCTTTTTTATTCCGCCTTACTTCTTCTTGAAGATCCTTAATGGTAACTTCTTTGGCAGGCTGCTGGCTAAATCTTGTAAATATTTCATTTAAATTATAAGGATTAACTGTCTTCTTAACTTCTTGCTTACTTACTGACTTCTTAAAGACATCATAAAGGTCTTGCTTAGTTTTCTCATCTTCAACCTTTCTTAAGACATCTAAAACTAGCTCTTGTTCTTGGCTTATAACATTAATGGTCTTAGGTCAACAATCACAACTACCCTTAACGCAATCTGCTTGGTCACTAGAAGTTTGGCTTGAGATATCTTCACCATTACTATCTAGTTGATTAATATCATCTTCATTATCTGAATCAGTCCTTGATTCAGACTCTGTGGAGTTTAATAAGACCCTTTTAAGCATATTTTTTAGGTCTTCTGCAGCATTTAAATTGTTAATTTCCTGCTTAACCCTACAATCTTTCTTATAGTGGCCAACCTTGCCACACTTGAAGCAAACTGGTTTGGACGAAGGTTCTTCTAGCTTAATTTGGGCTTTTTGGGCATCTCTGTTCATTCTTCTTTGAACATGTCTATTATGCTTGGTTTCATTCATCCTATAGTTACCATAAGTTCCACGCTTACTATGGTAAAACTTTTCTTTACTAGGCTTTCTAACTTGTTTCTTTCTTTGCTTAGAGGGAGGCATAGTCTCTTTCTGGCTAAACCCAAATTGGCTACAGAATGATCCAAACTCATTCTTGTAGATTTTTTGTTCATTTTTTATTTGTTGCTTGAGCTTAAAGTCATTGCACAGTTTAATTCCTTCTGCTGTGACAATACTTATAATTTCTCCATAGGTAAGCTTATCATAAGGGATTTGTCCATTAAACTGTTCCCTTATCTTAATTCTAATTTTCTCAAAGAAAAGCTTAGGTAGACCTGAGATAAATTTTTCTTTCCAAAAAGACTGATTACAGTCTGATCTTAACATGACTTTGGTTAATAACACTTCTTTATACCATCTAAAATCATGAAGCTTAGGGCACTTAAGGTTGGTTAAGAGATCTGCAGTCTTATCCTTAATTTTTGCAGGATCTCTAATGAAATGCTTGGATATGGAATAGATAAGAGTTGCCACTGCATCCTCAATATCTTGTCCATCTTCGTCCTTAACAATTTCATTGTTCTCATTGATCCTATAAGCTTCAAGAATATCACTCCTATCATCATAAGTGAGATAATTATCCCACCAACCCTTAAGCTATCCTATGAACCCAGCAACAATTGTCTGAGCTACAGCATGGTCTGAAAATCTATTGGTTAACTTATATGTTGTGCTAACCATGGTCATTTCTTGAAGCTTAGTGAGTACATTGTACTCAGTCATACCATCTATGTTCCATTCATAGATAGTGCCACTAGTGTAAGATGCTTGTGTGTACTGGTTTCTTTCCTCATACTGCATGTTAGGAAAGGTAGGCCTAGGGTAGTAATTCTTAGGTCTAGGTGGCTCTTGGTTACCAATAATTCTCATAATTGCTTGATTTGGAGGTTCTTCAAAAATCTTAATTAACTCATCAGCCTCTGCTTTAGAATTAATTTCTCCTTTAACCATGTTAATTCTCCTTTGCGAAGTCTGAGGTGTCTCAGGGATCATTATGCTGTCTCTAACCTTTTGACTTATCCTATCAACCAAAGCTTGGTCAACGTAGGGATTTTCCTGGAATTTCTTAGAGAATTCAAAAGGCTTAAATAAAGGCTTATTATCTTTCTTAACAAACGTTGTCTTAATGTGGTCTTGTGTTTCTATGATCTCTTCAACCCTGTTGAATTGATCACCAAGAGTCCTAAGAAACATGTTAGTGTAATTAAGTTGTTCCCTGACTCTTCTAACATCAACTGCACTAGCAGTTCCTTTTTCCTCATGCTTGGTCTTAAAAGGTGAAGCTATGACAATGGTTCCATTAATGTCCTTTTCTATCTTAGCTTCAAGGGGATGGATTGACTCAATGATAGTGTCATCACTGGTTTTCCATATCTTAGTTTTGCTGGATATGACATTAATACGCTTATAGGGATAATCTGGATGATCATCTTGTTTGAAGAGTTCAAACCAGATCCAATACTTAATGTTTTTCTTTTCTTGTCTTAAGTAAGAGTAAAACTCTTCTTGGTAAATGGTTCTAATAACCTTAGGGACGGATCTAAAGAACCAATCTTGTCTTTCCTTGTTGACTTCAGAATAGAAGTCTTTCCTTAAGAGATCTTTGTTAATTTCAAAGTCCTCATCACTTAAGCTTACAGTGTTAACCATCTGGGAGTATGTAGGAGACAAATCAGGAGACTCATCCTGATTATCACCCTACTGAGAACCTTGGGTAGACTCTCTATCAACTGTATAATAGGGTCTGACCAAATTGGTTTGACTCCTAACATCGGTTAGCTTAATGTTCTTAGGATTTGCTGAAGTGGATCCTTCTTCTGTCCTAGTGACTTTTACAGGGATAGAAGAGGTTGAAGCTCTAGAGGGCTCAAAATCTGAAACTCTAGGGATGCTAGAATGACGGAAAGAGTTGGAGAAAATCAGATCTCCTCCTCCATCAGGATATTGAACAATTTGTTCAATACTTTCAGATCTTTGCTCAACAGCTAGGACAACATTAGAAAAATGTCAAGTTTCAGGAAACTCAACATCCTTCCACATAATTTGCTTAGGAACTATGAAATTGGACTTACTTAGCATATCTGAGTGGAAAAGAGTGGTTTCACCTTTAGGACTAGTGCACAAAGCTCCAGATCCAACGCTTGTAGTCATACTCTTATAGGCGAACCTGATTATGATGGAAACAGGACTGTTTCCTTCCTTAAACTTAAAGCCATGAGTCTTAACATGAAGGACAACCGAATCTAAGATGTCGGCATCTTTTAATCTGACGGTGAAGTTAGGAAAACACTGGAAATAAACAGGACCAGCATTTAATCCTACTTGGACTACTCCTATAATAGAATCTCGATAATCAAGATGTCTATTATCCCTTAGACACATGACAATTGAGGTGTTTAAACCTAATCTTGTCAAAGGCTTAGTTGCTACTTGAATCATACCAAAGTGTATGAAATTGTAGTTGTCACGCTTATGCTTATCGATGGACTTACTATCTAACAGTCTAATGACCTGATCTTCTTGCTCCAGGGTTACTGACTGTTCTGAAGTTTTAATGGTGTAGTCTGTGAAAAAGCTAAAGGTTCCTTTCTTATAAATTTCTTGATTAGGCACCTTGGGTAACTTCCAATTATCTAAATCATTTTGGATCTTAGGATAATTAATCTCTTCACTGTTAACTACAGTGTCTTGAGAATCTGTGGATCTCCTAGACATGTTTCTAAAAATCGAACTCATCTTAGGGTTTTTTAATCTAGAGCCTAATAGCAGATTTACAAACCCAATCAGGTAATCACCCCTGACCGTCAAATCGCCCTAACAAACGCCTATCCACGGCTAACAACAGGCACAACCCGGCTGTATATATATATATATATTAGATTTTTTATTGGTTCTCTTTTGTTTGTGTGCTTCCAACTCTGTCCCTGTAACATAATATATCTATTAAAACTAAACTTTGGTCAACCTTTATATAATTCTTTAATTTATTTCAAATTTTTTTATTTTGTTAAAGACAAAAAGGTACAACTTACCACACAAAATATCATTCAATTAATACAAATATGAATTTAATCATATAAAATCATTGGAAAAATATTAGTACACATGATCACCAAAATGAGATAAAATGATATATTATTTATCAAATTCAAAATCATTACTGAAATAAAGAAAACTACAATTAAATTAGAACAGAGTCAATTAAAATTTGATTTTAAAAATAAAAATTTTAAAATTCAATTCATTGATATTATATATTTTCTAGACAACTGCTAATATAGTAAAAAAAAACTAAAAACATATTAAAAGCAAGTGTTTACCATCGATAATTGATTTTCGTCGTGTATCCTCTTTCACGTCCATATCCCTGAAGAAATTAAAGTAATTTTCATTTAAAACAACTTTACCAAAAGATATTTAATGGTTAAAAATAAGTAGCATAACATTTCAGCAATTAGAAAAATGATTGCTTTAATATGTTTATTTTAATAAATTAAGGAATGAAAAAATTAGGACCAGATTTCCTGAAGCTTACATCGTTCATCTCCTCCTCCCAGCCACATGGTGCCAAAGGGAAAGATGGATTCCCCAACACATCTTGCTCAAATACCAGACGAGGCCCCACACTCTTTCACCACTTCGCCGGCATCATTGGATACAAAAAATGAAACCTTCATGTTGTCGATGCTGGGATGGAAATTCGCACTAATAAGGGATCGATACCCAAACCGGATGTGGTCAGCTTTCGAAAAATGCATGGGAGCCGTGTTGTCGAGAGAGAAGCCGCCAGATTCATTCACACTAAAATATGCAGAACGGCCTAACTTACCCATGCTGATGTTTGGGCGGGAAACAAAACAAAAGGCAAATCCCATCAACCTGGTACAAGACCAAAGTCGAGGCGCCTCTACAGTTACTGAACAGCCCACGCTCTTATGGGTGAACCACTCTGGAATGCTACTCCCAGGAACAACAGCGTCATAGACAATAGATAGAGCCCGCTGAATCATGAAAAAGTTAGAGGCATGCATGTAGAGAAATAATATTCTAGGATTAGTATTCCAAGATTATTTTGTGGGATTGTGTCAATTATTTAACACGACATTAAATTTTGTTTTAAGAATTCTTAGCATATGCAAACAAATAATAACATACCGGGTAACGGAAAACAGAATAACTTGGATCCACAAATTTCGGCATTGATGCAACAAGCTGAATTACCCGCAGGATAGCTTCCACAGTGTCACTCTGCTCATTTTCCACTAGTCGGAAGCAATTAAAAAATTCGAAGTTGAAATTTTTGAACTTCCCGCATGCATATCCACTTGATGGATTTGAAAAGGTTTCCAGGGATGTGCAATCATTGGCCAATAATTCTACAATATTTGATGGAAGCTCTGGCAAAGAGCGAAGACTCTTGGAGTGTTCCAATATGAGCCTTTCGAGTCGAGGAAGTCGACTGAGGCTAGGCACGGTGATGAAACTGTTTCTACTCAGATCTAAACATTCCAACCAAGATAAGGAGCTAAGATCACTGGGTAGGGTTCCTTCCAATAGGTTGCAGTCACTTAAATTCAACTTTTTCAAGGGGCATAGAACAGACAAAAAAGACAGTCGCAATCCTTTTGTTGGTGATGAGCGCAAACATAAAGCCAGATTCCTTGACTTAGATTCCCCTCCCTTGCATCCTGCTAATGATAATACTTCAAGCTTTGTCAAAAGAGTAATAGAGGTGGGTACCTCTTGTATACCAGTTCCATTTGCTTTGAGCTTTACTAAACATTGTAGGCTCCCCATGTCATCTGGCAATTTCTTCAGTTCTGAACAACCAGAGAGTAAGAGTCTGAAGAGACGTCAGCTTACAAATGCTTTCTGGAAGACTTGCAAGTTTTTTACAATTTTTCAGCTTCAACAAAACAAGCCCATTTAGATGCTCAATTGATGAAGGTAGCTCTCTTAGACCAGTGTCATCTAGGAAAAGCTCTTTCAAACTCTCCATATTTTCCCGCATCTCTGGAAGCTTCTTCAGTGTGGAGCAGTTTGAAAGAATAAGAGTTTTCAGGGACTTCAACTTAAAAATGCAGCTCGGTAATGAATCAAGGCTTTTGCACTCTCCCAGATTTAATAAAGCAAGTCCATTGAGATAATTCAATGGACAATGGCAATCCTTTTATAGCAGTCCCTTTTAAAGAAAGCTCTGATAAATTATCCATGGTTCCCTGCACCTCTGGAAATTTCTTCAGTTTTGAGCAGCCAGAGAGATCAAGATTTTGAAGAGACTCCATATGGATGCTGCTCAAGAAACTATTGAGGTTCTTGCAACCTTCTAAATTCAGGCAAATAAGCTTCTTGAGAGCTCCAATGGATGGGTGAACCAGGACCAAGCTTCTACAGCCAACAAGAAATATTCTCCTGAGCTTTGGAGCTCCAGAGAAGTCTGGAGTTTTGATTAGATGTTGAGAGTGGCTAAGGTTGATAAACTTCAACTTCTGGAATGAATGTCAAAGGAAAAGAGGAAAAAAGGCTAGATACGACAAATCCACTTTGATGAACTTTATAATCCATTTAAAGAAAAACAAAAAATATAAATTATACCTTGTTTCCTACCCATAGTTGTTCAAGCCGACTAAAGCACATTTCTAACTCAAGAAGCTTCTCTGGATGAAAATTTGATGGAAGGGACTTCAAAGGGTATCCATCCCAGTAGAGAGATCTTAAGTTGTTGGATAGAAATTTAAAATCCCCATATAGATGCAACTTACATTTAGGGTACCGAGTTTTATACCAATCATAGTTTCTCCATTTCCAAGCATAATCCCAGCTCTCACGTATTTGTGCATTACAGAATCTGAGTATTCTTAATCTGTTCATCTTTGTAAAGACATCAACACTGAAGTGTAGCTCTTTTAAAGTAGACAAGTCAAGGACTATGCCTTCAACTGCTTCAGTCCCCTGACAATGAACCAAGAGCCGAGTATGAGCTTGAAGTTAAAATTTAAAAATTGAAACAAAAAGAAAGCAATTGTGAGTTTAGGTCTTACTGTATTTGTTGTTAATACATGGATGACATCCTTATTAACCCACAACCTACTGCGTTTGCCGGGGTATTTAATAGATTCTTGCTGAACAATTTCCCATCCCGTTTCTTGTATCAAATCATGCATGCACACCTCATTATCTGAATTAATAGTTACGAGAGACTTCTCTCTAAGAATAGGTATGTCAATTTCTGGAAAGAAATCACAACTTTTCAGTATGTTTGTGACGTAATTTTTGCCTTGCCTTTTAAAGAAGCATGCAATGTCGAGAAATACACTCTTTTGATTCTTATCTAGTCCATCAAAACTTATTTTGAGCACATCTTGAATCTCTTTGTTTGGAATTCTTCTAACTTTTTCCAATTCACTTTCCCATTCCTCTTTGCTTCTATTGTATAGAAGACAACCCAAGATTTTAAGGGCTAAGGGAATGCCCTTTGCATAATTTAGGGCACGGTCACATAGTTGTACAAAATCTTCTGTAGGAGGCTTATATTTAAAGGCATGCCAACAAAAGAGCATACGAGCTTTATCATTGTTTAATTCCTTAACTTCATATGTTTTAACTTTCTCATCTAGCAAATGTTTGTCTCTAGTTGTTATGATAATTCAACTTCCTGGACCAAACCAGTTATGATTTTCAGCTAAATCCTCCAATTGTTGTGGGTGATCCACATCGTCAAGAACAATAAGGACCTTCATGGAGTTAAGCACTTTTTTTATAACATTGATTCCTCTATTGAAAATTCCTGTATTTAGATTTCCTTCCCCAACAATTTGTGAAAGGAGTTCCTTTTTTATATCAGCTAGATCCTTTTTTTGTGATTTTTCTCTAACATTTGAAAGAAAGCAACAACCTTTAAATTGAGTGCGAATTTTCTGATAAACAGCCTCAGTAATGGTAGTCTTACCTATGCCAGCCATGCCCCAAATTCCTACCATCCGAACATCATCTGACCCAATACATAATAATGAAACCATGTTCTGTATATGAGAATCCATTCCAACTAGAGCCTCCATATTGCATGAGGATGCATCATTCAGTTCATTCCAAATCTTGGAAACAATTTCCTTAATAACCTTGGATTCATGTCTGCGAAATTCAAATTGAAAACAATCATATGGTCATCATTATAAAGTCATAAAGGGACAAAGAAAAATAGATAAATATAGTAGTACTAGTGATTAGATTTGTTCTTTGTTTCGACTGAATATAAGAATGCAGACAAGATATAATTCAACGAGATGAAGCTAAAATTGATCAAACTGTTAACCCCATTATCATGCTGTTAGGATGGGAACACATGGTATCCGATAACAAACTAGAGACATGAAGCTAGGAATAATGTATTGTGAAATTATATAATCCAAGATACTATTATTCAGTTTGACACACTCGCAATTGAGCAGTCTGCATAGAGAACATCTTAGAACTTAGGTTAGGAACACTAGAAAAGTTATTGGATGCATTTTGAGGCCACAATGATTGATTTCCAAAGCTGAAAAAACAAATATGGAGCTCCAATTAATTAATGGGCCGGGTTGGGTATCCCAGTGGGCCTTCGGAAAGGTTTATAAAGCACAGATCCAATGGGGTTTGAAGAAGTGTTCAAGCATTAATCACAAGACAAACACAACCTTATGCTTCTTGTCATTTTTGAGATCAAGCAGCACCAAATCTCATTGATATGATGTAAAATGGAACTCAGCTTAATATAATCTCTACACCCCTTAATCAGGTTGTTAAAAATGAAATTTTACAAAACCCTCATCCTCGCATCATCACTTTTCTCTTTGATAAACCAACAGGAATAGTTGGATTAATACATACAGAAAGAAATTCAAGTAGATCCAGCTTAGAAAAAGAAAAAGAAGAAAAAAAGCAACATCCAAATAGAAAACAAAAGAAATCCAGTTAGAAGAATTACTCATTTCGTGAATCCCATCCAGAAAGTCCGGATACCGCAGTTAGAGCTTCTCTCCACTTGCGCACTTTCTCCATGTTGTCCCTGTAAACTTGTTCATGCTTTCTAAATGCTACTCCATAACTCCCTGTTTGTTTTCTTACATGAGAGGGATCCACATTATAGAAAACCGGAAAAGCTGAGTGTCCCCCCACATTGACACACTCAAGAATCTTTGTGAGTTCATCTAAACACCAACCTGAAGAAGCATAGTGCTCAGAGAAAATGATGATGGAAAACCTTGATTCTTCAATTGCGTGTGGGAGTGCTGAAGATATTTGTTCGCCTCTCCTGAGTTGGTCATCTATGAAAGTGTTGATTCCACATCGACAAAGCGCCGCGTGAAGATGATCAGTAAAGCTTTTGCGGGTGTCTTCTCCTCTGAAACTAAGGAACACTTCATACTTCCATGGATGGGTGGAAGAGGAAGAAGCAATAGAGAGACTGGTTGAAGAAGTCATTTGCTTTTTGGAAGAAGAATGGTTGGAAGACGTGTAGCTTGAATGATCGATCCAGAGAATTGTAACTTCAAGATGGTAGGTGTGGCTGAAGACCAAATAAACAAAAAGAAGATAAGACCAAGGTTGCACATTCAGAAAAAAAAAAAAAAAGGAAACACCGGGAGACACGGCAGAATGAGAGGAATTACATGAAAGTCAAAAGGAAAAAGGAAACCACTGGGAGACTCAGGAGAGAGAGAGGAATGACATAAAAAAATATATTTAGATTCTTAAACAAAGGGATCCAACAAACATTATTTATTAAAATATTTCATTTTGTTGTTAAATTTTAAAAAGTAGACATTAAAAATATTATAAGAATGTAAATGATAAAATATTCACATTGAAAATATTTGTTACCTTTTCTTTTTCTTTTTATTTTTGATGATATTTTTTTCAATCCAATACAACATGCATGGTGCTACAAAATTTCTACATTAAAAAAATCAAATGTTGATTTTTTTTTTTTTCAAATTAGTGAATAATTAGTTTGGTTGAAAAGCTCATGAATTTTATTTTTTCTATATGATATCAATTACTTGGTTCACATCATTAATATTTTTCGTCTAATTTAGTATTTTATGTTATTTTAGCATATATTTTATTAAATATTTTTCAATGTAGGATTTATAAGTTACAATTTTACACATTCTAGAATTTATTTTAATATTATGTTAAAAAAATTTATATAGAACTTTTATGAGCACCTGAAATTGAATTTAAATTAATGATGAAATGTTATATCATCTTCTTAAGTTGCTTAGCTCCAAAACATTTAATAGTACATTTTTTTTAATAACTTATCAAATTAATATGTCAATTCTTGGAGGAAAGGGAATTTTTACATAAATTTGTAAATAAAAAAGCAAGTTTGTGTTTGTCAACAAAATGAGTCATTAAATCATCTCTTAAGTTGGTCATTGACCAATATTTGGATTCGTCTTCAAACAAAAGCTCCGTAGAAATGATCATGGAAGCTTTTACTAGGAAAAGTCATTAGGATATAGAAAGCTTGACTATACGATGGAAATATAAATTTTAATTTATAAAGACTAGCTAAACTAGAAGTAGGAAAGAAAGAGCATAGAGGCTTCATATGCAAGTGCCCATGTTTGACCCATTTTTTGCTAGGGATGTTTCTCCTAATTTTCAATTGTGACTTACCACCCAAGTTTCATTATCTTCCTAGTTTAAAAAGGAAAAGAAAATAAGGTTTCCCTGTCTCAATAAATTGATGTATTTCCAAGAAGAAGCATTTCATTTAATTTGAACCCTAAGACCACATAACTTACTATTAGGATGTTAGATTTTTCACATGAATTTATCAATGAATTTAAGGCAAATTTCAAATTAAAATTGTGGAATAACATCATTTTTTTCTATTGGAAAGTGAGGTTCACATGGATGGAAATGAAGGTTGAAAGTGATGTCTACACATATGGAAGGAAAAGTTGAAAGTAGGGTTCACATGGTTAAAAATTGAAGTTTAAAATGGGGTCCATATGTTTAAAAGAGTTGTCCAAACTGAGTCCACTTGGGAACCTTCATTTCCCACTTGCATTTTCCATTTTCTTTCACATTTTTCTCCTTTTACCTTTTATTTTTTTATTTTTTTTATTTATTGAGGTTATGTAAGTGAAAATGGATTCTTTTTAATTCAATTGTTCAAGCATATATAGTATAAAGAAAATTTTATGTGTGATAAAATTCTTATATAACAAGCATAGTCTAAGCTAAGTCCACCTACCAACAACCTATTTCCTTAATTTTCTTAGCATTTAATCTCAATGAAAATTTACCAATAGGATGTTAGATTGTCTTACTCAGTTGCTTAGCCCCAAAGCATTTATTTGTAAATTTAGTGATTTTTTTCTAATTTGTCATATTAATGTGTCAATACTTTGAGGAAAAGATAGAATTGTTGCATTAAATTATATATGAAGTTAAGGTGAGTTGCAAAAGTTGTGGAATAATATTATTTTTGTTTTTACCATAGTTTTTAGAAAACGGGGTTTAAATATTAATTGAAATAAAAATATAAAATAAATATTTTAAATTCTATAAAAAAATAATTATATTACATTATGCTATGGTGATAATTAATTATGGTAAGAAAAAGGGTGCTTGCACCACTATAATTTTTCTTTTATCATTTTCACCATATTGATATGTGTAGGTAAGGCTACAATTTGGACGGATTAGTATGTCCTAAATTGAATCCAATGCAATTTTAAAGTATGTTTAACCAATTATTTTTAGTATATGAATAAGGCTTGAGTTCAAATTTTTCCATCCGAATTTAATTCAAGTTGAATTTAAGTCAAGGTTTGAATGATCCGAGCCAACCTAACATAAACTTGATTTAATATTTTTATAATATTATAATTTATATTCGTATTTATTTTATACTATTTTTTAATTCATTAAAGAAATTTATTTATTTATTATATTATACATGATTTTATTTTACTCAAATTTAATTCACTTGTTAACCTAGTCTTCTGATGCTAAACTGATTAACTTAAGCTTAATTTAAATTTAGAAAAATAAGATTGAATTATGCTTGTATTAACTATATTAAATTATACATTATATTGATTTGGTTCAAATTGAACTATCGCCTTCAAAAACATTTCCAAAAACCAAGTACACTTATGAGATAAGTGTACTTGTCTAGGGGTTTGATCTCTTTTTGCTCAGGCTTAGCTTGAAAGATGTTATACTAGATCAAAATCTTATGGAAAATTATTTGCCACAAATATATGATGTGATTAAATATAATATTTTGCTATGAATATAAATTTCATCTCTAAAAAAAACTTTTTTGCCATAAAAATAAAATTTGTTGCAAAAATCTTCTTTTTTCCATAAAAATTTATTTGTGGCTAAAATTATAGTGGCAAAATGTGAAATTTGTTGTAATGTCTTACACAAAATTGTTCTAGCGGCACTAGTGGTTCCTTACGATGATTTAGCAATGGGACATAAAGATATGCACTCATAGATAATAGGATCTTGTTCCCTCATGAGTTCTTCTTTTAGAATGTCTAAGTATATGCTTAAGGCTTCAAAAGAAAAGGAAACAAGAAAAAAAAGGAAGATATTAATGAGTCAAAATATGAAGTTATAAATATTCCATGAATTTAAGTCAAATTTAACCTACACAAGCTTGCTTAAGTAATGGGATTGAAACCATATTATCTTTAAAGAGTATATATAGGCTCTTGATATGTTAATAATTAATTGGAAATGTCAACAATACTATGTTTAAAAAGAATAATGTTAGTGTCCCACACATGAGGCGTCTTTGTTAGCATGAACCTCCTAGTTTTATATAGTTTTTTAATTAAAATAATAATATAATGTAAACAACCAAACCGGTTTACAAATTAAGGTAAGTTGCCCAATGACATTCTTTACACATTGTAAATTGAAAAACTAGCAAATCAAAAGAGTCCTTGTGAGATTCCCAAAATTTATTACACACATAATTTTGAAAGTGCAATGACATTGTACATACCATATCTCTATGTTAGACTTACAAGGCTTGAATCAATAATTTCCTAAAGGCTCAAAATCATATCATAGACATATATATAAAATAATATAGTACAAGTTAGTTTTAAACTCCGTGTAAAAAATATCCTAGAGTCTGTTAGCATTTTACATACCAAAATAATATCAAGATATATACAATAACTCTTTTCATGTCTAGTAAATTATTAAAGGAACATGCCTCATTTTCCTAACAAAGTTTGAAACATGAACATATGTTAATGGCCACAAATATATCCATGCATCAAGTACATAAGCAAAACATGTTTATTTCTTACCATAAAGGAATACTCAAACCACTAACACAATTCCTCTTGAACTAATATGTTTACATACAAAATGCATATCACATATATAACATGGTTTAAAATGATAAAATAAATTGACATAGCTATAGTGAAAATAATCATGCTCTTAATACATAGCTAATAACTCCTTAAGTGTAATAATAAGTCTAGCATGCTAATATCAACTCCTCATATACAAGAGTCCATTAACATTCCCAAGCCTGAGTATTGCTCGTCAGCATATATAGCAACATTTACATCTATTAGGACAATGAGTCTAGTACATTATATGATGACAATCTTGTTTCAATATATTCTGGCTTAGGAAACTTTTTAAATAGTGACTTACTTTCCACTAAAGATTCAAGGTTGTCGTTGGTTCAATTGGAAAGTCACTAGTAAGTCTAAAAAGGTTTGTTTAGAGGCAAGTTAGGTGATTGAAGAGTTAAAGTGGATAAATATTTTTTTTGTAAACTAAAAATGCATGAATTAATGTTTTGGAAAAACAAGGGACGCTTGAACGCTAGAACCAATGCTCAAGCATTGGAACCGCTCAAGTGCTTATTTAGCGCTAGCTCAAGCACCTGAGGTGCTTAACCCAGTGGTTAAGTGTGCTCGAGAAATTGTCTTGAATTTGCTAGAATATGGAAAATTTCTTTTTCAAAATTCATGAGTTTTTCTTTTTTGGGAAATTCTAGATACTGAAAAGCACTTTAAGACCTATATAAACCCTCTATTAACCCATTTTAGGGTTGGACATTTAGAGAGATTCAACCTAACTTGTTCTATCATTCCCAACTCTCTCAAAGATTCAATTTTTAAATCATGGGTTGTTAGAAGACCTGCATTCCCTTAGCGAGGTTGAGGAGAATTCATGATTGGAGCAATTGGAATATATATATATATAATTCATATTATATAAGTAACCAAAGTGATTTTCAAATGTGAGGTAAGGTACACAACAACATGTGCATGTTATAAAGTGAAAACCTAATCAAATGAACCCTCATGAGCTTCCTAAAAATCACCAATAAACATGACATCCAAAGTGCATTATTTCCAAAAGTAGATAGTTTATCATTAGTATGACAAAGAGTGCATATACACCATGTCCCCAATTCATTATTCCATTGTTTGAATAAATAATTGACCTAAGGCTCCCAGAAAACAACAAAAGCATATACAAAATTTAAAAACATAAGTTAATTTCCAACTATAGGATACAAATTTCCCAAAGTCCCTTAAAATTTTACATACCAAAAATATGTCAAGATAGATATCAAAACTGCATATCTGATACAATTATATAATAAAAAAGAGGCATGCTTCATTTTCTTGACATTGTTTGAAAAGCCTATATATATATATATATATAGATAGATAGATAGATAGATATCATATATGCATGAGGTGTATAAACAACCTATATTTCATTTTCCTTTGTGCAAAGATCTCCATGCTACCAATTTTCTCAACCACTCTCATTTTCGAAACTCCTATTACACATTCTCCAATCCTTAAAGTTTGTCCCAACTATTTGATATATGACTCATTAGGTTAAATTCTTACTTGCAACCAACCACCCTGTGCTTAGAGTGGATGCCACTATTACTTGGGTTATAATCAATTTGGAGTTTTCTCAGGTATGTACTAAGGGTCTCACTTCTTTCACCCAACAAGAGCTCTCAACATGAAATATATAAACACATAATTTGCTCTATATACATCAATCATCAACATACACAACTTTGTAAAAGTTTATAAACCAACAAAAGTAGTTAAAACCAGTGCTAATATGAATTAATTATATAAAAATTATATCTTAGCGTTAATGTAAATATCTCTAAATATTATTTATCTCATAATTAAAATTCCTAAAGTTAAAACCAATTTAATTTTCAATGTTTAAATAAATTAAACACATTCCATATTATATACATCAATCCTCCATTTACATTTGCATTTGGATTTCTAAATGAAAAATCTCATATTTTACTATATAGTGTTCTTACAAGACATTCCAATTGAAAAATAAAAAATAAAAGTAAAAATCTACCACAAAAACACAATTCACCCACAAAAATAGGGAGTTTTGAAAGAAAAAATGAATAAGTTACAAATAAAGTTTTTAACTTGAAACTTCTACCAATAAATCCAACCATGAAGTAAGAAAACTTTTGTGAAACTATCCCTATCTTTACCACTAAATATGGCCATTATAATCAAAATCCAATTTTGTAGAAGTGCTAACAACATTGGAAGACTAGTAGTACCAAATATTTAATCACAATGTGAGAGACTATTCAACAATTGGATCTCATGTGCTTATTGAACTTACAACTAACTCACTTTGAACTCTTTATTTTGTGGTTTGTTATTTTCAAAGATGAATTAAGGTTTCTATCTTTTGTTCCTTATTTCCTTTTAACATCTAATATTATGTTTTTCTCAATATTTTTAACTTTCCCCAAATTATTAACAATAACTATGGTGTAGTACTAGAGCAAACCTTCCTATCCAAGATGATAGGATCCTATACTAGAACATGCTGGTATGTATAGAGCTCCAACAAGCTTCTTCAACTAGAACCATCTTTATACTTTTTATTGGAATACGGAGAAATAAAATTATTTTTCACTAAACTAAATGAAGTGATCGAACTTAAAATGAATTCCTTTTTTGCTCGCTAAAGATTTTTGGTTGACTCTTCAATAAAGTAAACTAAAAAAAGTGTTATTTTTTCTATATTTTTAAAAAACGAAAAAAAAAACATGTTTCTATTAGAATTTGTATATATTTAACTAAAGATAATTAAAACATAACCAATGATATTTAATGGTTAAAAATAAGTATCATAATATATGAGCAATTAGGAAAATTATTGCCTTGATATCATAATATATTTATTTTAATAAAATTGAGGAATGAAAAAATTAGGACCAGATTTCCTGAAGCTTACATGGGGAGTACAGGAAATCGAGGCGTCGATGGCTATTGAGAAGATGATCTCCTGATTCATCTCCTTCTACGGGCCACATGGTGCCAAAAAGGAAAGTTGCATTCCCCATCTTTCTCATCTTGCTCATATACTACATGAACTCCACACTTTTTCACGCCTTCCCCGTCACTATTGGATACGAAAAATGAAACCTTCACAGTGTTGCTCTAGTTTCTAAACGAACCACCAGAGCCCCAAAGTGGTTGACAAGTGGTCAATAACCAAACCAGATGTGGTCAGCTTTTGAAAAATGCATGGAAGTCGTGTGTCGTCCATATAGAAGCTACCAGATTCATTCACACTAAAACATATAAACTCACCAAACTCGCCCAACTCACCCATGGTGATGTTTGCGTTGAAAACAGCACAAACAGGCAATCCTTTCAACTTGGTGTTATACCAATGTGGAGCCAGCTCTACAAGTATTAAATACCCTGCTGTCACAAGCTGATTCAAATAAGCCTCCCCATGAGCTTATATAGAGCCAGGAAGCTTTTGGAGACTCCTAGAGTGAGAAGAGTGTGGAAGGTTCTAGAGAAGCCTGGAGGAATCCACACAATTCTACACTATAGTGGAAGGCACGAGAGGAGTCCGGGGCTTTCTAGAGAATTCTAGAAGTCTCTCGTATATCCTTGTACATAGGCTTGTACCTAGAATGATGTAGGACATTCTAGAATAGTCTTGAGTTATAAGGAACCCTCCAAGGTTCCAGAGAGTTCCATTGGTGCCTATAAATAGGTGAGGGCCTCATTTGGCCAAGGCACCAAGCAAGTGAGCTTCCAAGCACTTGTAAAGGTTTCCTTGAGTTAGTGAAAGCTTCCATTCTTTAAAGAGTTGCCTACTAAGCTTCTTAAGCTTGCGAGTCGCGAGTGTCTTAGCCGAGCAAGCTAAGCATTGGGGAGCAAGGCTGACTTAGCAAGATCAAGCGTCTTGACTTGCCTAAGTGCCGCACGAGCTTAGTGAACGACTAAGTCCGTGACACCGCGCTCTGATGGATGAACCACTCTAGAATGCTACTTCTTCCAAGAACAACAGCGTTATACTAAGTAGATAATCATACTTTAAAAAGACAAATTTAAAAATCATATTTTTAAAGTATATTTAATTTTTTTACAAAAGATAATTGAGAAAATACTAGAAAATTGAAAAATTCATTACATTAAATTAATGAATAGTGTTAGGTTTATAAAAATTGACATAAGTCACTAAAAATGAGCTAAATAGTGGATTTATGGTACATTAATTTTTGCCAGTTTTTTTATTTGAAATGTTTTCTATGAAAGTGTTTTTAGAAAAATCATTTATGAAGTGTTTCTCTAGAAAACATTATAAGTGATTTTTCAACACTATAAGTGATTTTTCACATTTTTAAAAAGTGTTTTTTAAAATTTATTAAACACCTAATTTTCTTCTCAAAAATATTTTTTAAGGTAAAAATACTTTCTAGAATCATTACCAAACATGCTCTTGGCATACACAAACAAATAATAACATGTACACCTAGGGCAAGGCAAAATGCTTACTTGGAGCCATGGATTTTGGTCTTGATGCAACAACCCAAATTCTCAGTAGGATAGCTTCCATACTCTCACTCTACTCATTCCCAACTAGTCAGAAGCAATTACAGAAATAGAAGTTGAATCTTGACTTCTTCAATGCATTTGCACTTGATGGATATGAAAAGGTTTCTGTGGGGGCTCCCCTCCATGTGTCAGTCCACGTGTCACTCCCCTCAATATTGCTCGGATAACTACCACAGAGTTTGGATCCTTGCATTTAGACCACACAAACCTACGAAAAATGGCACCAAACTCCCTAAATGGGCAACATCTTCTAACCGGCCTTCAAGTCCCCCTTTGCTACCTGTAATCATTTCATCTGACATGGAAGTGACTGATGGGATCTTCCCCAACCCTTACGTCTATGTCAATGGATTATCACACACTTCCCCATACCTCCAATAGGTTGAAACGATGGGCAGCTGCATCATGACACACCATCTGACGGCGCCTACCAACCACCCTAAACTGTAATGATTGCTCTACCACCTGCAGGACAACCATTATTACAGAGAAGGTCAAAGTGCCTACCCAGCACTATAGTGGCTTTCTCCTGAGCACTATAAAAAGCCCTCTTGAAGCATAACCTAGGTACACACACTGAAACTGAGATATTCATTCTCTCTTTGGAAATGCCTGATTTGCCTAACTTAAGCTTCGGAGGGGTGTGCCCAACCACCTGTCCAGACATCCTTTGTATAGGAAAGAAGCTCACCCAGGTCTCAATTGTTGGGTAAAAGCTCTGAGAGGCACAATGTAAGGAGGATCTAACCTCGGTTGACCTTGCGTCAACATTGGCATCGTCTGTGGGAAATTTTAAGGATGTCAATGCCCTTAAGGAGCCGATCATCAACCATGGGTAGCAAAGGCTACTTCAACTGGCGTGAAAACATAGAAAGATGACAACAAAAGAATGAGTGACAAGTGCAGTCCTTGCTTTGTGAGACAATGAGACTTAAAAAGAGAATGATGTGTTATGCGCCCAAGTATCATCATCAAGCCCCTCTCACAACCTACAACCTAAAAGCCAATGAATGAACTCCAAATTAAACGAAAATGTATCATTTCCGAGGAACGCGAAGTTCCTTTCTAGTAGCCAGGGGATCCAACCTGATGAGAAGTTTCCACCAGCCCGCCAAACACTACTAGACGAAAGCTCTAACCCCACCCGCTTCTCAACAAAAAAGAGACGTGACAGGAGGTCACTACTATCTGATGCATTACGGGCCCAGTTAGGGCCTCAAACATCTGGCATGGAGGGAAGATCATGTGTAGCAACAACCCAAGAGGTCTACCTTGGTCCCTCAGCTACAGCGATCATGCCAGAATGGCCTTCCCATCCGAAGCACAACAACAAGCAAGGGCTCTGATAGATCGAGGTCCGCTCGGCTCTATTAGTAGATGGTTGGATGACATGCTCTCCACACCTTTTAGCCCTTACATCATTAACTACGAGCTCCCAAGAGGGTTCATGGTACCGAAATTCCTAGCATACGATGGAACAAGTGATCAGTTCGATCACATCATGCAATACAGGCAGCTCATGACCCTTGACATAGGGAATGACGCGCTGTTATGAAAAGTCTTTCCAGCTAGTCTGCACAGCCAGACTCTTTCATGGTTCCACCATCTCCCAAAGAATTCTATGAAGAATTTTCAGGATCTGTCGAAAGCCTTTGTGGGACACTATCTATGTTCAACACAACACAAGCAGAACATAAGTACCCTGCAAAACATAAAAATGCAGAAAAATGAATCCTTGAGAGAATTCGTGAAATGGTTCGGATAGGTAGTGCTCCAAGTAAAGTCTTGTAGCATGGATTCCATCCTACAAATCTTCAAGAAAAGCATCTATCTGAGTACACCGTTCTTCGAGTCTCTCACTAAGAAGTTGCTAGCAACAATGGACGATTTGTTCAAATGAGCAAACAAGTACTCCATGCTCAAAGATGATATCTGTGCGAATACACAGTAGGTCCTAGTCACTAGTCAACCCACCCGAAACAACCATGCCAGAAGTTCTAAGCCCTCAAACCAATTAAGGCAAGCCTGCAAGGGGCAGGACAGCCAACAGCAGTTAAGCCAAGCTGGCCTAACCCCACTTAACATCTCATACGACAAGCTCCTTCCCATGATTCGTGATTTGTCCAATTTCAGATGGCCAGAGGCAATTAAGACAAATCCGGTGAAACGGGACCGGAGCCAGAAGTGTGCCTATCACAAAGATCATGGCCACACCATGGAACAATGCAGAAGTCTCCATTTCTTTGTAGAGAGACTAATCAGGGCTGGGCTCCTAAAACAATACGTCCGCACAATTGGAGGACAAAGGAAAACAACTCGAGATTTAACCATCCAAGTCTCTAAAACTTTGGCAGCCCCTAGGGTTGTCATTATCTACATTCATGAGGGCCTTGTTGACGAGAAATACAATTCCAAACGGAAAAGACAAAGAGTGCTCCGGGCAACCTCCGTAAGGGAGTGGGTCAACTTCATCCAACATAGCTTGTCGGGTGGGAGTGCATGCTCGGTGGACGAGGTAATCACCTTCCCTCCAGTAAACCCCAACCGACTCCTACAGCCACACGAAGACACCTTGATCCTAACACTAGAGATGAGTGGGTTCGATGTAAGAAGAGTTTTGATCGAACCGAGTAGCTTAGTCAATCTCTTGCAGATGTCGGGCTACAAGCAAGTGGGACTCCTACAGACTGCCCTAGAAAACCCTAAATGGATATTGTCTGGATTTAATGGAGCAACAACAACGTCTCTAGGAGACATCATGTTACCCATCCAAGCTGGTCCGATCACCCAGAATGTGCAGTACTCAGTAGTAGAGGATTTATCCCCTTTCAACACATCATAGGGCACACATGACTTCACAGCATGAAGGTCATTCCCTCTACGTATCATCAAATGGTGAGCTACCTCACCACGAACGGGCAAATCGGCCTTTTTGGCAGTCAGTTCGCTGCGCGCTAGTGCTATAAAGTGGCGCTCGAGTTCGGACTCCTGAGCAATAGTGAGCCACGCACAGGACCGTCAAATACAGAGGAGTAATAACAATTATAGAGCCCGACGAAAAAAGATCTGTTGGCAGCTAACCTACTTCAACCCTTGCATCTCTCAAATAGCAGTGACCATATCACTTATGCCAGCTCCCTCCTTACACTAGAAGAGTTAAAAGTACTTAAAAACGTGATTCAGAATAACAAAGACGTCTTCGCATGGACTCACTCTGACATGCTCGAAATCTATCCATTTGTAGTCTCGCATAAGCTCAACGTCATACCTTCCTCACGACCCATCCGCTAGAAAGTTCGATGCTTCCACCTAGACAGGCAAATGATCATCCAGTCTGAGGTGGATAAGTTACTGACAGCCAAGTTTATCAGGGAAGTGGAATATCTGGATTGGTTGGCGAACGTAGTGGTTGTTCCAAAGAAAGGGGAAAAGTGGCGAGTTTGTGTTGATTACACCAACTTGAACGACACTTGCCCAAAGAATAGCTTTCTACTGCCCCAAATAGATCAAATAATTGACTCCACTACCGGGCATGGAATGTTCTCATTCATAAACGCGCTCTCTGGGTACCACCAAATTTCTATGTTCCATCTAAATGAAGAAAAAACAGCTTTCGTGACGCCACATAGGCTGTCCTGCTACAAGGTTATGCCATTGGGGCTAAAAAATGTTGGAGCCACTTATTAAAGGCTGATGACAAAGATCTTCAAACCCTCGATCAGCCGAACCATAGAGGTCTATATTGATGATATTGTGGTAAAAAGTAAAACCCGGAGCAAACATGTCCAACACTTAGAGGAAACATTTCACCTAATGAGGGCATACAATATGAAGCTTAACCCTGCTAAATGCGCCCTTGGTGTCAACGTGGACAAATTCCTAGGGTTTATAGTAACACAAAGGGTAATTAAAGTCAACCCGAACCAAATAAGAGTCATCCTAGAGACGCCTGCCCCAAGTAGCAAGGAGTTGCAACGCCTTATAGGCTACCTAACTGCATTGGGACACTTCATAACCCGTTTCAAAGACAAACTAAGGCCATTTTCCTCACACTAAAGGGGGCAAGTGCAACCAGTTGGATGGATGAACGCAGATAGGAATTCGACGAGTTCAAGTGTTATCTCACCCAACCAACCATTTTGAGTAGCCCATAATTCGACGAATTGCTCTACATGTATTTAGCCGTGTCATACTGTGCAGTCAGTACAATTCTGTTTCGTCACGAGAAAGACAAAGAATAGAGGTCTGTTTACTACATAAGCAAAGCGTTGGTTGATGCGAAAACCAAGTACTCTAAGATGGAGCAGACGACCTTGGCTTGAAGAGCGCCGCCTAGAAGCTTCGTCCATACTTTCAAGCCCATCAGGTGATTGTACTCACGAATCAACCGCTCAGAAGCATTTTACATAAACCGGATCTGTTCAGGAGAATGCTGAGGTGGGCCATAGAGCTGAGTGAGTACGGAATCAAGTACTAGCCTAGACAGACATTAAAATGACTAGTCATGGTGGACTTTATAGTTGAGCTCTCCTAAAAGCCATCCCACCTAACAGACTTCCCTAAGGAAGGGTGGTAGGTACTTTAGGTGGATTGAGCATCCACAGCCTCTGGTTTTGGGGTAGGCTTAATTTTGCAATCACCAATCGGGGAGCTGTTAGAACAGGCTATCCGGCTAGGTTTTCCTACCTCAAACAACGAAGTTGAATATGAGGCAATTTTGGTCGGACTAGACCTTGCCCTTACTTTAGCAATAGATAAGTTGAAAATATATAGAGATTCTCAACTAGTCATCGAGCAAATCCAGAGAGAATATGAAGCTAAGGACGAGCGTGATTACTACTCAAAACATGTTATTTCATAGCTTGTAATTAACTCTTTTGAACTCTCTTGAGTAGTAATTATTGCCTTTTAACCCAATTAACATATTAAGGGCCTTTGCATTTGTTGCTAATCAAATTGTGTTAAGTTTTGGTGTTTTTGATAGCTTTTTGCTCACCAAAGCAATGTAAGAATGAGGGAGAGTTGTATATAGTTCATGGCAAAGCTTTTGGAAGCTCAAATTCATGAAGAACCAAGCTTTGGAGCCTCATAGTCCTTTGCCATAGTCGGGTAAAGTATGCAAGGAAAGAACAAAGGAGAGAGGAAAACAGAGTGAAGAAAACAGAGCATGGCAGCTGCAGTCTTCCTTCCCACTTTTGGAGCACTGTCCATTTTCTGCATGCTATATACCGTTGGAAAGCTCTGGAAGTCAAGAATCCAACGCTTCAAACCGTGTACGATTTGGAGCTGAAATGAGGAAGATATGGCCTTCGGAAGACAACTGCATCAAGTTGAGGGACAATTTCGCACCTTGCGAAATTGGAACTCCAACGTGCGAAATTTTAATCAGCCTTGCGAAATGGAAATGGATGGCAGCTGTGCATTCTCGGTGAAGCCCAACATGCAAAAGTGATTTTGCAACTTGTGAACTTGGAGCTCAACATGCGAAAATGGAATCCAAGTTGCGAAATCAACTTGCAAAACTTTCGCAAGTCACCATGCAACGTGCGAAACTAGGATATTTGTGCACCGACTCTATTAGATCTTTTCTTCAAATATTTTTGTATAAATTTCCATTCTTCTCCTTGTAATCCACCAATCATAGCATTACTTGGCTAGGAAGGTTGGAAAAACTTCCCTATATATGTTCTCTTGCACCCGATGTAAAATCATGTAGATATAGAATCGATCAATATATTATACAGAGCACTTGCTCTGCTTTTTCCTTCTCGGTTTGTTTTTTCCTTTTATTTTCTTTCTAGCAAATCAAACTCTGAGATGTTTCCTCAGAGGATGAGAGGCTAGGCTTTTTGTCTCTTGGGTGAAGGAAGCTAAGTAAGGTGCCGGCTACATAAGCGTGAGTTTTTGTTGTTTCCATTTTTAATGAAAAGAAAGTGTGACCCGTCAATGGTTTTTATCTTTTTAGTTAACTTAAAACGCCTTTGAATTACCTGGGCCAACACTTGGTAAGGCAAGTGATCTCCGTCCATGGAGATGCACTAGTTTATCTCTTGCGAGCCTTTGGGAGGTGGTTTGAAGGTAGGATTTTCTAGACCAACCAACACTTGGTAAGCTTTTAGACTCCAAGGAGACATCCATTAGTTATCTCCTGCGAGCTTTTGAAGGATAATCCAAGGTTAAAGATCCCCTTGAATGGCAAGTGCTAGGTGAGAGGCACGAGCCATTGCAAGATGGATCAGTGAGAGGGATTTATTGTTGAGACCATTAATGGTAAGCATCTGTACCACACCGGTTCGGGAAATAACTATATGTTAAATCCCCAACGCGAGGAAAAGAAACAAGTGACCGGAATCTCCCTTTTATAGATGGCACCTGATCCTAGTGACCTGAGATCCCAAGAAACATCTTTCTTTCTAATTACTTTTAGTTACTTTATGTTTGGTTAGCTTAAAACCATACGTTTTCAATTCAAACTTATGTTTTCTTTTAAAGCTAACCTTGGAAAGGAAAAGCACCAATTCATCTTTGAGTTAATATCAATTGTGGAGTGAAAACCCATCCCAGTGAACGATCCTAGAGCCACTATGCTATGCTAGCTATGCTACCCTAGTATATGGTGAATAGGTTTATAAATTTTGTTGATAACTCCCGTCTGAGGATTGAAATCAAAGCACATCAGTTGATTGATCTGAATCAATCAAAACACCAATTGGGGACGAATCAGAGCGCATGACTCGCTATCTCACACTAGTACAAGCCGGCTTAGCAAAACTAAGTGAGTGGGTCATCGAGAGAGTACCTCGAATAGAAAACTTAAAGGCTGACGCACTAGTCGAAATAGTCACTACTCTCCCTGTAAAGGAAACAGTACTACTACCCATCTACCTCCAGGCCACATCCTCAATAGCAATAGCATCAATATGTAGTACTAGTGAAATGAACACCAACTGAATGCACAAAATTGTAAAGTATCTCTGGATAGGAGAGCTACCTCGAGAAGAAAAGCAAACGCGTAAGATCTGGATACAGGCTGCCCGCTTCACTCTAATCGGAGACAACTTCAACAGGCGATCTTTTGAGGGGTCATACCTCAAGTGTTTAAGCAATCCGAAAGCACAATATGTCCTAACCGAGGTCCATGAGGGCGTATGAGGGAATCATGCAAGCAGACGTACCTTAGCACATCGTGCTCACACATAGGGGTACTATTGGCCCACCATGAAGTGAGACACTGAAAACTATGTCAAAAGGTGTAATCAGTGCCAAAGGTATGCTCCCATTTCTCGTATGCCATCTGAAGTCCTCAATACGATCACGTGTCCTTGGCTGTTCGCATTATGGGGGATGGATATAGTTGATCCCTTACCCGTCGCACCCACGCAGAAAAAAGTTCCTACTCGTAGCCATTAATTACTTTAGCAAATGGGTAGAAGTGGAAGCCTATGCTAGCATCAAAGACAAAGACGTCTCCAAGTTCGTCTAGAAAGACATCGTTTACCAGTTCGGGATCCCGCAAGCAATTATAACAGATAATGGGTCGCAATTTGACAACATCACCTTCAAAACCTTCTATTCGGAGTTAAAGATCAATAACCTATATTCCACACCCCGCTATCCTCAGAGTAATTGATAAGCAGAAGCAATAAAAAAAACCCTACTCACTGCGCTAAAGAAAAGACTGGAAGAGGCCAAAGGAAAATGGGTAGATGAGCTACCCGGGGTCCTGTGGGCTTACCAGATGACCTACTATAACCACTTCTGTTGCCCTCATCTATGAGATGGAAGCGATTATTCCAACTGAGATAAGCATGCCCACAGCCAAAACAGCCGTCCAAGGTCAAAGGAATGAAAATCAAGAACTTGAAAGATACTTAGACTAGGCAGACGAAGTAAAAGAGAACACAACCATACGGATGACATCCTATCAACAAAGAGCTATTACCCATTACAATAAAAAGGGCCGACCACGCGTGTTTAGAATCGGAACCTTAGTCCTTAGAAGAGTCTTTGAGAACACAGTTGAAAAAGGGGTCGGGAAACTCCAAGCAAACTGGGAAGGGCCCTATGTTGTGACTAAGGTTGGGGGCTCAAGGGCATATCATCTACAAACGCTGGACGAAGTACCCCTGCTCCGCCCTTAGAATGCATCCAACTTAAAGCAATACAATTAGTAAGTGTGGCCTATGAGATATAAAATGTGTGCAAAAGAAGAAAAGAAAGAAACAAGTATGTATTCGAAGTAAAATTGTTCATTTACAAGGCTATCTCTGGCCAGAACAATTAAAGGAAAAAGTACAAGCGTATAGTCACTATTTACCAGGACAATACAATATGAAGCTTACCAAGTATTGGCCATTCAAGGTGATTCTAACCTTGGACTACCCGTCAAAGGCTCGTAAATGATAACTAATGGATCTCCATGGAGTCCGAAAAGCTTACCAAGTATTGGCCATTCTAGATAATCCTACTTTTAAACCACCTTCCAGAGGCTCGTAAATGATAGCTAATGAATCTCCATGGAGTCCGAAAAGCTTACCAAGTATTGGGCCAGGTGATTTTAAGGGATTTTAAGTTAAATAAAAAAATAAACAAAAACCATTAACGGGTAGCAACTCTCCTCATTTAAAGCAAGGAAAACTCCCACCTTTGTATCCGGATCCTTTACCTAGTTTCCTCTCAGTCCAAGAAACGAAAAACCTAGCCACTCATCCTCTGAGAAAACATCCTCAGAGGTTGTTTGGCTAGAAAGAAAATGAAATACAAAATGAGAAGGTAAGGCAGAGCAAGGCTCTGTATATTTCTTACTAAGAGAATTTACAAGTGTATCAAGTGTAAAATCTATATGATATTCTATATCTTTACAAACAATGCAAAAGAATATATAGAGAGGTTTTTCCAGCCTTCCTAACCAAGAAATCCTATGATTGGCTTATTACAAGGAGAAAATAGGAAATTACACAAAATATTTGGAGATAAAAATCTAACGGAGTCGGTGCACAAATATCTAAAAATTACATAAGAGAATTTCGCAGGCCATGCGAAATTTCGCATGGTGTGCGAAATTCAGTTTTGGCATGGTTCTTCAGCATTTGGCTTCTCAAGGCTTGCAAAATTTCGCACAGGGTGCAAAATTCATTTTTCTCAGTCTTGCTCTCTATCCTACAACTAGTGCTCCTTTTAACATTTTGCATGCTATGCGAAAATTTTGCATAGCCATGCGAAATTGCCGGTTGTTAAATTTCTTCTCTGATTCTCTTCCTTACATACTTGATTGGCTTGACAACCTATTGCCATGGATTTCACAACGTTCTCCCTCATTCTTAACTTGCTTTAATGATCAAAAAGTTATCAAAAACACCAAAACTTGCCAAAAATTGATTAGAAACACTTGCAAGGGTTCTTAATGTGCCAATTGAGTTAAAAGGTAGTAACTACTACTCAAAAGTGTTTAAAACAGTTAATTTCAAGCTATAAAAGAGCACTTTTTGAGTAGTAATCACTCCTCTCAACCGACATATTGCTAGTCCCTTAGCAATGGAGGAGAGAAAAATAAAAATAGACAGTAAAATGACAGTAAAATAATTTATAAAATCATGTTAACCACTCCAAAAAATTTTCAAGTGGCATGATGCGAATCGTACTCTTTCATGGAACATCAAAGAGACAAAACCCAACCTTCAACAAGAGTCATCAAATATCTTGCCTAATCACAATTTATAAAGAGCAGGCATTATGCAAATTTAAGCATCAAAAGGATTTCCACTCCCAAAGGTCCAAACCTTACTCTTCCACAAAAATCTAAGTGTTACTTATTAGCTTTCGAATGTAGTATGCCAAACTATTATCTCCCCCCAACCTAGTTCTTTCTCAAACCTTAGCAAACTGACCAACCTCTAATAGGCTAAGAACGCACTTCTTTTATTTCACTTTTTTTTTTCATTATAGGAGTGCAATGCTTAAAGGTATTTTTTTCTAAAGTGTCCATGTAACGGGGGTCCATCGATGACTCCCAACCAATGAAGGTTTAGGGCATCAAGCTTTAAGGGTCTTTCGACCACTAACTCCTCATATTTCACCCCGGACTTTTGAGAATGAATTTTAATACCCAAGCACCTACAGTATGTTAAACTCCACCTATTCACCCTTGTAACGAGCATTGAGGTCGGTGACTCCCAACCAATGAAGGCTTAAGGCACCAGGTTTTAAAGATTTTCACCATATACCCCTCGGACCTTGCTCAAGTTTCAAGGCAAGTGTAACGCTTTGTTCTTTTTTTTTTTTTTTTTTTTTGAAGGCTCATTGGCATTTTATAAGGTGTCCCAACACTATTAAAATGAGCTCAAAGGTACCAAGTCAAAATTTTCCTAAGTTCAGGGGGTAAGATAGTTTTTCATCTTATAAATAGAACCTAATGTGCACAGTGTGTGGTAAGCTTAAAGTGGAAGAAATAAGGTTGAATTCAATAGGAGTTTCAATAATTCATCAACTTCAATAAGCATAATACAAACTCTAAGATTCAAGTAAAAGACAAAAATTCAATTTCTCCCATTTCATTTTGAGAATTTTCCTTAATAACCATGGATAGCAGAGTAAAATTTTTTAAAATTAACCAAAAAGTACTAAATTAACAAAATATCCTAGCAGTATTAACAAAACTTCCTTCCTCAACTCTCCCCTCAACCAAGATTAACATTGCCCTCAATGAGTCAAGAGTGATTTGAAAATAAAGGGAGGAAGTGGTACCTCTTGAGTGAAATTGAGTCTGAGTCGTATAGGAGAAACCACATGATTCAAAAAACAAACGAGTAATCAGTAGAGGAAATGAAAGAATGGCAAATATAATCAGAAATGATGTTTATATATTACTCTGAGAAATTACAATAAAATCATAAATGATCAAGTAATACATTCAATCCCAGATATTTAAAACATCAAAACATGGAACTATCTATACTAATATAATAAGTAAATACAAAAAGATAAAAAGATAATCAAGTAGTTGTAGGGTTATGTGGAGATGATGCATCTGTGGTGGCCTCTACTTTGGCAGTCTCCTCGAGTGGTATAGTCTGCTCAGCTAGAGCTATGGGCTCTAATGTTCTAGGAATGTTAAGCTGAGGTGATGGTAGAATACCCAGATGTTGCTGAATCTGACGAAGGATAGCAATATGTTGGTCCTGCTCTGCACGCATAGCAACCATCTGCTGGAAGAGAGCATCATGTGTGGTGCACAATGTCTAAAAGGTATGGATAAGGGCGCGAAACTCCGTAGTAGAGATGGTGACAGAAGGCTCAGATATAGTAGTAGCACCCGGTGGAACAATAGAAGATGGCTCAGACATAGGAGGCGTAGTAGGAGTAGCCTTGGGCGATGCTCTAATAGGGGATGCAGGGGCAAGGGGTATGGTGTCTATGAGAAGCTCACCCTGTTGTGTCTGCTCTCCCTGTGGGGGCACTGGAGGTACTAGTATAGGTGGGGCTCCTGGAAAGGCAAATAGCCCGCCAACTGGGTTCATTTGTCGAGAGTGAATCGCTCTCAACAAAGCAGCGGCGCTCAAGGTGAGGCTCAGTGGGATAACCCAAATGCTCCAATATGTGACAGAGCAGCCTTGGAAATAGTAGTGGAATAGTGTCGGCTCTCTGGAGCTTCTTCCTATGGACCTTCTCCTCAAAGTGGAGGAGAGAGGCCATAATCAAGTGATGAGGGCCAAAATAGAAACCCTCTGATATCCGAAATAAAGCATCTAAAATCGCTCCTCGCCTCTGCATTGAATGTTGGAGGGGAAAAAGGTTAGAGCAGAGCACCACATCGATGAGGAGCATTTCAGGAGGAAGCTCCTTCCAAAGAAGGACTGAGTCTGCAGATGTCCCCCTGGACAAGATGTGGACCATGTCCCTCTGAGATACAGGGGACCACTCCCAGAAGTCTGCTGGATCCACTGGTTCGTATGAAATGTGAAGAGCCTCTACGATGTGTCTAGCCTCTAGGATACCATTGCATCCGTCAATGTTGAAGTGAATGGCGGTAGGACTCCAGACGCCACGAATAGTCATAGACTGATAGAAGTCTAATGCTACTCTCAGGTAGAAAAACTCTCGAGGAGTCATAAGGTGCTCCAGATGGTACCTCTAGAGTAGGCGAAATGAGTCTCGAAGCTTTGGCTACTGTCGGAAAGTCTCCAGATCAAAATATAGCTCGGAGTGGAATGGTCTGGCTCTACAATCTGAATTGCCCTCAATAGGCGGCGCTGTAACCATGGGCCATCTGATAATAACTTCCAGAGACATGCCAGAAGGAAGCTGAGAATCGGTTAGGGCCCAAGGGTCAGACTGTGAAGGTCTAGACGACTCTCTTGGGCCTGAAGTCTTGGCCTTCTTAGCTAGAGTGCGATGTGCTGAGCTCTCAAGGCGCGAAGTGGTCCCCCTTGGTGTAGTCGGTGGTCTCCGTGTCTCATATCTGCGCTGAGGAAGACTAGAGGGTACTCCACCCTCAAAAGGTGGGATGATCTGGGGCTCTAGGGCCTGAGATGTCGAATCCCACACAAAGAAGGCTCTCGGCCTCTGATTGCGAGATGGTGAAGCGTCTGCATGGGCTCCTTTAGTCCGCGCCATGTCAGAAATGAAAAAAAATGGCTCGGATCTATGTTCTACAGGTTCCGTGTGGGTCGCCTCTTCAGATGCGTGGGCACGAGGCGTCCAATGAGAATATAGCTCTACAGGTTAGGGCTTCGCAAGGTGACAGAGGCTTTCGCAAAGGGGAATGGGGTGTGCGAGATGAAAATAGGGCCTGAAGGGGTTTAAATAGGAATTAAGGGACTGTTGGCATTTTCACAGAGTGCCCTTTGGAATTCGCACAGGGTGTGAAATGGCTCTAGGGTTGCGAAATAGGTTCGCACACCCTTTCTAAATTCGCACAGCTTTTTCGCAAAGTATTTGGGTGTGTGAATTTTTCGCATGCCCTGCGAATTTTTCGCAGGGTGTGCGAAATGGTGTTCATAGGGTGTGCGAAATTTTTGCACCTCTTGCTAAATGATTTTTGGATTTTCGCATGCCTATCGAAAATTTCGCAGGGTGTACGAAATGCTCTGTTTTTGGTTTTTCCTCTCTGGCAAAAATTCTTTAAGGTTTTTCCCAACTATTTTAAAATCCACCTACAATTGATCATCAAAAATTAAGTTCAATCACAACAAAATAAAATTAAAGTAAGAAATCAAACTTAAAACAAGTAATAAAACACTAAAACTTTTAAATCAACATTGAAACAAAAAGTATGGACTTAATAGTCTTCCAACATACTAAGTCCATCTAACCATTGGTCCTGTCAGGTTTGATGTGGCTCAAGAAGGATGATTTCCTCATTGTCGCAAAAAAAAGGTTTCACAAATGGCTTGAGACGATGGCCATTAACTTTGAAGCTCCCAGTGCTGTTGGAATTGAGTAATTCCATTACTCCATTGGAATGCACTTGGTGAATGGTAAAAGGACCTATCCACCTTGACTTCAGCTTTCCCGGAAAGAAGTGGAGCTTAGAGTCATAGAGCAAGACTCTTTGTCTCTTCCGAAATTCTTTGCGGGAGAACAACTGATCATGCCACCTCTTCAATCTTTGCTTTGCAATGTTTGAATTATTATAGGCGTCACTGCTCAGTTCCTCCATCTCATTAAGGTTTAAGAACCTCTTTATCCCGGCTCTATTCAAGTCCATGTTGAGCTTCTTGATTGCCCACCAAGCTTTGTATTCTACTTCCACAAGAAGATGGCATGTTTTTCCATAGATAAGGCAATAAGGAGACATCCCAAGAATGGTCTTATAAGCTGTTCTGTATGCCCACAGTGAATCATGAAGCTTAATAGACCAATCTCTTTTGCTTGTATTCACCACCTTCATCAATATGTTTTTGATCTCTCGATTTGCTAACTCCACTTGCCCAAAAGTCTAAGGGTGGTAAGGTGTAGCTACCTTATGCTTCACCCCGTACTTGGCTAAGAGAGTTTTGAACGGCTTGTTACAAAAATAAGTACCCCCATCACTGATTATGGCTTTGGGTACCCCAAATCTCGAGAAGATGTTCTCATTTAGAAACTTGAGAACAACTCTATGATCATTGTGTTTGCACGGGACTGCTTCAACCCATTTTGAAACATAATCTACTCCCACCAAGATGTAGGAGTAGCCAAAGGACATAGGGAAAGGTCCCATGAAGTCAATGACCCAGACATAAAAAAGATCAACTATTAAAATGGGGTTCAAAGGCATCATGTTCCTACGTGTTAACTTCCCAAGCCTTTGGCATCTATCATAGCTCCTGCACTTGGTGTGGGATCTTTGAAAAGTGATGGCCAGCAGAAACCCGATTGCAATACCTTCATGGCTGTTTTCTGAGAAGCAAAGTGGCCTCCACATATGCTTTCGTGGCGATGATTGAGGATCCCCTATTGTTCTTGTTCAAGGACACACTTTCGTATTATCTGATCCGCACAATACTTGAATAGAAATGGCTCTTCCCAATAGTAGGCATGAATTTTTGCAAAAAAGTGCTTCTTATCTTATGCTTTCCACTCACTTGGAACTTCTCCGGCAACTAAGTAGTTAGCAATATGGGCATACCAAGGTGATTACTACTCAAAAAGTGCTATTTTATAGCTTGTAATTAACTCTTTTAAACACTTTTGAGTAGTAGTTATTACCTTTTAACTCAATTGGCATGTTAAGGACCCTTGCAATCGTTTTTAATCAAATTGTGTTAAGTTTTGGTGTTTTTGATAGCTTTTAGCTACACCAAAGCAATCCAAGAATGAGGGAGACCTTTGTATAGTTCATGGAAAAGTAATTTGAAGTTCAAATTCATAAAGGAACCAAGCTTTGGAGCCTCGTGACCCTTTGCCAAAGCCAAATCAGAAATACAAGGAAAGAACAATAGAGATAGGAATCTGACATGAAAAAAACAGAGGAGAGCAGCTTCAGTCTTCTTTCACACATTTGGAGCACTTTCTGAAGTTCATTTTATACATGCTATATATCATTTCGAAGCTCCGGAAGTCAAGAGTCCAACGCTTCAAACGGTGTGCAAATTAGAGCTGAAATGAAGAAGATATGGCCTATGGAATACAATTGCATCAAACTAAAGGATAATTTCGCACCTTGCGAAATTGGAACTCCAACGTGCGAAATTAAAGCCTACCTTGCGAAATGGAAATGGAATACAGCTGCACAGTCACAGAGAAGCCCAACTTGTGAAAGTGATTTTGCAACTTGCGAACTTGGAGCTCAACATGCCAAAATGGATTCCAAGTTGCGAAATCAACTTGCGAAATTTTCACAAGTCACCATGCAACGTGCGAAATCTACATGCGAACTAGGATATTTGTGCACCGACTCTTTTTTATATTTTTCTTTAGATATTTTTGTATAAAATCCCTATTTTCTCCTTGTAATTCACCAATCATAGGATTGCTTAGCTAGGAAGGTTGGAAAAACTTCCCTATATATTCTCTTGCATCCGTTGTAAAAAGAATCGATCAATATAATATACAGAGCCTTGCTCTGCTTTTTCCTTAGCATATTTGTTTTTATTTTCTTTCTAGCCAAATATCCTCTGAGGCCTTAGAGGATGAGTGGCTAGGCTTTTTGTCTCTTGGGTGAAGGAAGCTAGGTAAGGTTCCGCATGCAAAAGTGTGAGTTTTTGTTGTTTCCGTTTTTAATGAAGAGAAAGTGTGACCTGTTAATGGTTTTTATATTTTTAGTTAACTAGGATTACCGTGAATAGCCAATACTTGGGAAGCTTTCGGATTTCATGGATTCTTATTGCTTGCAATCTTTCTTCATGGAGGTCTAATTGTTATCTCTTGTTCGCTTGTGAAGGATGATCCGATGTTAAGGATCACTTTGAATGGCAAATACTAGGTGAGAGGTACGAGCCTTTGCAAGGTGTATTAGTGAGAAGGATTTAGCGTTGAAACCATTAATGGTAAGCATCTGTACCACACCGATTTGGGAAATAACTATAGGTTAAATTCCGAATGCGAGGAAAAGATTCAAGTGACCGGAATCTCCTCTTTTGTATACGGTACCTGATCCTAGTGACCTGAAATCCCAAGAAACACCTTTCTTTCTAATTATTTTCAGTTACTTTTAGTTTGGTTAGCTTAAAACCATCCATTTTCATTACAAGTTTATGTTCTATTTTAAAGCTAACTTTGAAAAGAAAGAGCACCAATTCAGTTTTGAACTAATATCAATTGTGAAGTGAAAAACCATCTCTGTGGACGATCCTAGAGCCACTATACTATGCTAGCTAATGCTACCCTGGTATATGGTGAATTAGGTTTATAAATTTTGTTGATTACTCCCGTTTGAGGATTGAAATCAAAGCACATCAGTTGAGCTGAATCAAGTAGAACACCAATCGGGCACGAATCACAAGGCGCAACTTCTATTAACATGAGTGACTCCTCTGGAAAAGCATCATTAATGGGCAAACCGTGGGAATTATGTGCGATAGCTAGCCTTGAAAGGTGGTCGACTACCACATTCTCCACTCCTTTCTTGTCTTTGATCTGGAGATTTAACTCTTGAAGTAAGAGAATCTATCTAATCAGCCTTGCTTTTGCATCTTGCTTTGTCAATAGATACTTCAAAGCTGAGTGATTAGTGAAAACCACAATGCAAGACCCCACCAGGTAAGCACGAAACTTGTCCAAGGGAAAAACTACAGCTAACAATTCTTTCTCGGTGGTTGTGTAGTTTCTTTGCACCTCATTCAAAATTTTACTCGCATAGTAGATCACATAGGGTTTTCCATCTTCTCTTTGCCCAAGAACAGCTCCTATAGCAAAGTCACTAGCATCACACATTACTTCAAAGGCCAGTTGCCAATTGGGAGCCCTCACTATTAGATCAGTTGTTAGGAACATCTTCAATTCTTCAAAACTCCTTTGACATCTCTCATCCCATACAAATATAGCATCCTTCACCAATAGTTCACAAAGAGGCCTTGCAAGCTTAGAGAAATCTTTGATAAACCTCCTGTAGAACCCAGCATGGCCAATGAATTGCCTTACTCTTTTGACGGTCGTTGGGGATGGCAACTTGACAATGAGTTCCACCTTTGCTTTATCAACTTCAATGCCTTGCTGGGAGATGATGTGCCCAAGGACAATTCCTTGGTGTACCATGAAGTGGCATTTCTCTCAGTTAAGCACTAAGTCTTTTTCTATGCATCAGTGCAAAACAACTTCCAAGTTGACCAAGCATTCTTCAAATGCACTTCCATATATGGTGATATCATCCATAAAGACTTCCATAATATGCTCCACCATATCACTGAAAATGCTTAACATGCATCTTTGGAATGTTGCGGGTGCATTGCATAAGCCAAAAGGCATTCTCCTATATGCATAGGTTCCAAATGGACATGTGAAAGTGGTCTTCTCCTGGTCTTCAACATCAATTTCTATTTTAAAATACCTAGAGTAGCCATCCAAAAAATAATAGAAAGGATGGCCTGAGACTTTTTCAAGCACTTGATCAATAAATGGCAACGGGAAGTGGTTCTTCCTTGTCACAGCATTCAACTTCATGTAATTAATACACACCCTCCAACCTAAAGTGAGGCGTGTGGAAATTTCTTCTCCCTTATCATTTTGCACCACCGTGATCCCAGATTTCTTTGGCACGACTTGCGTAGGACTCACCCATGGGCTATCTAATATGGGGTAGATAATACCTGCCTGAAGTAGCTTAAGCACTTTAACTCGTACCACCTCTTGCTTGTGAGAATTCAACCTTCTCTACAGTTAACGAACTGGCTTAGCTTCTTCTTCCATGTATATATGATGGGTACAGACTAAAAGGCTAATCCTTTTTAGATCAGAAATTTGCCACCCTATTGCCTTCTTACATCTCCTGAGGACTTCTAGTAGACAATCCTCCTGAGGAATGGTAAGAGATGAAGATATAACAACAGGGCATTGCTTGTTTTCTTCCAGGTATGCATACTTCAACTCCGTGGGTAGCGGCTTCAGAATAATCTTTGAGGACTCCTTCACAACTTCTTGTGTCTCCTCCTCATTGAATAAAGGTAGAATTTATTTTTCCTCTTCCAAGGGGGTAGAGTAGCAAGCAAATCTAAAGGTTTAGGTAACCCTTCATCAAGATGTCCAAGACTTTCGTTCAACTCTTCCAATATTTTCTAATCACAATGCTCCTCCACTAAGTTCTCAATCATGCACACCTCCTCTGGTCTTTCTTCTTCTTCCGAATGAAATTGTTTTTTGCACAAATAGAAAATGTTGAGCTCCAACGTCATGTTGCCAAACGTGAGTTGCATGACTTCATTCCTACAATTGATGATGGCATTTGATGTAGTTAGGAATGGTCTTCCAAGTATGATAGGAACATAATTAATTCCTTTGGCAATCGGGTCCGTATCAAGAACAACAAAATCCACTGGGTAGTAGAATTTGTCAACTTGAACTAGGACATCTTCAATCATGTCTCTTAGAATCTTCACAGATCTATCTACTAGAGATAGAGTGATTGATGTTGGCTTCAACTCTCCAAGTCCCAAATGCTTGTAGACAGAGTAGGGTAGCAAATTCACACTTGCTCCCAAGTCCGACAAAGCTTTCTCCACACACGTCCCTCCAGTCATCATTGAGATGGTAGGGCAGCCCGAATCTTTGTATTTCACTGGAGACTTGCACTGTATGATGGCACTCACTTGCTCAGTCAAGAAGGCTTTCTTGTTCACATTTAACCCTCTCTTTATAGTGCACAAGTCCTTCAGGAATTTTGCATAAGTTGGAACTTGTTTGATCATGTCTAGCAAAGGGATGTTGACCTTCACTTGCCTCAATACTTCAAGAATTTCTGATGCGCTGTTGATTCCCTTTTTCCCATGCAAAGCTTGGGGAAAAAGTGGAGATGTGTGTTTGGTCATCATATCTTCTTTGATGATGGTCCTCTCCAGTTCTTCTTTCACAGTGTTCCCTTTTCTCTTTCCTTTGATTTCCTCCCTCTTCGCTTTCTCTACTTCACTTGCTTCATCATGTTTTGGCTTGGATGTTGGCAAATCAACCTCTTTACCACTCCTTAGAGTGATCACTGCTTTGACCTCACTCACCTGTGACGATTCTCCTTCTAGAGCCTCCACTTCATGAATTCCCTTGGGGTTTTGATGAGGTTGAGAAGGAAACCTTCCTTTCTCATGCACTGTGTTGAGGTTGGTGAGCCTTGAGATTGAGTACTAGAGGTTATCTATCTTCTGAGATAGATCATTTTGCATCCCATCCATCCTTTTGTTCAATGTACTCTCTACACTGTCAATTCTTTGATTGAACTGAGCATTGATGGATTTCTGATCTCCCACAAAGTCTCCTACGACCTTGCTAAGATTCACTATAGCTTGTTCAAGATTCGTGGCTTGCTGAGGTGCTTGGCCAGATTGCGTATACTGAGGTGGTTGATTACTACTCAAAAAATGTTATTTTGTAGCTTGTAATTAACTCTTTTAAACACTTTTGAGTAGTATTTATTACCTTTTAACTCAATTGGCATGTTAAGGACCCTTGCAATCGTTTCTAATCAAATTATGTTAAGTTTTGGTGTTTTTGATAGCTTTTTTATCACCAAAGCAATCCAAGAATGAGGGAGATCTTTGTATAGTTCATGGCAAAGCAAGTTGAAGTTCAAATTCATGAAGAAACCGAGCTTTGGAGCTTCATAATCCTTTGCCAAAGTCATTCAAGTATGCAAGGAAGAAAAGAAAAAAAGAAAAAAAGAAATCTTCAACCAAGCAATTTCGCAAGTTGGAAATTCAACTTGCGAAATTTTCGCAACTTGCGAAATGAAAGAGGAACACAGTCGCCAAGTCACAGAGAGCTCAACTTGTGAAAATGGAATTTCAACTTGAGAAATTGGAGTTCAACTTGCGAAAATGGACTTCAAGTTGCGAAATCAACTTGCGAAATTTTCGTAAGTCATAATTCAACTTGCGAATTCCACTTGTGAGCTGGGATATTTGCGCATCGACTCCTTTTGATATTTTTCTTCAGATATTTTTGTATAAATCTCTATTTTCTCCTTGTAATCCACCACTCATGTAATTCCTTAGTTATGAAGTAATCAGGGAAGGATAAATAACCTTCCTATATAATATCTCTTGTAAATGTTTGAACAATATCTCGGGAGCTTTTCCAGAGAACACTTTGTATAGTTTTTGAAAGTAATACACAGAGCTTTGCTCTGCCTTACCTTCTCATTTTGTTTTCTCTTTTATTTTTATTTATAGCAAATCAAACTCTAAGATGTTTTCTCGGAGGATGAGTGGCTAACTTTTTGTTTCTTGGGTGAAGGAAGCTAGGTAAGGTTCCGGATACAAAAGTGTGAGTTTTTGTTGTTTCAATTTTTAATGAAGAGAAAGTGTGACCCGTTAGTGGTTTTTATATTTTTAGTTAACTAAAGATCACCTTGAATAGCCAATACTTGGTAAGCTTTCGGATTTCATGGATTCTTATTGCTTGCAATCTTGCTCCATGGAGGTCTAATTGTTATCTCTTGTTCGCTTTTGAAGGGTGATCTAAGGTTAAAGACCACCTTGAATGGCTAATACTAGGTGAGAGGTATGAACCATTGCAAGATGATTCACTGACAAGGATTTAGTGTTTGAAACCTTTAATGGTAAGCATCTATACCACATCGGTTCAGGAAATAACTATATGTTAAATCCCCAACACGAGGAAAAGATTCAAGTGACCGGAATCTCCCCTTTTGTATAAGGCACCTGATCCTAGTGACCTGAAATCCCAAGAAACACCTTTCTTTCTAAATCTTTTCAATTACTTTGTGTTTGGTTAGCTTAAAACCAACCATTTCATTACAATTTTATGTTTTCTTTTAAAGCTAACCTTGAAAAGAAAAAACACCAATTCAGTTTTGAACTAATATCAATTGTGAAGTGAAAACCCATCTTTATGGACAATCCTAGAGCCACTATACTATGCTAGCTAGTTGTCATGGACTTAGTATTTTTCTAAGCTCGTGCGGCACTTAGACAAGTCAAGACCCTTGATCTTGCTAAGTCAGCCTGATTCCCAATGCTTAGCTTGCTAGGCTAAGACGTTCGAGACTCGGAAGGTTTAGAAGGCGTAGTAGGCAACTCTTAAAGAATGGAAGCTTTATTGCTTTCAAAGGAAGCTTTACAATGCTTGGAAGCTCACTTGCTTGGTTAGGTTCTTGGGTGGTTTTGGGTGGTGCCCTGTCCAAATGAGGCCCTCACCAATTTATAGGCACCAATGGAACTCTCTAGAACCTTGGAGGGTTCCTTACAAATCAAGAATATTCTAAAACGCCCTACACTAATTTATGTACAACCCTATGTACAAGAATATATAAGAGATCTCTAGAATTCTCTAGAAAGCCTTGGACTCCTCTCATCCCTTCCACCATAGTGTAGAGATGTGTGGACATCTCTAGACATCTCTAGAACCTGCCACACTCTTCCCACCAATGGCTTAGTGTAGATGGCTCCAGGAGTTTCCAGAAGCTTCCTTCCTCCTATATAAGCCCATGAGGAGGGTCATTTGAAGCATCCTGTGACATAGTGCTACCCTAGTATATGGTGAATTAGGTTTATAAATTTGTTGACAACTCCCGTTTGAGGATTGAAATCAAAGCAGATCAGTTGATTGAGCTGAATCAAGTAGAACACCAATTGGGGACGAATCAGTGGCCTCGACTTTCATGAGAATTTTGGATGGTTTCTCCAATTTGAATTGTAGGTGTTGCCATATGAAGCATTGTTATTGGGCTTGAATTATCCAATAACATTTGCTTGATCCCCAAACATTTCTCGCACAGTTGGAATCGTAAGACACTCCCCCACTAAGTGCTCATAAGATTGACAAATGGAACACAGCATAGCTTGCACTAGTGTCTCAGAAATGGCTTACACTTCTTGCATCTTCTTCATTTCTAACTCCTCTAATATTCTTATCATAGCTGCAACTTTTGCTTTCATGTTGATATCTTCGTTCAAAGTATACATCCCAGCCTTAGCATTAGGCTGAGACTTCATTCTTCCCACTTCTCTGGCATTCAGCTCATCCTATCCCCTTGAAACTTCAGCCACATAACTCAAGAAATCCATGGCCTCCTCCGAATTCTTACTCATAAAGTCTCCTCTACACATCGTTTCTAAGAGTTGCTTCATTGAGGAAGACATACCGTCGTAAAAATAGCTCACCAATAGCCATGTGTCAAAGCCATGGTGAGGACAAGCATTGATAGCTTCCATGTATCTCTCCCAACACTCATAGAATATCTCATTCTCTTTAGCTAAGAAATTTGAAATTTTCCTTTTCAAGTCGTTAGTCATATGAGTCGGGAAAAATTTCTTGAGAAATTCAGCTTGCAAATCAATCCAAGTTCGGATACTCCTTGGCCTTAGATAATTAAGCCAAATCTTGGCCTTATGCTTTAAGGTGAAAGGAAATAGCTTGAGCCTCATCAGGTCGATGGATGCTCCTCTTTCTTGGAATGTATTACAAACCTCCACAAATTCCTTGATATGCAAGTAAGGATTCTCACTTTCCATCCCATGGAAAGTAGGTAGAAGTGGCACAATATGTGGTCGAATCACTAGTTGCTCTATAGGAGGCACTATACATGACGATGCACTCATATGAGGTGGATGCATGCGGTCCCTCATGGATCGAAATGCGTTGAGATTGTCCTCTTGACCATGTTGACTATGTTGATCTTCAGATGGCGCATCCATGACGTTCAAACACAATTCTAACTCTATTTTGTGAGGAGTTTCAATTTTCACCAGTCTTCCCCCACTATCTCATATCCAATAGGGCATGCACAACTAGAAATTACTGAAACATAAACACAAACAAAGAAAACAAAAGACGAACAATTCTAGAAAAAAAAAATTAAGATTAACGAAGACTAGATAAAAAATAAACTAAAACAGAAACAAATAAAAAGGAAAAAATAAAAAGAGTTAGTAAAAGAAAAGAAAAATCACCAAACTTGTGATGAAAATCACAAGTGTTCTGGAAAGGTCATATCACTATACTATGGCGCCATCCCCGGCAACAGTGCCATTTGATTCGTCCCATAGCGGTTGTTCCATTTGATTCTGGCCCAGACGAGTGTCATCAACAAAATTTATAAACCTAAAACACCTTACACTAGGGTAGCATAGCTAGCATAGTATAGTGGCTCTAGGATCGTCCACAGGGATGGATTTTCATAGTACACGTGACATTAATTAAGGTATTGAACTGGTGGTTTTCCTTAAAAAGTTAGCTTTAAAAGAAAACATAATTTTGGGTGAAAAAGATTGATTTTAAGTCAACCAAAAATAGTAATTGAAATTGATTACAAAGAATTACAAAGAAAAGGTTTCTTGGAGTTTTAGGTCACTAGGTTCAGGTTCCTTAGGCAAAGGGGGAGATTCCGGATCTTTTCCTCGCGTTGGGGATAATAACATAAAGGATGGTTATCTCCCGAACCGGTGTGTATTTAGCAACTAAGATTTGATCCAACTGGTTCATTAAAAACTGTAGTTGCTTCCCTTTAATGGTTTTAAACACTAAAGACCTCTCATTGTGAATCATCTTCCAATGGCTCGTAAATGATAACTACTAGACATCCATGGATTCCATGGAGCTCATTAAGCTTACCAAGTATTGGCCATTCAAGGTGATTCTAACCTTGGACTACCTGTCAAAGGCTCGTAAGTGATAACTAATGGATCTCCATGGAGTCCGAAAAGCTTACCAAGTATTGGCCATTCTAGATAATCCTACTTTTAAACCACCTTCCAGAGGCTCGTAAATGATAACTAATGAATCTTCATGGAGTCTGAAGAGCTTACCAAGTATTGGCCCAAGTGATTTTAAGGAATTTTAAGTTACATAAAAAAAGAAACAAAAACCATTAATGGGTAACAACTCTCCTCATTTAAAGCAAGAAAAACTCCCACCTTTGTTTCCAGATCCTTTACCTAGTTTCCCTCAGTCCAAGAAACGAAAAACCTAGCCACTCATCCTCTGAGAAAACATCCTCAGAGGTTGTTTGGCTAGAAAGAAAATGAAATGCAAAATGAGAAGGTAAGGCAGAGCAAGGCTTTGTATATTTCTTACTAAGAGAATTTACAAGTGTATCAAGTGTAAAATCTATATGATATTCTATATCTTTACAAACAATGCAAAAGAATATATAGAGAGGTTTTTCCAATCTTCCTAACCAAGAAATCCTATCATTGGCTGATTACAAGGAGAAAATAGGAAATTACACAAAATATCTGGAGATAAAAATCTAACGGAGTCGGTGCACAAATATCTAAAAATTACACAGGAGAATTTCGCAGGCCATGCGAAATTTCGCATGGTGTGCAAAATTCAGTTTTGGCATGGTTCTTCAGCATTTGGCTTCGCAAGGCTTGCGAAATTCATTTTTCTCAGTCTTGCTCTTTATCCTGCAGTTTGTGCTCCTTTTAACATTTCGCATAGCCATGCGAAATTGCTGGTTGTTAAATTTCTTCTCTGATTCTCTTCCTTACATACTTGATTGGATTGACAACCTATTGCCATGGATTTCACAACGTTCTCCCTCATTCTTGGCTTGCTTTAATGATCAAAAAGCTATCAAAAACACCAAAACTTGCCAAAAATTGATTAGAAACACTTGCAAGGGTCCTTAATGTGTCAATTGAGTTAAAAGGTAGTAACTACTACTCAAAAGTGTTTAAAATAGTTAATTTCAAGCTATAAAAGAGTACTTTTTTAGTAGTAATCAATGATGTCATTCTTTTTCATGCAACATCGATCGCCAAAGAAGAATATGTCATCTACCTCCTTTGGTATTCGCCCTTCAGCTCCTCTTTCTGAGCAGCAAACCCCTCCTGAAGCTCTTCTATTTCCTTCCTCAACCGCTCGTTCTCCTGCTCGACCTTCTTGCACTTAGCCTCTGTCGCATCCCCTTTCTCTCTTAGCGGCGTGCCTCAGCATTGGCCGCCTCTCTCTCCTCCTCTGCCTTTCTTAGTAACTTGGCTACCTCATTAGTAGCCTTCTAAGCAGCAACAAGCTCGCCCTCTTCCAGCTTTAGGTTGGAGCGGAGTTCTTCATTGCCGTCCATTTGCTGGATAACGAACGCCCTCATGGCTTCAGCAACCTCCAACCTTTTGAAGAGCAGAGTATGCTACCGCATTAAAGGCTAAGGAACCATAAACTAAAGAGAGGTAAGACTTACCACTTCCATCGTCTTAGTAGCCGTATAATCCTGCATAGTCTGAATGTAGAAGACGACTAATTCTGGACTGTCGTTTGGAAGTCGGGCTGCAAAAGAAATGGGAAGATTGTCGTTTAGATCCACCGTGACCCACTTAGTGAGTAGGAAAAAGTCCCCCATGCTGGTCATAGGAGGTTCGGCCTCGATGAAGCAGGGAACCTGCTTCAGCAATTTGGCCATCTCCTTCCTATCGGGAGCACGAGGCACCTGAGGATGTGGAGGAACAGAGGCCACGCACTTAGCAAAGTCATCACTAAGAGGAGTCGGTCCAGTAGAAGCCCTGTCTTGCTCAGGGCGAGCATATTTTCCAATAAGAGGCCTTTACGGTCGGCACATGACTGGGCCTCGCAGCATCAGACGAGGACTTTGGCGCTGGGGGAATGTCTGGAACGGGCACTATGCGGGGTACCTCATCACAAGATTTCTTGGTAGGAGGAGAAGCAACTGCGATGGATTCAGAGAGGTGCTTGCGTTGCCTCTCCTTAAAGCCGGCTCTTAAGTTCGCTACCATGTCTTCCTCTTCCTCTGCTTCACAGATAATACAAAGCACCATAGGTTCAACCTCTGTCTTCGGATCGGTCCTTGCAGAAAGCGAGTCAGCCATTGAATCCTGCGTAGTGCTGGCCGCGAAGGAAAATGTAGAAGCTAAGGTAGGTGGAGATTCGAGTGGCGAGGATGACACCTTTTGAGTGGGCTAAGCAACAAGTTTCTTCTTCTTGGCTGGGAGGCTGACGGTAGAGCTAGTGGTCAGACAGTTTCCGCCTGGAGCTTGCCTTAGCGTCCCCTCCTAATGCTTCTTCTCTTTCTGGTCTAGTTAGTCTTGGCATGCCTTTGCGTCTGCCACATGCACGAACTTGTAGAAATGGAGGTTCTTCATCATGCGGTGCTCACCAGGCACCAAGACCTTAGGGGTTGAATGAGAAAGGATGGGGATATGGCTGACACTTCCGGACCACTACCAGCAGATTCTAGTCAATCAAAAGGGTCTGATAATTCCGCTCACTTGTAGATATCACAAACAACTTGTTAAGGAGATCAAAGGAGGCCTTCTCCACCCATTCCACGAGCCGACCTCTCTGCTCCTTACCTACACCATGTAAGACAAAAAAACATCAATAACAAGTCTGCAGTTAGGGAGCTACAAGAAATAGGCAAAAAAGCTGCAACCTATTCTACCTGAAATCTGCAATGAGCGACGCATTGGAAATTTCGGTCCAAATGCTCAAGTAAGCCAGCCTAAGGACCAAAAACCAAGACGTGCCCCCTAACCCCGCCCTTGTTGGAATCTGGAAGCCCAGTCACCAACTGGAAAGAGGGAATGTGAGCGAACAAGTTAAATATTCCTTTACAGCTCATTTTCATCATATAAACGAAAAAGACCTTTAGCAAGGAGAGGTCTAGATGGAAGGGCATGTCTAGGATGCTGCACCCAATCAGTACCCTAATAGCATTCGGGTGAATAAAGGCTGGAAGGATCTTGGTGAAGTGAAGAAACTGCTTGAACAGTGAAGGCAATGGGAAGCAAAACCCAACATTGAACTGCTCTTTGGTGAAGTAGATGGCATTGTTGAGATTGCTTCTCAATAGGCATGGGATCACCATCTACCAAAAGTATAGAAATACCATTCGGAATGCAAAAACGCTCCTAAAACTCCCATTCAGAAAGAAGTTCAGTGGGGAGCTCCACCTAAGTGCGTCCGACACCCACACCATTTCGACCACCTTTCTAGTCTTTATCAGCCACACTGGTGGAAGCAATATCGCCTCTTGTTGACATTCTGAAGCAATGGGCTGCGTGAGACCTACACGGCATAACGCCAATTATTAGAAAATAGTCACCCAGTCCTTCTGCTAATAGGTAGTGCCTCAAATGTACAACAATCAGCCTACACAGGTCTAAATCCCACACTTAAGCAAGTTACCTAGCCCAGCTTGCAAAGCAAGCCCTAACCAAGAATTTTCCCCCTACCATACCACCACAATAGCCTCAAGCCAAAAGGCCTGGGTATACCCTTCAAGGGACCAATAGAATAGAAACATGAGAAAAAACCCTAGTTCTAACAAGCACTACCAGTCTTTTCCCCAACGGCGACTACCTTCTCCAAAAAGACACGAAACCTTACATTTTGGACCTCACAGCATCCATTTTGTACCCAAAAAATCACAAACTCCAAAAACAAATCCCAACAGCAACCAAATGAACAGTAAAAATGAAGAAGCCAATGCAAAGGAAGAACAGGCTTACCAAAATCTAGAAAAAGTGTCCGCTAACAAAGATGAGGCTCGCTTGAAGTAAGATTGGGAAAGAAAATGAAACCGCAGGAAGAGGTGATTGGCGACCAAAGTTGCAGCAACGGAAATACAGAAGACTGAAGAAAAAGGAAAAGCTCCAGAGCAAGAAATATCTAAAAAATGGTAACCTGATTACTACTCAAAAAGTGCTATTTTGTAGCCTGTAATTAACTCTTTTAAACACTTTTGAGTAGTAGTTATTACATTTTAACTCAATTGGCATGTTAAGGACCCTTGTAATCATTTCTAACCAAATTGTGTTAAGTTTTGGTGTTTTTGATAGCTTTTAGCTACACCAAAGCAATCCGAGAATGAGGGAGATCTTTATATAGGTCATGGCTGATTCGCGAAGGCCCAGTCGGGTATTTTAATCAAAAATATTTATAAAACCTATTACCTCATACTAGCGTAGCAAAGCTACTATAGTATAGCAGCTCTAGGGTCGAACTCTGGGATGGGTTTTCACTCTACCAGTGATAGACTCAAGATTAGAAATTGAATATGATGATTTCCTTTGTCAAAAACTTAAAGTTTAAAAGAAAATAAAATTTGTTTTGAAAGTGGTGTTTGAAACTAAACTAACATATAACTAGGTAAAAATGGAAGAAAGAAAGTCTCTCAGAGCTAAAGGTTGCTAGGATCAAGTTCAGAATGCAAAGTGGGAAATTCCGGATTTTTCTCCTCGCATTGGGGAAAACAACATAAAGGATGGTTGTTTCCCGAACCGGTATAGGTTTAACAATGAAGATTTAATCCATAAAAAGTCAATAGAAATGGTAGTCAAGTTCCATTAATGGCTTTAGGCACTATGGGTCTTCACCTCGAGCCACTTTCCAATGGCTCGTACATGATAACTAATGGTCTTATGTGAATCTAGCAATAAGTATCCACAGAGGCCTAAAAGCTTATCATGTATTGGCCATTCAAAGTGATTCTAAGGGATTTAAAGCAAAACTTTAGGTTTAAAAGCCATTTATGAACTCCAACTACCTGTATTTAAGGCATGAGAGTTTTCCACTTTTGCATCTGGACTTTTCACCTAGCTTCCTTCACTCCAAGAAACTAAAGGTTTAGCCTCTCATCCTCTGGGAAAACATCCTCAGAGGTGTTTGGCTTCCAAGAAAAAGAAAAATAGAAAAGAGAAAAGGAAAGCAAAGAGAGCTCTGTATTTTCTCCCGAGGAATATTTTTCTAAGTGTAAAATATACATACATGTCTTCGAGAGATGATTTCCACCCCTCTTATAGTCTTTACAAAGCAAAGCCTGTGATTGGCTAAATACAGGGATAAGAAAGGAATTTACATCAAAAAATACAGAAGAAAAGATCTTATGTGGAGTCGGCAAAACAGAGGAGATTTCGCACCAAAGTCGCATGGGCTGGTGCGAAATTCGCACTTGCATGGGCTGGTGCGAAATTAGCACTTGGATGAGCTGGTGCGAAATTCGCACTTGGATGAGCTGGTGCGAAATTCTCTCTCAGCTTGACACAGTTGTCTTCCAAAGGCCATATCTTCCTCATTTCAGCTCCAAATCGTACACGGTTTGAAGCATTGGATTCTTGACTTCCAGAGCTTTCCAACGGTATATAGCATGCAGAAAATAGACTTCGAAAAGTGCTCCAAAAGTGGGAAAAAAGACTGCAGATGCGGTCCTCTGTTTTCTTCACTCTGATTTCCTCTTTACTTCTCTCCTTTACTTGGCTTGCCTTAATGATCCAAAAAGCTGTCAAAACACTAAAACTAACCACAAATATGATTAGAAGTCATATCCTTAACATGCCAATTGGAACAAAAATGGAGAACTACTACACAAAAGTGCTTAAAACATAATGAATTAAAGGTGCAAAATAGCACTTTTTGGGTAGTAATCAATGGCAAAGCAATTGTAAGCTCAAATTCATGAAGAACCAAGCTTTAGAGCTTCGTGACCCCTTTGCCAAAGCCAATCAAGTATGCACGGAGGAAAAACAGAGTGAAGAAAAAACAGAGCATAGCAGCTGTAGTCTTCTTTCCCACTTTTGGAGCACTTCCCAAAGTCCATTTTCTACATGCTATATACCGTTTCAAAGCTCAAGAAGTCAAGAATTCAATGCTCTAAACGGTGTACAAGTTGGATCTGAAATGAAGAAGTTATGGCCTTTGGAAGACAACTGCGTCCAGCTGAAGGACAAATTCGCACCTTGCGAATTTGGAACTCTAGCGTGCGAAATCTGAAGCTTACCTTGCGAAATGGGAATGAAGCGCAAACACACAGTCACAGAGAGGGCCAACTTGCGAAAATGGTTTTCCAACTTGCGAAAGTGACCTTCATAGTGCGAAAAGGGAATCCAAGTTGCGAAATCAACTTGCGAGATTTTCACAAGTCACCATGCAGCGTGCGAAATCTTCATGCGAACTGGAGAACTTGCGCACCGACTCTTTTGGATATTTTTCTTCAAATATTTTGTGTTTAAATCTCATTTTTCTCCTTGTAATCCAAAACTCATGTAATTCCTTAGCTAGGAAGGAATGAAAGAAGGGTAAATAACCTTCCTATATATATACTCTCTTGTAATCACTGAAAAACTGGGGGAGTTTTTCCAGAGAGCAAATTTTGTATAGTTTTAAAAGTAATACATAGAGCTTTGCTCTACCTTACCTTCTCTTTTTGTTTTTGCTTATAATTATGTTTTCTAGCAAATCAACCTCTGAGATGTTTTCTCAGAGGATGATTGGCTAGGCTTTTTGTTCCACGGGTGAAGGAAGCTAGGTAAGGTACCGGATGCAAAGAGTGAGTTTTTGTTGTTTCCATTTTTAATGAAGAGAAAGTGTGACCCGTTAATGATGTTTATATTTTTAGTTAACTAGGATTACCATGAATAGCTAATACTTGGTAAGCTTTCGGATTCCATGGATTCTTATTGCTTGCAATCTTGCTCCATGGAGGTCTAATTGTTATCTCTTGTTCGCTTGTGAAGGATGATCCGATGTTAAGGATCACCTTGAATGGCAAATACTAGGTGAGAGGTACGAGCCATTGCAAGGTGTGTCAGTGAGAGGAATTTAGTGTTGACATCATTAATGGTAAGCATCTGTACCACACCGGTTCAGGAAATAACTATAGGTTAAACCCCGAATGCGAGGAAAAGATTCAAGTGACCGGAATCTCCTCTCTTGTATTTGGTACCTGATCCTAGTAACCTGAAATCCCGAGGAACACTTTCCTTTCTAATTAATTTCAGTAATTTTTATGTTTGGTTAGCTTAAAATCATTTGTTCACATTCAAACTTTTGTTTTCTTTTAAAGCTAACCTTGAAATGAAAAAGCACCAATTTTGATTTTGAAGCAATATCAGTTGTCAAGTGAAAACCCATCTCTGTGGACGATTCTAGAGCCACTATACTATGCTAGCTAAATGCTACCCCGGTATATGGTGAAATAGGTTTATAAATTTTGTTGATTACTCCCGCCTAAGGATTGAGATCAAAGCACATCAATTGAGTTGAATCAATTGGTACACCAATCGGGCACGAATCAAATGGCGTCGTTGCCGGGGATGGTGCCACTTAACAGTGATATAATCGGTTCAGAATACTTGTGATTTTCATCACAAGTTTGGTGAATTTTCTTTTCACTAACTTTTTCTTTGCTTTTTATTTTAGTAATATCTATTTCTCTTTTTAGTTTTTGTCTAGTTATTGCTAGTTGTGCATGCCATATTGGATACGAGATAGTGGGGGAAGGCTTGTGAAAATCAAAAATCCTCACGAAACACAGTTGGAATTGGAAGTGGAAGTCATGGAAGCTACACCTGCAGATCAGCATAGCCACCATGGGCACCAGGACAATCCCAATGAATTCAGATCAATGAGGGATCGCATGCACCCACCTCGTATGAGTGCACCATCATGCATAGTGCCTCTTACAGAGCAACTAGTGATCAGACCACATATCGTGCCACTTCTACCTACTTTCCATGAGATGGAAAGTGAAAATCCCTATGCACATATTAAAGAATTTGAAGAATTTTTCAACACATTCCAAGAAGGAGGGTCTTCAATCAACAAGATGCGGTTGAAGCTATTTCCTTTCACTTTGAAGGACAAAGCAAAAATTTGGCTGAATTCCTTAAGGCCAAGGAGTATCCAAACTTGGACTGATATGCAAGCTGAATTCCTCAAGAAATTCTTTCCCACTCATAGGACCAATGGCTTGAAAAGGCAAATCTCAAACTTCTCAGCTAAGGAGAATGAGAAATTTTATGAGTGTTAGGAGAGGTACATGGAAGCTATCAATGCTTGCCCTCATCATGACTTTGATACTTGGCTATTGGTGAGCTATTTTTATGACGGTATGTCTTCCTCAATAAAGCAACTCCTAGAGACTATGTGTGGAGGAGATTTCATGAGTAAGAATCCGGAGGAGGCCATGGATTTCTTGAGCTATATAGCTGAAGTTTCAAGGGGATGGGATGAACCAAACAGAGGAGAAGTTGCAAGAATGAAGTCTCAATCAAATACTCTTAATGCTAAGGCAAGGATGTATACCTTGAATGAAGATACCGATATAAAAGCAAAAGTTGCAGCCATGATAAGAAGATTGGAGGAGCTAGAACTGAAAAAGGTACGTGAAGTGCAATCCGTTTCAGACACACCAATGCAAGCTATGCCATGTTCCATTTGTCAATCATGTGAACACTTGGTGGAGGAGTGTCCAACACTTCCAGATGTCAGAGAGATGTTTGGAGACCAAGCCAATGTTATTGGACAATTCAAGCCCAATAACAATGCTTCATATGGAAATACCTACAACTCAAATTGGAAGAATCATCCAAATTTTTCTTGGAAACCAAGAGCACCTCAGTACGCGCAACCAAGTCAAGCATCTCAACCAACTTCAAATCTTGAGCAAGCAATAGTTAATCTGAGCAAGGTCGTGGGAGATTTTGTTGGAGACCAAAAATCCATCAATACTCAACTCAATCAGAGAATTGACAGTGTGGAGAATGCATTGAACAAAAAGATAGATGGAGTGCAAAATGATCTATCTCAAAAGATGGATAATCTCCAATATTCAATCTCAAGACTCACAAACCTCAACACAGTACAAGAGAAGGGAAGGTTTCCTTCTCAACCTCACCAAAATCCAAAGGGTATCCATGAAGTGGACACTCAAGAGGGAGAATCTTCCCAGGTGAGAGATGTCAAAGCAATGATCACTCTGAGGAGTGGTAAGGAGGTTGAGCTACCAACAACCAAGTCCAAGCATGAAGAGTTGAAGAAAGAAGAGGAGAAACAAAAGAAGGAGGAGACCAAATCAAAGAGAAAAGAAATAGAGGATTATAAACCCTTTGTGAATGAAAATCCGGAGAAGAAGACTCTAATCAAGGAAGATATGATGGAAAAGCACATGCCTCCACCATTTCCTCAAGCTTTACATGGGAAGAAGGCAATCAACAATGCTTCTGAAATTCTTGAAGTATTAAGGCAAGTGAAGGTCAATATTCCACTGTTAGATATGATTAAGCAAGTTCCAACGTATGCAAAATTCCTAAAAGACTTGTGCACTATAAAAAGGGGGTTGAATGTGAATAAGAAGGCCTTCTTGACTGAGCAAGTAAGTGCCATCATACAATGCAAGTCACCTGTGAAGTATAAAGATCCGGGCTGTCCTACCATTTCGGTGATGATTGGAGGCACGCAAGTGGAGAAAGCTTTGTTAGACTTGGGAGCAAGTGTGAATTTGCTACCATACTCCGTCTACAAGCAATTGGGACTTGGTGAATTGAAACAAACATCGATCACTCTATCCTTAGCTAATAGATCAGTGAAGACTCCAAGAGGCATTATTGAGGATGTCCTAATTCAAGTTGATAATTTCTACTATCCCGTAGATTTTGTTGTTCTTAATACGGATCCAATTGCAAAAGGGACTAATTGCGTTCCTATTATTCTTGGAAGACCATTCTTAGCTACTTCAAATGCAATTATCAATTGTAGGAATGGCCTCATGCAACTTACTTTTGGTAATATGACCTTGGAGCTCAACATTTTCAACCTATGCAAAAGGAAATTCAGTCCGGAAGATGAAGGTCCTGAAGAGGTGTGCATAATTGACACGCTAGTGGCGGAGCTTTGTGATCAGAAAATACAAGATAAATTGAATAAAAGTCTTGGGGATCTCGATGAAGGGTCATCTGAGCCTTTAGAGATGCTTGCTACTCCACCATCCTGGAGGAAGATAGAAGATATTCTATCTTTATTCAACAAGGAGGAGACACATGGAGCTGTTGAAGAAGGACCCCCGAAGCCTACATTGAAGCCACTTCCTACGGAGTTGAAATATGCATATTTAGAAGAGAATGAAAAGTGCCCTGTTGTAATATCTTCATCTCTTACCAATGATTAGGAGGAGTCTTTACTTGAAGTACTCAAGAGATGTGATAAAGCAATAGGATGGCAAATATCAGACTTGAAAGGTATTAGCCCTTTAGTTTGTACACATCACATATACATGGAAGAGGAAGCTAAACCTGTTCGTCAGCCTCAGAGGAGATTGAATCCCCATATGCAAGAGGTGGTGCGAACTGAAGTTTTAAAGATACTTCAAGCCGGTATAATCTACCCCATATCAGATAGCCCATGGGTGAGTCCTACTCAAGTAGTGCCAAAAAAATCAGGGATCACAGTGGTGCAAAATGATAAGGGAGAAGAAGTTTCCACACGCCTCACTTCAGGTTGGAGGGTGTGTATTGATTATAGAAGATTGAATGCTGTGACAAGGAAGGATCATTTTCCATTACCATTCATTGATCAAGTGCTTGAAAGAGTCTTAGGCCATCCTTTTTATTGTTTCTTGGATGGTTACTCCAGGTATTTTCAAATTGAAATAGCTGTTGAAGAACAGGAGAAGACAACATTTACTTGTCCATTTGGAACCTATGCCTATAGAAGAATGCCTTTCGGGTTATGCAATGCACCTGCAACATTCCAAAGATGCATGTTGAGTATTTTTAGTGATATGGTGGAGCGCATCATGGAAGTCTTCATGGACGACATCACCATTTATGGAAGCACATTTGAGGAATGTCTATTTAACTTGGAGGTTGTTCTAAACCGATGCATTGAAAAAGATTTGGTGCTTAATTGGGAGAAATGCCATTTCATGGTACGCCAAGGTATTGTCCTTGGCCATATAATCTCCAACAAAGGCATTGAAGTTGATAAAGCAAAGGTGGAAATAATTGGCAAGTTACCATCACCAACAACTGTCAAAGGGGTAAGGCAATTCCTTGGTCATGCTGGGTTCTACAGGAGGTTCATCAAGGATTTTTCTAAACTTTTGAGACCTCTTTGTGAACTATTGGTGAAGGATGCTAAATTCGAGTGGGATGAAAGATGTCAAAAGAGTTTTGATCAATTGAAGCTATATTTGACAACCACTCCAATAGTGAAAGCTCCTAATTGGCAACTACCTTTTGAGATAATGTGTGATGCTAGTGATTTTGCTATAGGAGCTATTCTTGGTCAAAGAGAAGATGGGAAGCCCTATGTGATTTATTATGCAAGCAAAACTTTGAATGAAGCACAAAGAAACTACACAACTACTGAGAAAGAATTGCTAGCTGTAGTTTTTGCTTTAGACAAATTTCGAGCTTACTTAGTGGGGTCTTCCATTGTGGTTTTCACTGACCACTCAGCTTTGAAGTACTTATTGACAAAGCAAGATGCAAAAGCAAGGCTAATTAGATGGATTCTTTTACTACAAGAATTCAATCTCCAAATCAAGGACAAGAAAGGAGTCGAGAATGTGGTAGCTGACCACCTCTCAAGGTTAGTTATAGCACATAATTCTCATGGGTTACCAATCAATGATGATTTTCCAGAGGAGTCTCTAATGTTGATAGAAGATGCCCCTTGGTATGCACATATTGCTAACTACTTAGTTACTGGTGAAGTCCCAAGGGAATGGAAAGCACAGGACATGAGGCATTTCTTTGCCAAAATTCATGCCTATTATTGGGAAGAACCTTTTCTTTTCAAGTATTGTGCAGATCAAATAATAAGAAAGTGTGTCCCTGAACAAGAGCAACAAGGGATCCTTAGTCATTGCCATGGAAGTGCTTATGGAGGTCAATTTGCCTCTCAGAAAACAGCTATGAAAGTGTTGCAATCAGGTTTCAGCTGGCCATCACTTTTCAAAGATGCTCATACCATGTGTAGGAGTTGTGACAGATGTTAAAGACTTGGGAAGTTGACTCGAAGGAATCAGATGCCAATGAGCCCCATTTTAATAGTTGATATCTTTGATGTATGGGGCATTGACTTCATGGAGCCCTTCCCTATGTCCTTTGGTAACTCTTATATATTGGTGGGAGTAGATTATGTTTCCAAATGGGTTGAGGCAATCCCCTGTAAACATAATGATCATAGAGTGGTTCTCAAGTTTCTTAAAGAGAACATCTTCTCTAGATTTGGGGTGCCCAAGGTCATAATCAGTGATGGAGGTACACACTTTTGCAACAAGCCTTTTGAAGCTCTCTTAGCCAAGTATGGGGTGAAGCACAAGGTATCTAACCCTTACCACCCTCAGACATCTGGACAAGTGGAGTTAACCAACAGGGAAATCAAAAATATATTGATGAAGGTGGTGAGCACAAGCAGAAGAGATTGGTCTGTTAAGCTCCCTGATTCACTATGGGCTTACAGGACGGCTTACAAAACCATTCTTGGAAAAATCAAGAAAAATTGAAGGAGAATCTTAAGGAGCAAAACAGGGGAACAATAGCTTTGGAATTCAAGGTGCGAAAATTTCGCACCTTGGAATTTCAAGTTGCAAAAATCCAAGCAAGGTGCGAAAATCCAAAACCCAATTTCGCACACCACTGTTCATGGTGCGAAATGGTTTCGCACAGTGCGAACCACCCCTCAGGCACACGAGTGCCATCACCTCAAGTAGCGATATGGTTTCGCACAGTGCGAATCAAGGTGCGAAAATTTTCACACACCACTGTTTAAGGTAAGAATTCTCTTTCCGAAATGCGAAATTAAATTCCAAAGTGCGAAAATCCAAAAACTAAATTCGCACACCACTGTTCATGGTGCGAAATGGTTTCGCACAGTGCGAACCACCCCTTCGACACACGAGTGCCATCACCTCAAGTAGCGAAGTGGTTTCGCACAGTGCGAAACAAGGTGCGAAACAAATTCGTACGGTGCAAATTTATAGTGCGAAAAGCACTTTCAGGTGCGAAAAATTCGCACGATGAGTTTTTAGAGTGCGAATATCATTCCTTGGGTGCGAAAATTTTGCACCTTGAAATCTAAGGTGCGAAAAATTTCGCACACCACTGTCTTGGGTACGAAATTTTATTTTTTTTTAGTGCGAAATTGCCCAACTGACTTTTAAAACTCGTTTTAAAAAGCCAAGGACTCAAATTTTTTCAATTCCAATCAGCCTCTTCAGCTTCTGAGGGTTTTTATAAACCTCTAACTCGTCAAATTCCACCCCACCCCCTCATTTTAAAACCAAAAGGCCAAAAGTTCAGGAGACACCAGCCCCGCGCGTCCAATTGGAATTCTCTGGAAAGCACCTACAGCCCTTTCTCTTGCTTTTCGGCCATGGCTAAGACACGAGGAGGCCATTCCGCCTCTCCATCTGCTCCACCCTCTAGACCGCGCATGTCACTCACACAAGGCGACATCTCTCAGGGCACTCAGGATCCTACCGTCCCACCATCTGAGGAAGAGACGCATCAAGGCCCTCCTCAGCGCCGGTACCAGACTAGACGGCCACCCACTACACCCGTGGCTGACTCTTCCACAGCCAAGAAGCCAGCCACTCGCTCGCCTACAAAGAAAGCTAAGTTTTCGGGTCCAGGGGAGTCATCCGAGCCACCACAGACAGAGCCGCCTTCCACTGAGCCTCAAATTCCTGTGGGTATTCCTTTGGCCACCATTATCAAACGGCCAATGCTCGCCTCATCCACCATTGAGGGCAATTTGGATTGCCGGGATAGGTCATTTCAATCCGAGCTATGGTTTGACATAGCCGTTTTCAGAGAGCAGCCAGAGCTCAGAGACTCATTTCGTCTACTACAGAGATATCATATGGAGCATCTGCTGGCCCCTCGACTGTTCTACTATCCCAGAGTAGTTTTAGATTTTTATTAGTCTATGACTACTCGAGGCGTCCGGGACCCTACTCTCATTCATTTCGCTATTGATGGACGTCAGGGCATTATTGGAGCTCGCCACATTGCTGAGGCCCTCGATATCCCCTATAAGCCTGTGAGTTAGGCAGATTTCAGAGTGTGGTCAGGTTTTTCTCAGAGGGATATGGTTCACATTTTGTCTAGAGGGACATCTACCGCCTCCGTGCTGATGAGAAAGGAGCTTCCATCTGGGATGCTCCTTATTGATGTACTCTTGCGCTCCAACATCTTCCCACTTCAGTATAAAGTGCAGCGAAGAGGAGCTATACTCGAGGCGCTATTCAAGATCTCTGAGGGTTATTATTTTGGCCCTCATCATTTGATCATGGCTTTACTTCTTCACTTTGAAGAGAAGGTCCATAGGAGGAAACTTCAGAGAGCAGATTTCATCCCTCTACTGTTCCCGAGGCTTCTCTCACAGATTTTAGAGCGTCTGGGCTATCCTACAGAGCCTCATCTAGAGCGGTGATTCCATTGTCGAGAGGAGTTTTCTCTCGACAAATGGAAGCATTTGGCCAACTATTTTGCACTTCTGGACGTCCCAGATCTGCCTATACCACCAGAGCCCGCACAGGAGGAGCAGTCACCTGGAGCCCCACAAGGTGAGATTCTAGCTGATATCATTCCGCCTCCCCCTGTAGCACCCACTTCCGCGCCCACACATGAGCCTACACCTGCTACTCCTTCTACCATGTCAGATACTCCCCCAGTCAGGCCAGCTTCATCAACACCCTCTCCTTCATCTGAGCCCACTATCACTGTATCTCTTACGGAGTTCCGAGGGTTGGTACATTCATTCCAGACGTTAAGCACCACCCAGGATGCTCTCTTACAGCAGATGGCAGTTATCCAGAGACATCAGGACCAACTCATTGCTACTCAGGCCCAGCATACTACCATACTTCTTCAGATCCAATAGCATCTGGGCATGCATCCATTACCTGAGCAAGATAGACCTGACCCATCTACGCCTCTACCACCAGATGCGGAGACCACGCCAGCTGAGCAGACCCTTCCATCAGTGGAGACCATAGCAGAGCCTTCATCTCCACATGATCCCACTCCCATATGATCATCTATCTATGTTTATTTTGTATTTCCTTTATATTAGACTTGTAAATCCCATCTTTTTTATGTTTTATATACTGGGATTGGATGTATTACTTCAGCATCATACATATTGTACTTTTTCCAAGTAATACATATTTACATCGATCATTTCTTCTATTATGCCTTATGTTATATTTCCTATACTCATAACTCTTATATTTTTGAAACATGTGGTTTCCCTTACTTCAATCAGACTCCATGCCCATCAGGAGGTACCACTTCCTCCCTTTATTTTTTAATCGCTCTTGCAACATTGGGGACAATGTTCACCTTGGTTAGGGGGAGAGTTGAGGAAGGAAGTTTTGTTATTAATGCTAAGTTATTTTGGTAATTTAGTTCCTTTTTGCTTAATTTTTAAAATTTTTAAAAGTTTTTATTCTACTCTCCATGGTTATTAAGGAAAAAATTTCAAAATGAAATGGGAGAAATTGAATTTTTGTCTTTTTACTTGAAACTTAGAGTTGTATTATGCTTATTGAAGTAGATGAATTATTGAACTCCTTTTGATTTCAACCTTATTTCTTCCACTTTAAGCTATTCACACACTATGCACACTAGGTTCCGTTTATAAGATGAAAAACTATTTTCCCCCTTGACTTAGGAAAATTTAGACTTGGTACCTTTAACCTCATTTTAATAGTGTTGAGACACCTTATAAAAGGCCAATGAGCCTTTGAAAAAAAAAGAAAGAAAAAGAAAAATGTTTTACTTGCCTTGAAACCCGAGCAAGGTCTGAGGGGTATATGGTGAAAATCTTTAAAACCTGGTGCCTTAAACCTTCATTGGTTGGGAGTCACCGACCTCAATGCTCGTTACATGGGTGAATGGGTGGAGTTTAACATACTGTAGGTGCTTGGGTATTTAAATTCATTCTCAAAAGTCCGGGGTAAAATCCGAGGAGTTAGTGGTTGAAAGATCCTTAAAGCTTGATGCCCTAAACCTTGATTGGTTGGGAGTTATCGATGGACCCCCGTTACATGGACAATTTAGAAAAGAATACCTTTAAGCTTTGCACTCCTACAAAAAAAAAATTGTGAAATAAAAGAGGTGCCTTCTTAGCCTATTGGAGGTTGATCAGTTTGCTAAGATTTGAAAAGAACTAGGTTGAGGGGAGAGATTAGTTTAAAATCCTATATTCGGAAACTATAAGTAACACATAGATTTTTGTGGAAGAGTAAGGATTGGACCTTTGGGAGTGGAAATTATTTTGAAGCTTAAATTTGCATAATGCCTACTCTGTATGAATTGTGATTAGGCAAGTTATTTGATAGCCCCTATTGAAGTTTGAGTTTTATTTCTTTAATGTTCCATGTGAGATTTTGATCAGTCATGCCACTTGAAATTTTTTGGAGTGATTAGCACGATTTTGTAAATTATATTACTTTTATTTTTATTTTTTCTCTCCTTCATTGCTAAGGGACTAGCAAAATGTCGGTTGGGGGGAGTGATTACTACTCAAAAAGTGCTATTTTGTAGCTTGTAATTAAATCTTTTAAACACTTTTCAGTAGTAGTTATTACCTTTTAACTCAATTGGCATGTTAAGGACCCTTGCAATCATTTCTAACCAAATTGTGTTAAGTTTTGGTGTTTTTGATAGCTTTTAGCTACACCAAAGCAATCCGAGAATGAGGGAGATCTTTATATAGGTCATGGCAAAGCAATTGTAAGCTCAAATTCATGAAGAACCAAGCTTTAGAGCTTCGTGACCCCTTTGCCAAAGCCAATCAAGTATGCACGGAGGAAAAACAGAGTGAAGAAAAAACAGAGCATAGCAGCTATAGTCTTCTTTCCCACTTTTGGAGCACTTCCCAAAGTCCATTTTCTACATGCTATATACCGTTTCAAATCTCAGGAAGTCAAGAATTCAATGCTTTAAACGATGTGCAAATTGGATCTGAAATAAAGAAGTTATGGCCTTTGGAAGACAACTGCATACAGTTGAAGGACAAATTCGCACCTTGCGAATTTGGAACTCCAGCATGCGAAATCTGAAGCTTACCTTGCGAAATGGGAATGGAGCGCAAACACACAGTCACAGAGAGGGCCAACTTGAGAAAATGGTTTTCCAACTTGCGAAAGTGACCTTCATAGTGCGAAAAGGGAATCCAAGTTGCGAAATCAACTTGCGAGATTTTCGCAAGTCACCATGCAGCGTGCGAAATCTTCATGCGAATTGGAGAACTTGCGCACCGACTCTTTTGGATATTTTTCTTCAGATATTTTGTGTTTAAATCTCATTTTTCTCCTTGTAATCCACAACTCATGTAATTCCTTAGCTAGGAAGGAATGAAGGAAGGGTAAATAACCTTCCTATATATATACTCTCTTGTAATCATTGAAAAACTAGGGGAGTTTTTCCAGAGAGCAAATTTTGTATAGTTTTGAAAGTAATACATAGAGCTTTGCTCTACCTTACCTTCTCTTTTTGTTTTTGCTTATAATTATGTTTTCTAGCAAATCAACCTCTGAGATGTTTTCTTAGAGGATGATTGGCTAGGCTTTTTGTTCCACGGGTGAAGGAAGCTAGGTAAGGTACCGGATGCAAAGAATGAGTTTTTGTTGTTTCCATTTTTAATGAAGAGAAAGTGTGACCCGTTAATGATGTTTATATTTTTAGTTAACTAGGATTACCATGAATAGCTAATACTTGGTAAGCTTTCGGATTCCATGGATTCTTATTGCTTACAATCTTGCTCCATGGAGGTCTAATTGTTATCTCTTGTTCGCTTGTGAAGGATGATCCGATGTTAAGGATCACCTTGAATGGCAAATACTAGGTGAGAGGTACGAGCCATTGCAAAGTGTGTCAGTGAGAGGAATTTAGTGTTGACATCATTAATGGTAAGCATCTGTACCACACCGGTTCAGGAAATAACTATAGGTTAAACCCCGAATGCGAGGAAAAGATTCAAGTGACCGGAATCTCCTCTCTTGTATTTGGTACCTAATCCTAGTAACCTGAAATCCCAAGGAACACTTTCCTTTCTAATTAATTTCGATAATTTTTATGTTTGGTTAGCTTAAAATCATTTGTTCACATTCAAACTTTTGTTTTCTTTTAAAGCTAACCTTGAAACGAAAAAGTACCAATTTAGATTTTGAACCAATATCAGTTGTCAAGTGAAAACCCATCTCTGTGGACGATCCTAGAGCCACTATACTATGCTAGCTAAATGCTACCCCGGTATATGGTGAAATAGGTTTATAAATTTTGTTGATTACTCCCGCCTGAGGATTGAGATCAAAGCACATCAATTGAGTTGAATCAATTGGTACACCAATCGGGCACGAATCATAACCCAAAAGGCCTGGGGTCCCCTATTTATAAGGGACCAAAACCCTAGGGATCCCAAAAGACAGGCCGCTTGGAAGCGCACCCCAAAACAACTCACCGCCTGTGCGACCTCGGTGAAAGCGAACCTCATTTAATCCCCCAAGCGACACGTGTCCCCAAGCATTGGAGTGATTCAAAGAGACATATGACTCGGCCACCTCTGTCCGGACATAGGTACACGGGTTAAAGGGGGCATTGTGGGGGCTCTCCTCCATGTGTCAATCCACGCCACTCCCCTTAATATTGCTCGGATAACTGCCACAGAGTCCAAATCCTTTCATCCGTACCACACAGGCTTGTGGCAAATGGCATCAGACTCCCTACGCGGGTAACATATTCTAGCCAGCTTTTAAGTCCCCCTTTGTACCTTATTTCCTCGATTAAGTGTTTAGTACCACTTTCTTGGTTAGGCGTTCAGAGCCATTTTGTTCCGTTAAGCGTTCAAAGCCACTTTCTCACTTTGTTGTTCATAACCACTTTCTTAGTTAGGTGTTTAGAGCCACTTTCTCAGTTAGGCGTTCAGGACCACTTTCTTAGTTAGGCGCTCCAACCAGTTCCCCCCTTAAGCATTCATAACCACTTTCTTCATTAGGAATTCGTAGCACTTTCTCACATAGTGATTCAGAGCCACTTTGTCATTGAAGAGTTTAGGACCACTTTCTCGGTTAGGCGTATAGAGCCACTTTCTCAATTGGGCATTTAGGAATACTTTCTCAATTAGGCCTTTTGTGACACTTTCTTCTTTAATCATTCAAAGCCATTTTCTAAGTTAGGCATTTAAAGGCACTTTCCTTATTAAGAGTTCAAAGCTACTTTCTAACTTAGGCATTCAGTGCCACCGTTTGAGTTAGGCATTCAAAGCCACATTCTCAATTAGGCGTTAAAAGTCACTTTCTCCATTAGGCATTTGGAGCCACTTTCTAATTTAGGTGTTCAAAGCCATTTTCTGACTTAGGCATTCAAAGTCACATTCTCAGTTAGGCGTTCAAAGCCACTTTCTTAGTTCAATATTAAGAGCCACTTTCTCAATTAGGCATTCAGTACTACTTTCTTGATTAGGCATTCAAAGCCACTTTCTGCATTAGGCATTGTGATCTACTTTCTTAGTTCAGTGCTCAGAGTCACTTTCTCAGTTAGGCATTTGGAGCCACTTTCTTATTTAGGTGTTCAGAGCCACTTCCTCACTTAGGAATTCAAAGCTACTTTTCCCATTAGGCATTGAAAGCCACTTTCTCCGTTAGGCATTTAGAGCTACTTTCTCAGTTAGGTGTTCAAGACAACTTTCTCTATTAGGCATTAAGAGCCACTTTCTCCATTAAGCATTTAGATTCATTTTCTCAGTTAGGCGTTCAGGGCCACTTTCATAGTTAGGCGTTCATAGCCACTTTCTTAGTTAGGAGTTTAGAGTTACTTTCTCAATTAGGCGTTCAGGACCACTTTCTTTGTTAGGCATTCCATGACACTTTGTCTGTTAGGCATTCAAAGCCACTTTCTTAGTTAGGTGTTCAAAGCCACTTTCTCAATTAGATGTTTTGGACCACTTTCTTGGTTTGGCGTTTCAGTCACTTCCCCACTTGTTCATAGCCATTTTCTCACTTAGGCGATTATATCCACTTTTTTAGCAGGCATTTAGAGCCACTTTCTTCCTTATGTGTTTGGAGCCACTTTCTGACTTATGCGTTTAGAACCAGTTTCTTAGTTAGGCGTTTAGAGCCACTTTCTCACTTAGGCATTCCGAACCACATTCTTGGTTCAGCGTTCCAACCACTTCCCCATTTATTCATAACCACTTTCTCCCTTAGGTGTTAAGAGCCACTTTCTCCCTTAGGCGTTCAGAGCCACCATCTCAGTTTTACTTTCAAATCCATTATCTCACTTAGCCATTCAAATCCATTTTCTTAATGAGGCCTTAAGGACCACTTTCTCAATTAGGCATTCATAGCCGTTTTCTCCACTTAACGATTGGAGCCACTTTCTGTGTTAGGTGTTCAGAGTTATTTTCTTAGTTATATGTTTAGAGCCACTTTCTCAATTAGGCATTCAGGACCACTTTCTTAGTTTGGCGATCGAAGCCACTTTCAGCTATAGTTGTTCAAAGCAACTTTCTCAATTAGGCGTTCAGAGCCAGTTTCTTCATGAGGCATTCGAAGCCACTATCTCACTTAGGCATTGACACTCACTTTCTTAATTAGGTGTTCAAAGCCACTTTCTCATTTCGGCGTTATGAGCCACTTTTTCAATTAGGCATTCCGAGCCACTTTCTCCATTAGAGGTTCCGAACCACTTTCTGACTTAAGCATTAAGAGACACTTTCTCAGATAGGCGTTACGATCCACTTTCTCAATTAGGTGTTCAGGACAACTTTGTTTGTTTGGAGTTGCTACCACTTCCTCACTTAGGCATTCAGAGCCACTTTCTCACTTAAGCTTTTAGAGCCACATTCTTAGTTTGAGGTTCAGAGCCACTTTCTCACTTAGGCATTCACAAGTACTTTCTTCGCTTAGCATTCATAGCCACTTTCTCCATTGGGTGTTTAGAGCTATGTTCTTCGTTAGGCATTTCGAGCCACTTTTTGCCTTAGGAGTTCAAAGCCACTTTCGCTATTAGGCATTTAAAGCCACTTTTTGATTTAGGCGTTTAAAGCCACTTTCAGAATTAGGCGTTCAAATCCACGTTCTCAATTAGGATTTCAGGACCACTTTCTCTGTTAGGCATTAAAGCCACATTCTCTGTTAGGCGTTCAAAGCCACTTTTCCCATTAGGCATTCAAAGCCACTTTCTTACTTAGGAGTTTAGAGCCACTTTCTTACACATGCATTTAGGGCGAATTTCTCAGTTTGGCTTTTAGAGCCACTTTCTTAGTTTGACGTTCAAGACCACTTTCTCGGTTAGGCATTCCAACCACTTTCCCACTTAGGCGTTCATAGCCACTTTCTCCCTTAGGTGTTTAGAGCCACTTTTTTCCTTAGGCGTTCATAGCCTTTTTTTTGCCTTAGGCATTCAAAGCCACCTTCTCAGTTTGACATTTAGAGCCACTTTCTCACTTCGGCGATCAGAGCCACTTTTTGAGTACACATTTAGAGTGACGTTCTCCGTTAGACATTTGGAGCCACTTTCTCACTTAGGCATTCAGAGCCACTTTCTCAGTTTGGCGTTTAAAGACACTTTCTCAATTAGGCATTTAGAGCCAATTTCTCAGTTAGTCGTTCAGGAACACTTTCTTAGTTTGGGGTTTAAAGCCACTTTTCCCATTATGCATTCAAAGCTAATTTCCTAAATTTCAATTAAGCGTTCAGGTCCACTTTCTTCGTTAGGCATTCAGAGCCACTTTCTTTATTAGGCATTCAAAGCCACTTTCTCAATTACGGGTTCAAAGCCACTCTCTTCATTAGGCGTTCAAAGCCACTTTCTGAGACAGTCGTTAAGAGTCATTTTCTCAGTTAGGCATTTCCAGCCACTTTATCTATTAGGCTTCAAGGACCACTTTTTCAATTAGGTGTTAAGAACCACTTTCTCAACTAGGTGTTTAGGACCACTTTCTTGCTTAGGCGTTCTATGACACTTTGTCCGTTAGGCATTGATTACAACTCAAAAAGTGCAATTTTGTAGCTTGTAATTAACTCTTTTAAACACTTTTGAGTAGTAGTTACTACCTTTTAACTCAATTGGCATGTTAAGGACCCTTACAATCGTTTCTAATCAAATTGTGTTAAGTTTTGGTGTTTTTGATAGTTTTTGATCACCAAAACAATTCAAGAATGAGGGAGATTTTTGTATAGAGCATGGCAAAGCAATTTGAAGCTCAAATTCATGAGGAAACCAAGCTTTGGAGCTTCGTAACCCTTTTCCAAAGTCAATCAAGAATGCAAGGAGGAAAAACAGAGAGAAGAAATTCATGAAGAAAAACAGAGGAGAGCAGTTGCAGTCTTCTTTCGCATAATTGGAGTACTTCCTAAAGTCCATTTTATACATGCTATATATCGTTTCGAAGCTCAGGAAGTCAAGAGTCCAACGCTTCAAATGGTGCACAAATCAGAGCTGAAATGAAGAAGTTATGATCATTGGAAAACAACTGCACCAAAGCTGAAAGGCAATTTCGCAAGCTGCGAAATCAACCTTGTCTTGCGAAATTTTCGCAGCCCACGTTGCATGCTGTGAAATCCACCTGTGCAATCTCCAGATATTTGCGATTGACTCCGTTTGATATTTTCTTTAGATATTTTTGTATAAAATCCCTATTTTCTCCTTGTAATTCACCAATCATAGGTTTACTTAGCTAGGAAGGTTGGAAAAACTTCCCTATATATGTTCCCTTGTATCCGTTGTAAAAATCATCTAGGAATCGAGGAATCGATCAATATAGAATATACAGAGCCTTGCTCTATTTTTCCTTCTCGTCTTTGTTTTCTCTTTTATTTTCTTTCTAGCCAAACATCCTCGGAGGCCTCAGAGGATGAGTGGCTAGACCTTTTTTGTTTCTTGGCTGAAGGAAGCTAAGTAAGGTTCCGACTACATAACTGTGAGTTTTTGTTGTTTTAGCTGTTAATGAAAAGAAAGTGTGACCCATTAATGGTTTCTATGTTTTTAGTTAACTTAAAACGCCTTTGAATCACCTGGGCCAACACTTGGTAAGGCAAGTGGACTCCGTCCATTGAGTTTCACTAGTTTATCTCTTGCGAGCCTTTGGCAGGTGATTCAAAGGTAGGATTTTCTAGAATAGCCAATACTTGGTAAGCTTTTGGACTCCAAGGAGACATCCATTAGTTATCTATTGCGAGCTTTTGAAGGGTAATCCAAGGTTAAAGATCCCCTTGAATGGAAAATGCTAGGTGAGAGGTACGAGTCATTGCAAGGTGTATCAGTGAGAGGGATTTAGCGTTGAAACTATTAATGGTAAGCATCTGTACCACACCGGTTAGGGAAATAACTATATGTTAAATCCCCAATGCGAGGAAAAGATTCAAGTGACCGGAATCTCCTTTTTTGTATAAGGTACCTGATCCTAGTGACCTGAAATCCCAAGAAACACCTTTCTTTCTAATTACTTTTAGTTACTTTATATTTGGTTAGCTTAAAACCATTCGTTTCCATTCAAACTTTTGTTTTCTTTTAAAGCTAACCTTGAGAAGAAAAAGCACCGATTCAACTTTTGAACTAATATCAATTGTGAAATGAAAACCCATCTCTGTGGACAATCTTAGAGCCACTATACTATGCTAGCTAGTGCTACCCTAGTATATGGTGAATTAGGTTTATAAATTTTGTTGATAACTCCCGTCTGAGGATTGAAATCAAAGCACATCAGTTGATTGAGCTAAATCAAGTAGAACACCAATTGGGGACGAATCAAATAGCGTTGTTGCCGGGGATGAATCAAATGGCGCCATTGCCGGGAATGGTGCCACTTCACAATGATATGACTTTTCCAGAGCACTTGTGATCTTCATCACAAGTTTGGTGATTTTTCTTTTCTTTTACTAACTCTTATTAATTGTTTTTTTTTCTTTATTCATGTTTTAGTTTACCTTTTAATTAGTTTTTAGTTAATCTTAATTTTTTTAGTATTGTTTTTCTTTTGTTTTCTTTTGTTTTCTCTATTTTTAATTCACAAATTGCTAGTTGTGCATGCCATATAGAATACGAGATAGTAGAGGAAGCCATGAATTTCTTGAGTTATGTGGCTGAACTTTCAAGAGGATGGGATGTACCAAATGCTAGAGATATGGGAAGAATGACGTCTCAACCTAATGCTAAGGGTGAGATGTATATTTTGAATGAAGACATTGACACGAAGGCAAAGATTGCAGTTATGGCAAGGAGAATGGAAGAACTAGAAATGAAAAAGATTCAAAAAGTGCAAGCCATCTCTCAAACACCATTACAACCTATGCCCTGTGCCATTTGTCTATCTTATGCGCACTTAGTGAACCAATGTCCTACCATTCCAGCGGCGAGAGAGATGTTTGGTGATTGCAACACCTACAACTCCAATTTGAAGAACCATCCAAATTTCTCTTGGGAACCACAGCCACCTCAGTACGCACAACCTGTTCAAGCACCTCAGCAAGCCTCGAACCTTGAACAAGCCATAGTTAATCTTAGCAAGGTCGTGGGAGAATTTATTGGACATCAAAAATCCATCAATGCTCAACTCAGTCAAAGAATTAAAATTGTAGAGAGTACATTGAACGAAAAGATGGATGGAGTGCAAAATGATCTATCTCAAAAGATAGATAATCTCCAATATTCAATCTCAAGGCTCACCAACCTCAAAACAGTGCAAGAGAAAGGAAACTTTCCTTCTCAACCTCATCAAAATCAAAAGCGTATCCATGAAGTGGAAGCAAATGAGGGAGAATCTTCACAAAAGAGGGAAGTCAAAGCAGTGATCACTCTAAGGAGTGGTAAAGAGGTTGAATTGCCCACATCCAAGCAAGAGCATGAATCAGAGAGTGAAATAGAGAAAGAGAAGAGGGAGGAAATCAAAGGAAAGAGAAAGGGGAAAAGCATAGAGAAAGATGACTATGATCTTAATATAGATGAAGAACCACAGAGGATAGTCGTCAAGGAACAAATGATGAAGAAACACTTGCCTCCACCTTTCCCCAAGCTTTATATGGCAAAAAGGGAATTGCTTCCTTTGCCATCATTCAGAGCAAATCTCAAGTGAAGGATGCTAACTTCATATGGGATCCGGGCAAGCTGAAACAGGACAACATTTTTTGATGGACTTAGTCTTTCTAAAGACTAGCTAGTCCATATATTTTTTTTATATTTTATTACTTGTTTTAATTTTGATTTCAATGCTTTAATTTTCATTTTTTTTTATTTAACATAAGCTTTTGAATGATCAATTACAGGAGGGACTTCAAAACAGTTGGGCTTACCTTCTAAGTTATGGCCATTTGGAGAGTAGCTGTAGTTTTTTTTCTTACATTTGGAGAACTTTCCAAAGTCCTATTTTTACATAATATATACCGTTTCGAAGATCCGGAAGTCAAGAATCCAACGCCTTAAACGATGTCCAAATCGGAGCCAAAATGAAGAAGTTATGGCCCCTGGAAGAAAACTACGCCGAGTTGAAAGAAAATTTCGCAGCCTGCGAAATCAACTTGTGAAAAGAGGATTCTCCTGCAAAAATATTTCGTAGGCACAAGCCCCCCCTGCGAAAAAATTTCGCAGCTGTGAAACTACCCCCAGGCACACGTGTGCCATTTCGCAGCCCAAAAGCCCATTTCGCAACTGCGAAATGGCTGCGAAATCCTCAAAAGCAAGCCTTCCTGCGAAAATTTTCGCCGCCATAAGCCTTCCTATGAAAATTTTCGTAGCTGCGAAACCACCCCTTGGCACATGAGTGCCATTTCACAGCCTCCAAACCCAATTTTGCAGCTGCGAAATGGCTGCAAAATCTTCTGCAAAACAAGCCTCCTCCTGCGAAAATCCCCTTCAGCTGCGAAATGCCCCTCCAACTATAAAACCCCCTGCGAAATCCCACTTTGGCTGCGAAATCCCCCTTTGGCTGCGAAATGCCCCTTTGGCTGTGAAATGCCCCTCCAGCTGCGAACCCCCCCTGCGAAAAAATTTTGCAGCTGTGAAACTACCCCCAGGCACACGTGTGCCATTTCGCAGCCCAAAAGCCCATTTCGCAGCTGCGAAATGGCTGCGAAATCCTCCAAAGCAAGCCTTCCTGCGAAAATTTTCGCCGCCATAAGCCTTCCTATGAAAATTTTCGTAGCTGCGAAACCACCCCTTGGCACATGAGTGCCATTTCACAGCCTCCAAACCCAATTTTGCAGCTGCGAAATGGCTGCAAAATCTTCTGCAAAACAAGCCTCCTCCTGCGAAAATCCCCTTCAGCTGCGAAATGCCCCTCCAACTATAAAACCCCCTGCGAAATCCCACTTTGGCTGCGAAATCCCCCTTTGGCTGCGAAATGCCCCTTTGGCTGTGAAATGCCCCTCCAGCTGCGAACCCCCCCTGCGAAAAAATTTTGCAGCTGTGAAACTACCCCCAGGCACACGTGTGCCATTTCGCAACCCAAAAGCCCATTTCGCAGCTGCGAAATGGCTGCGAAATCCTCCAAAGCAAGCCTTCCTGCGAAAATTTTCGCCGCCATAAGCCTTCCTATGAAAATTTTCGTAGCTGCGAAACCACCCCTTGGCACACGAGTGCCATTTCACAGCCTCCAAACCCAATTTTGCAGCTGCGAAATGGCTGCAAAATCTTCTGCAAAACAAGCCTCCTCCTGCGAAAATCCCCTTCAGCTGCGAAATGCCCCTCCAACTATAAAACCCCCTGCGAAATCCCACTTTGGCTGCAAAATCCCCCTTTGGCTGCGAAATGCCCCTTTGGCTGCGAAATGCCCCTCCAGCTGCGAACCCCCCCTGCGAAAAAATTTTGCAGCTGTGAAACTACCCCCAGGCACACGTGTGCCATTTCGCAGCCCAAAAGCCCATTTCGCAGCTGCGAAATGGCTGCGAAATCCTCCAAAGCAAGCCTTCCTGCGAAAATTTTCGCCGCCATAAGCCTTCCTATGAAAATTTTCGTAGCTGCGAAACCACCCCTTGGCACACGAGTGCCATTTCACAGCCTCCAAACCCAATTTTGCAGCTGCGAAATGGCTGCAAAATCTTCTGCAAAACAAGCCTCCTCCTGCGAAAATCCCCTTCAGCTGCGAAATGCCCCTCCAACTACAAACCCCCCTGCAAAATCCCACTTTGGCTGCGAAATCCCCCTTTGGCTGCGAAATGCCCCTCCAGCTGCGAAATGGCTGCGAAACCCCCTGCAAAATCCCCCTTTGGCTGCGAAATGCCCCTCCTCCTGCGAAAATACCAGTCGTCGTTTAAATCCATATTTAAACCCCTCAAGCCTTCCATTTTCATTTCGCATAGCCATTTCAAGTTGCGAAAAGGCCCTGCCACCTTGCGAAGCCCAACCTCCCATAGTTTTCCTCTCCATTGGATGCCTCATGACCACACGTCTAATGAGGAAGCATCCAACATGCATCTTGGGACCATAAACATGAAACCTCTCACTCCATTTCTGACCTCCCTAAACCATCATAGCCCATAGCTCCAGCTGAGGAGACTATGCCACCTAAGGAGACTACCAGAACAGAGGTCAATGTCCTGATCCAACCCACTCAGGAGGCCACCACAGAGCCATCATCTCCACAGGACCCTACCACTACTTGATCATCTCTTTTTTTTTTTTTTTTTTTTTGTATTTACTTATTATATTAATATAGATAATTCCATGTTTTGATGTTTTATATTGTGGGATTGGATATATTTCCTGATGACATATTATATTCTATTTTCTCAGATTAATATATAGACATCAATTTTTGTTTAAACTTGGCATTTTTCTATTTCCTCTACTCACTGAATCTTTTATTTTTTTGAAACATGTGGTTTCTCCTATATGACTCAGACTCCATGTCACTCAGGAGGTACCACTTCCTCCCTTTATTTTTTAATTGCTCTTGAAACATTGAGGACAATGTTCAGCTTGGTTAGGGGGAGAGTTGAGGAAGGAAGTTTTGTTATTAATGCTAAGTTATTTTGGTAATTTAGTTGCTTTTTGCTTATTTTTTTTTTTTAAAAAAAAAATTAAGTTTTTATTTTACTCTCCATGGTTATTAAGGAAAATTTTTCAAAATGAAATGGGAGAAATTGAATTTTTGTCTTTTTACTTGAAACTTAGAGTTGTATTATGCTTATCGAAGTTGATGAATTATTGAACTCCTATTGATTTCAACCTTATTTCTTCCACTTTAAGCTTATCACACACGATGCACACTAGGTTCCGATTATAAGATGAAAAGCTATTTCCCCTTTGACTAAGGAAAATTTAGACTTGGTACCTTTGACCTCATTTTAATAGTGTTGAGACACCTTATAAAAGGCCAATGAGCCTTTGAAAAAAAAAAAAAAAAAGAACAAAATGTTACACTTGCCTTGAAACCCGAGCAAAGTCCGAGGGGTATATGGTGAAAATCTTTAAAACCTGGTGCCCTAAACCTTCATTGGTTGGGAGTCACCGACCTCAATGCTCATTACAGGGGTGAATAGGTGGAGTTTAACATACTATAGGTGCTTGGGTATTAAAATTTCATTCTCAAAAGTCCGAGGCAAAATCCGAGGAGTTAGTGGTTGAAAGATTCTTAAAGCTTGATGCCCTAAACCTTGAGTGGTTGGGAGTCATCGATGGACCCCCGTTACATGGACAATTTAGAAAAGAATACCTTTAAGCTTTGCACTCCTACGAGAAAAAATTGTGAAAGAAAAGAGATGCGTTCTTAGCCTATTGGAGGTTGAGCAGTTTGCTAAGCTTTGAAAAGAACTAGGTTGGGGGGAGAGATTAGTTTAACATACTACATTCGGAAACTAATAAGTAACACATAGATTTTTGTGGAAGAGTAAGGATTGACCCTTTGGGAGTGGAAATTATTTTGAAGCTTAAATTTGCATAATACCTACTTTGTATGAATTGTGATTAGGCAAGTTATTTGATAGCTCCTATTAAAGATTGAGTTTTATTTCTTTAATGTTCCATGTGAGAGTTTGATCAATCATGCCACTTAAACATTTTTTGGAGTGATTAGCATGATTTTGTAAATTATATTACTTTTATTTTTATTTTTTCTCTCCTTCATTGCTAAGGGGCTAGCAATATGTCGGTTGGGGGGAGTGATTACAACTCAAAAAGTGCTATTCAGGACCATTTTCTCAGTTAGGCGTTCATAGCTACTATCCCAGTGAAGCGTTGAAGACCTCTTTCTTGGTTAGGCATTCAATGACACTTTGTCCGTTAGACGTTCAGAGCCACTTTCTTAATTAGGCATTCAAAGCCGATTTCTCACTTAGGCATTTAGGACCACTTTCTCGGTTAGGCTTTCTAGTTTCTTCCCTACTTAGGCATTCATAACCACATTCTAACTTAGGTGTTCAGAGCCACTCTTTCCCATAGGCATTTCTTTTAGGTGTTCAAAGCCACCTTCTTAGTTTGACATTCAGTGCCACTTTCTCACTTAGGTGTTCAGAGCCACTTTTTTAGTAGGCGTTCAAAGCCACGTTCTCAATTAGGCATTTAAGACCACTTTCTCTGTTAGGTATTAGAACCATGTTCTCTGTTAGGTGTTCAAAGCCACTTTTCCCGTCAAGTATTCAGAGCCACTTTCTTACATATGCATTTAAGGCCAATTTCTCAATTTGGCGTTCAAAGCCACTCTTTCAACTAAGCGTTTAGAGCCACTTTCTTAGTTTGACATTCAGTACCACTTTCTCGATTAGGCATTCTAGCCACTTCCCTACTTAGGCGTTTATAGCCACTTTTTGTCTTAGGCTTTTAGAGCCACTTTCTCACTTAGGCGATCAGAGCCCTTTTTTTTAGTACGCATTCAAAGCGATTTTCTCTGTTAGGCGTTTGGAACCACTTTCTCACTTAGGCATTTAAAGCCACTTTCTCAGTTTCGCGTTTGGAGACACTTTCTCAATTAGGTGTTCAGAGCCAATTTCCTAGTTAGTCCTTCAGGAACACTTTCTTAGTTTGGGATTCAAAGCCACTTTTTCCATTATGCATTCAAAGTTAATTTCCTAGTTAAGCATTCAGAGCCAAATCTCAATTAGGTGTTTAGGTCCCCTTTCTCCGTTAGGCATTTAGAGCCACTTTCTTCATTGGGCATTCAAAGCCACTTGCTCAGTTACAGGTTCAAAGCCACTATCTCCATTAGGCATTTAGAGCCACTTTACAACTTAGGCGATCAGAGCCACTTTTTGAGATAGTCGTTAAGAGACATTTTCTCAGTTAGGCGTTCCAAGCCACTTTCTTAATTAGGTGTTTAGGACCACTTTCTTGCTTAGGCGTTCCATGACACTTTGTCCGTTAGGCATTTAGGACCGCTTTCTTGGTTAAGTGTTCCAGCCACTTTCTCTTTGGGGTGTTCATAGCCACTTTCTCACTTAGATGTGCAGATCCACTTTTCCTTTTAGACGTTCAAAGCCACCTTCTCATTTTGACGTTCAAAGCCACTATCTTACTTATGCAATTAGGGCCACTTTTTGAGTAGGTGTTCAAGCCACTTCGTCCATTAGGTGTTTAAAGCCACTGTCTCACTTATGCGTTCAGCACCACTTTCTCAGTTAGGAGTTCAAAGCCACTTTCTTTATTAGGCATTCAGAGTTTCTTAGTTAGGCGTTCAGAGCAACTTTCTCAATTAAGCATTTAGGACCACTTTCTCAGTTGGGCATTTGGAGCCACTTTCTCCCTTAGGCATTCATAACAACTTTCTTAATTAGCCATTCAAAGTCTCTTTCTTCATTAGGCATTAAGAGCCACTTCCTCTATTAGGTGTTTAGAGCAACTTGCTCATTTAGGGGTTTAGAGCCACTTTCTTTATTAGGCTTTCGGAGCCACTTTATAGCTTAAGCAATCAGAGCCACTCTCTTAGTTAAGCGTTAAAAGCCACTTTCTCTGTTAGGCATTTCGAGCCACTTTCTTAGTTAGACGTTAGGACCACTTTCTCAGTTAGGCGTTCAACACCACTTTCTCAATTAAGTGTTCAGGACCACTTTCTCGGTTAAGCATTGTAGAAACTTCCTTACTTAGACATTCAGAGCCACTTTCTCACTTAAGCGATCAGAGCCACTGTTTGAGTAGGCATTCAAAGCTACTTTCTCCCTTAGGCATTCAGAGGCACTTTCTTCCTTAGGTGTTCAAAGGTACTTTCTGACTTTTGTGCTTAAAGCCATTTTCTCAATTAGGCGTTTAGAGCTACTTTCTCAATTAGGCGTTCAAAGCCAGTTTCTCTGTTAGTCATTCAATAACACTTTCTCAGTTAAGCGTTCAAAGCCACTTTCTCAGTTAGGCGTTCAGAGCCAGTTTCTCCATTTGGTGTTTAGTGGCACTTGCTTAGTTAGGGGTTCACAACCACTTTCTCCATTAAGTATCTAAAGCCACTATATGACTTTAGCGATTAAAGCCACTTTCTGAGTTAGGCGTTAAGAGCCACTTTCTGAGTTAGGCGTTAAGAGCCACTTTCTTCATTAGGCATTTTGAGCCACTTTCTTAGTTAGGCACTAAGGACCACTTTCTCAACTAGGAGTTCAAAGCCACTTTCTCAGTTAGGCAGTCAGGACCACTATGTTGGTTAAGCATTATAGCCACTTCCTCCCTGAGGTTTTCAAAGCCACTTTCTCACTTAGGTGTTCAGAGCCACATTCTCACTTAGGCCTTCAGAGCCATCTTATTAGTTTGACATTTAGAGCCACTTTCTTACTTTGGCATTCAAAGCTACTTTCCCCATTAGGCATTGATAGCCACTTTCTCCATTAGGCGTTCAAAGCTACTTTTTTTAGTTATGCATTCAGAGCCACTCTCTCAGTTAAGCGTTCAGGACAACTTTCTCTATTAGGCATCACGAGCCACTTTCTCCATTAGGTGTGCAGAGCCATTTTCTTAATTAGGAGTTAGGTGTTCAAAGACAATTTCCCAATTAAGAGTTTAAAGCCACTTTCATAGTTAGGCATTCAGGACCACTTTCTTGGTTAGGTGTTCTGTGACACTTTGTTCGTTAAGCATTCAAAGCCACTTTCTCAACTAGGCGTTCAAAGTCACTTTCTGAGTTAAGCTTTCCAAACCATTTTCTTGGTTGGGAGTTCCAACCAATTCCCCACTTATTCATAGCCACTTTCTTAATTAGGCAATTAAAGTCACTTTTTAAGTAGGCGTTTAAAGTCACTTTCTCCCTTAGGCGTTTGGAGCCACTTTCTAATTTATGTGTTTAGAGCCACTTTCTCAATTAGGCATTTAGAGTCACTTTCTCATTTAGGTGTTTAGAGCCACTTTTTTCAATTAGGCGTTTCAGACCATTTTCTCGATTAGGCGTTCCAGCCACTTCCCCACTTATTCATAGCCACTTACTCCTTTAGGTGTTAAAAGCCACCTTCTCCCTTAAGCGTTCAAAGCCACCTTCTTAGCTTTACATTCAGATCCATGATCTCCCTTAGGCATTCAAAGCCATTTTTTCAGTGAGGCATTAAGGACCACTTTCTCAGTTAGGCGTTTGAAGCCACTTTCATAATTAGGCGTCAAGAGCCATTTTCTCAAGAGTTTAGAGCCACTTTCTCATTTAGGCATTTCGATCGACTTTCTCAATTAGGCATTCTGGACCACTTTCTCGGTTAGGCGTTCCAACCACTTCCCCATTTCGGCGTTCATAGCCACTTTCTCACTTAGGTATTTAGAGCCATTTTCTCTCTTACGCGTTCATAGCTACTTTCTCATTTTTACGTCCAGATCCACTTTCTCACTTAGGCATTCAAAGCCACTTTTTCAATGAGGTGTTAAGGACCACTTTCTCAATTAGGAGCTTAGAGCCACTTTCTCCATTAGGTAGTTGGAGCCACTTTTTGGGTAGGCATTTAGAGCTACTTTCTCCTTTAAGTGTTCAGAGCCACTTTCTCCCATGTTGTTCGAAGCTACTTTATGAATTTTGCGCTTAGAGCCACTTTCTCACTTAGGCGTTTAAAGCCACTTTTTCACTTAGGTGTTGAGAGCCACTTTCTCACTTAAGGCTTCAGAGTCATCTGCTCAATTTGACGTTCAGAGCCACTTTCTTACTTAGGCATTTAAAGCTACTTTCCCATTAAGCATTGAAAGCCACTTTTTCCATTAGGCGTTCGGAGACACTTTCTCAATTAAGAGTTCAGGACAACTTTCTCTATTAGGCATTAAGAACCACTTTAACCATTAGGTGTTCAGAGCCATTTTCTCAATTAGGCGTTTAGGGCCACTTTCATAGTTAGGTGTTCAAAACCACTTTCTCAATTAGGAGTTTAGTCACTTTCTCAATTAAGCATTCAGGACCACTTTCTTAGTTAGGCGTTTCGTGACACTTTGCCCATTAGGCATTCAAAGCCATTTTCTCAATTAGGCGTTTAGGGCCACTTTCTTAGTTTGGCGATTAGAGTCACTTTCTCCTGTAGTCATTCAAAGCAACGTTGTTAATCAGGCGTTCAAAGCCAGTTTCTCTGTTAGGTGTTCGGAGCCACTATCTCACTTAGGCGTTCACAACCACTTTCTCAATAGGGTGTTCAAAGCCACTTTCTCACTTTGACGTTATATGCCACTTTTTCAATTAGGCGTTCCAAGCCACTTTCTCCATTAAGCGTTCTAATAGGCGTTAAGAGCCACTTTCTCAATTAGGCATTGTTTGCCAACTTCCCAATTAGGCGTTCAGGACCACTTTTTCAATTTTGCGTTGCAGCCACTTCCTCACTAAGGCGTTTAAAGCCACTTTCTCACTTCGGTCTTTAGAGCCACTTTCTCACTAAGGCCTTTAGAGCCACATTCTCATTTTGACATTTAGAGTCACTTTCTCACTTGGGTAATCATAAGTAATTTCTCCGTTAGGCATTCATAGCCACTTTCTCCATTGGGCATTCAGAGCTACTTTCTCCATTAGGTGTTTCGAGCCACTTTCTACTTTAGACGTTCAAAGCCACATTCGCAATTAGGCATTTAGTGCTACTTTCTGATTTAGGCATTCAAAGCCACTTTCTCAGTTAGCCGTTCAAATCTACTTTCTCAATTAGGCATTCAAGACGACTTTCTTTATTAGGCATTCAGAGTGACTTTGTCCATTAAGTGTTTAGAGCCACTCTTCCCATTGGAAATTTAGAGCCATTTTCTCACTTAGGTGTTCAGATCCATTTTCTCAGTTAGACATTCAAGGCCACTTTCTTCGTTAGGCGTTCAGGACCATTTTCTCAATTAGGCATTCATAGCTACTATCCCAGTGAGGCGTTCAAGACTTCTTTCTTGGTTTGGCATTCTATGACACTTTGTCTGTTAGCTGCTCAAAGTCATTTTCTCAATTAGGAATTCAATGTCAATTTCTCAGTTAGGCGTTTAGGACCACTTTCTCGATTTAGCATTCCAGTTTCTTCCCCACTTAGGCGTTCATAGCCACATTCTTACTTAGGTGTTCAAAGCCACGTTTTCCCTAAGGCATTCAAACCACTTTTTCTCTTTGGCTTTCAGAGCGACCTTCTTAATTTGACGTTCAAAGCAACTTTCTCACTTAGGTGATCATAACCGCTTTTTGAGTAGGCCTTCAAAGCCACTTTATCCATTAAGCATTCAGAGATACTTTCTCTGTCAAGTGTTCTGAGCCACTTTCTGCCTCAAGCCTTCAAAGCCACTTTCTTGATTAGGTGTTCAAAGCCGTATTCTGATTTAGGAGTTCATAGCCACTTTCTCAGTTAGGCGTTCAGAGCCACGTTCTTAATTAGGCGTTCAAGACCACTTTCTCTACTACGCATTTAGAGCCACTTTCTCCATTAGGCATTCAAAGCCACTTTTCCCGTTAGGGATTCAGATCCATTTTTTCACTTAAGCGTTTTGAGCTACTTTCTTACTGAAGCTTTCAGAGCCACTTTCTCAGTTTGGCGTTCATAAGCGCTTTCTAAGCTAAGTGTTTAGAACCATTTTCTAAGTTTGACCTTCTGGACCACTTTCTCGATTAGGCATTCTAGTCATTTCCCCACTTAGGTGTTCATATCCACTTTCTTACTTAGGCATTCATAGCCACTTTTTCCCTTAGGCGTTCAGGGCCACCTTCTCAGTTTGACATTTAGAGCCACTTTCTCACTTAGGTGATCAAAGTCGCTTTTTTAGTATGCATTCAGAGCCACTTTCTCTGTTAGGCATTTAGAGCCACTTTCTAACTTAGGCATTTAGAGCCACTTTCTCAATTTGGCATTTAGACTTTCTCAGTTAAGGATTTAGAACCAGTTTTTGAGTTAGTCGTTCAGGATCACTTTCTTAGTTTGAGGTTCAAAGCCACTTTCTCTGTTATGCGTTCAAAACTAATTTCTTAGTTAAGCGTTTAGAGCCAAATCTTAATTAAGCATTCAAGACCACTTTCTCAGTTAGGTGTTTGAAGCCACTTTCTCCCTTTGGCATTCAAAGCAACTTTCTTAGTTAGCCATTCAAAGCCACTTTCTTCATTAGCCGTTCGGAGCCACTTTCTTCATTAGGCGTTTAGAGCAACTTGCTCAATTATGGGTTCAAAGCCACTTTCTCCGTTAGGTATTTGGAGCCACTTTATGACTTAGGCAATTAGAGCCACTTTCTGAGTTAGGCCTTAAGAGCCACTTTCTCAATTAGATGTTCAAGACCACTTTCTCCGTTAGGCATTATAGAAACTTACTCATTTAGGCATTTAGAGCCACTTTCTCCCTTAGGTGTTCAGAGCCACTTTCTCACTTAGGCCTTTACAACCACCTTCTTAGTTTGACGTTCAAAGCCACTTTCTAATTTATGCTTTTAAAGCCACTTTCTTAGATAGGCGTTTAGAGCCACTTTCTCAGTTAGACGTTTAGAGCCACGTTCTCACTTAAGTTCAAAGCCACTTTCTCCCTTAGGCATTCATAGCCACCTTTTCAGTTTTACATTCAAATCCACTTTCTCACTTTGGTGATTAGAGCCAATTGTTGAGTAGGCGTTCAGACCCAATTTATCTGTTAGGCGTTCGGGGCCACATTCCCACTTGTGCGTTCAAAGCCACTTTATCAATTCGACATTTAGAGCTAGTTTCTCAATTAGTCTTTTAAGAACACTTTCTCAATTAGTCGTTCAAAGCCACCTTTTTCATTAGGCGTTCAAAGCTAATTTCTTAGTTAAGTGTTCAGAGCCACTTTCTCAACTAGGTGTTCAGGACCACTTTCTCAGTTAGGCATTCAGAACCACTCTCTCCATTAAGCATTAAGAGCAACTTTCTCGGTTTGGCATCCATAGCCACTTTCTCCATTAGCGTTCAGAACCACTTTCCCCATTAGGCGTTCTTCTTAATTAGGTGTTTAGAGTCACTTTCTTTATTAGGTGTTCAAAGCCACTTTATGACTTAGGTGATCAAAGCCACTTTCTAAGTTAAGCGTTAAGAGTCACTTTCTCAATTTGACGATTAGAGCCACTTTCTCAATTAGGCGTTCAGGACCACTTTCAGTGGATGACATGAAGGACTTAGGATCGTGTACTTAGGGCTTTAGATGTTATGAACAACTCAAGTTTGTGGATGACATGAATGACTATGGGTCATGTGCTCAAGCCTCTAGATGTTATGAATTGTTGAGGGTTGGGGATGATATCAACGACTTGAGGTTTCGTGAGCTCGAGGCACTAAATATTATGAACAACTCAAGGTTGTGGATGATATGAATGACTTAGCGTCATATGCTCAGGGCTATGGATGGCATGAAGGACTACGGCTCTTGACCTTAAGGCTCTATATGCTATGAACAACTCAGGGTTGTGGATGACATGAACAACTTTGGGTCGTGAGCTCAAGGCTCAAGATGCTATGAACAACTCACGGTTGTGGATAATATGAATGACTCCTAGTCGTGAGCTTTGGGCTCTAGATGCTTTGAATAGCTCAGGGTTGTGGATGATTTGAACGACTTGGGATCCCACTAAACATGGACAATTTAGAAGAGAATACCTTTAAGCTTTGTACTCCTACAAGAAAAAAAAATTGTGAAAGAAAAGAGGTGCGTTCTTAGCCTATTGGAGGTTGATCAGTTTGCTAAGCTTTGAAAAGAACTAAGTTGTTAGGAGAGATTAGTTTAACGTACTATATTTGGAAACTAATAAATAAAACTTAGATTTTTGTGAAAAAGTAAGGATTGACCCTTTGTGAGTGGAAATTATTTTGAAGCTTAAATTTGCATAATGCCTACTCTGTATGAATTGTGATTAGGCAAGTTATTTGATAGCTCCTATTGAAGTTTGAGTTTTATTTCTTTAATGTTCTATGTGAGAGTTTGTTCAGTCATGCCACTTGAAATTTTTTGGAGTGATCAGCATGATTTTGTAAATTATATTACTTTTATTTTTATTTTTTCTCTTCTTCATTGCTAAGGGACTAGCAATATGTCGGTTGGGGGGAGTGATTACTACTCAAAAAGTGCTATTTTATAGCTTGTAATTAACTCTTTTAAACACTTTTGAGTAGTAATTATTACCTTTTAACTCAATTGGCATGTTAAGGACCCTTGCAATCATTTTTAATCAAATTGTGTTAAGTTTTGGTGTTTTTTATAGTTTTTTATCACCAAAGCAATTCAAGAATGAGGGAGATTTTTTGTATAGTTCATGGCAAAGCAATTTGAAGTTCAAATTCATAAAGGAACCAAGCTTTGGAGCTTCATGACCCTTTGCCAAAGCCAAATCAGAAATACAAGGAAAGAACAATAGAGATAGGAATCTGACATGAAGAAAAATAGAGGAGAGCACCTGCAGTCTTCTTTCACACATTTGAAGCACTTCCCAAAGTCCATTTTTTACATACTATATATCATTTCGAAGCTTGGGAAGTCAAGAGTTCAACACTTTAAACAGTGTACAAATTGGAGCAGAAATGAAGAAGTTATGGCCTTTGGAAGACAACTGCATCAAACTGAAGGACAATTTCGCACCTTGCGAAATTGGAACTCCAACATGCGAAATTAAAGCCTACCTTGCGAAATGGAAATGGAATACATTTGCACAGTCACAGAGAAGCCCAACGTGCAAAAGTGATTTTGCAACTTGCAAACTTGGAGCTCAACGTGCGAAAATGGATTCCAAGTTGCGAAATCAACTTGCGAAATTTTCGCAAGTCACCATGCAACATGCGAAATCTACATGCGAACTGGGATATTTGCGCACCAACTCTTTTTGATATTTTTCTTCAAATATTTTGTGTTTAAATCTATATTTTCTCCTTGTAATCCACCACTCATGTAATTCCTTAACTAGGAAGTATTCAAGGAAGGGTAAATTACCTCCTATAAAAACTCTCTTGTAATCACATAACAAATATCTCTCAGGAGCTTTTTCGGAGAACACCTTGTATAGTTTTTTAAAGTAATACAAAGAGCTTTTCTCTACCTTACCTTCCCATTTTGTTTTCTTGTTTATTTTTAGCAAATCAGCCTTTGAGATGTTGTCTCAGGGGATGAGTGGCTAGTTTTTAGTTTCTTGGGTGAAGGGAGCCAAGTAAGGTATCGGATGTTTAAGTGTGAGTTTTTGTTGTTTCCATTTTTAATGAAGAGAAAGTGTGACCCGTTTATGGTTTTTATATTTTTAGTTAACTAGGATTACTGTGAATAGCCAATACTTGGTAAGCTTTCGGATTCCATGGATTCTTATTGCTTGCAATCTTGCTCCATGAAGGTCTAATTGTTATCTCTTGTTCGCTTGTGAAGAATGATCCCGATGTTAAGGATCACTTTGAATGGCAAATACTAGATGAGAGGTACGAGCCATTGCAAGGTGTATCAGTGAGAAGGATTTAGCGTTGAAACCATTAATGGTAAGCATCTATACCACACCGGTTTGGGAAATAACTATAGGTTAAATTCCGAATGCGAGGAAAAGATTCAAGTGACCGGAATCTCCTCTTTTGTATACGATACCTGATCCTAGTGACCTAAAATCCCAAGAAACATCTTTTCTTTCTAATTAATTTCAGTTATTTTCAGTTTGGTTAGCTTAAAACCATCCGTTTCCATTCAAACTTATGTTTTCTTTTAAAGCTAACTCATAAAAGAAAGAGTACCAATTCAGTTTTGAACCAATATCAATTGTGAAGTGAAAACCCATCTCTATGGACGATCCTAGAGCCACTATGCTATGCTAGCTAATACTACCTTGGTATATGGTGAAATAGGTTTATAAATTTTGTTGATAACTGATTCGTCCCCAATTGGTGTTCTGATTGATTCAGATCAATCAACTGATATGCTTTGATCTCAATCCTCATATGGGAGTTATCAACAAAATTTATAAACCTAATTCACCATATACTAGGGTAGCATAGCTAGCATAGCATAGTGGCTCTAGGATCGTCCACAGAGATGGGTTTTCACTTCACAATTGATATTAGTTCAAAAGCTGAATTGGTGCTTTTCCTTTCCAAGGTTAGCTTTAAAAGAAAACACAAGTTTGCATGAAAACGAATGGTTTTAAGCTAACCAAACTGAAAATAACTAAAAGTAATTAGAAAGAAAGGTGTTTCTTGGGATTTCAGGTCACTAGGATCAGGTGCCATCTACAAAAGAGGAGATTCCGGTCACTTGTTTCTTTTCCTCGCATTGGGGATTTAACATATAGTTATTTCCCGAACCGGTGTGGTACAGATGCTTACCATTAATGGTTTCAACACTAAATCCCTCTCACTGATCCATCTTGCAATGGCTCGTGCCTCTCACCTAGCATTTGCCATTCAAGGGGATCTTTAACCTTGGATTATCCTTCAAAAGCTCGCAAGAGATAACTAATGGATGTCTCCTTGGAGTCCAAAAGCTTACCAAGTGTTGGCTGGTCTAGAAAATCCTACCGTTGAATCACCTCCCAAAGGCTCGCAAGAGATAAACTAGTGAAACTCAATGGACGGAGTCCACTTGCCTTACCAAGTGTTGGCCCAGGTGATTCAAAGGCGTTTTAAGTTAACTAAAAACATAGAAACCAAAAACGGGTCACACTTTCTCTTCATTAAAAATGGAAACAACAAAAACTCACACTTATGCATGCCGGCACCTTACCTGGCTTCCTTCACCCAAGAAACAAAAAGCCTAGCCACTCATCCTCCGAGGAAACATCCTCAGAGGATGTTTGGCTAGAAAGAAAATGAAAGAGAAAACAAAAAATGAGAAGGAAAAAGAGAGCAAGGCTCTGTATATATCACTTTCAAAAACTATACAAGGTGGTCTCTGGAAAAGCTCCCGAGATGTGTTTTACAACGGATGCAAGAGAACATATATAGGGAAGTTTTTCCAACCTTCCTAGCTAAGGAATTCTCTAATAGGTGGGATACAAGGAGAGTTTGGGAATTTAGACATCAAATATCTAAAGCAAAAAGATCTCAAGATGTCGGTTGTAGCTATCGGGTGGCTTCAGGAGGTGTTTCGCAGCTGGCACTGTAGCGCTGCGAAATTTCGCAGCCAAAGGACAAAATTTTGCAGCCCTGCGAAATTTTCCTTCAGCTTGGAGCAATCGGCTTCTAATGGCTGTAACTTCTTCATTTGAGCTCCGAATCGTGCACCGTTTAAAGCATTGGATTCTTGACTTCCTGATATTTGAAATGGTATATAGCATGCATGAATTGGACTTCGCAAAGTGCTCCAAAAGTGGCCAAGAAGACTGCAACTGTTGTCCCCTATTTTGCTTCATGGCAGATTCCTCTTTGCTTTCCTCCTTGCATTCCGGATTTGCTTATGGCAAAGGACTTTAAAGCTTCAAAGCTTTGGTTCTTCATGTTTCTAAGCTTTCCATTTGCTTTGCCATGGATTCCAAAGAACTCTCCTCAATCTTGGATTGCTTTGGTGATCAAAAAGCTAACAAAAACACCAAAACTTACACATTTTGATTAGAATTGATTGCAAAGGTCCTTAATATGTTAATTGGGTTAAAAGGTGATAACTACTACTCAAAAGTGTTTAAAAGTGTTAATTACAAGGTTACAAAATAGCATTTTTGAGTAGTAATCAATAACTCCCTTCTAAGGATCGAAATCAAAGCACATCAGTTGAGCTGAATCAACTTGGACACTAATCGGGCACGAATTAACCCCCAACCATGAAAGGTGTATCCCAATGCGATGTATCAAGCAAAATGGTCGCATACCCAATAAAAACTCTCTGAAGTGGCTATGCCCTAGAGTGGGGTCATAGCATAACTCCTAGTCCATCACAATCAAAATGCTCTCCAACCAATCTCAAATATCGACCATGTGAGAGCTATCAAACACAATGCACGATATCATGGTCTCAGGCTGGTCTTAAGACTCGGGACGTAATGTAGGCTAGGGTAATAAGGTAAAGAAATGAAGGGAAACTAGGCTCAATAATCCCAATGATAAAACCCCATATCCTCATGTATAAAATGCAATATGTGTAGAGAGTCATAAATCATGGACCTAAGGACATCCAATATGAATATATTAATGAAGAAAAAAGAGTCCAAGATGAAGATATTAGTAATGAAAAAGAAAAAAATGAAGAGTATCGAACTGTCGATTAAATGTATAAGAATGATGTGTGGAAAATATCAAATATAGAATGTAAATCGATATGAATGAAGATCAATGTAGGTAAGACGAATTAGATACCATGAGAAGAACAAATAGATCAAAGGAAAATGAATGAGCACTAATCTACTCAAATCAAGTCATGAAGAACAGTTAAATCATCAACATATGAATGACGGAGGAGACAATAACCCGGAGTCCCTAGGAAAAGGTCACTTGTCTCTCACACGTAAAATGCATAACAAGATAAAGACAAGAAGATGATAGCCTCTTGAAGGTTCACATACGAACTTCCATAAGCAACTAACTCAATAAAGCAACCTCAATGACCAATATATACACTCCATGGAAAATGACACTATATACATACATAAATAGATGTGCTTATCACCATTATATGAGGATTTTGAAAAACTTAGCTTGAAAAGGAACTTGAGGAAGTGAAAGAAAAATTTTCAATTGTTTAAATTTCTAAAACTCATCTTAAAAAAGAAAATGAGATTTTGAGAAATGAAAATGAGATTTTGAAAAAGAAAAATGAATGGTTGACCTCCTCTCTTTCAATTTTATCTTGTGGACAAAAATCTTTTGAAATGATCTTAGCTAGCCAAAAATGTGTTTTTGACAAACAAGGGCTAGGATTCAAATCTTCAAAGAACCAAAAGTATTTTAAAAACTATTTTGTAAAAGAATCCTCAAGTGAAAGTCCTTCTACTATATGCAACTTTTGCGAAAGAGGAGGGCACATTAGTAGTACATGTCCCTTAAGAAATGGTTCTCAAAAGAATTCAAATGCTAAGGCTAAAAAGGTTTAGATTGAGAAATCCAAAGTCACTAACCCTCAAGGACCCAAAAAGATATGGGTACCTAAATCAACTTGAATTTTATTTTGTAAGGTTCAAAGAAGGATAAGTGGTTCTGGATAGTGGATGTTCAAGACACATGACCGGGGATGAATTCAAGTTTGCTTTCCTTACAAAAAGAAAGGGAGGATATGTTATCTTTGGAGACAATGCAAAAGGAAGAATCATTGGTCAAGGCAACATTAGTAATGGCACATCCTCTCTTATTAAAAGTGTTTTATTAGTGGATGGTTTAAAACATAATCTTTTGAGCATTAGTCAACTTTGTGACAAAGGTTTTAAAGTGATTTTTGAAGCATCTCATTGCATCATCAAGGATATTCAAAATGATAAAACCATCTTCATGGGCCATAGATGTGATAATGTCTATGCTATAAATATTTCAAAATATGATGGTCATGATAGATGTTTTTCAAGCATACATGATCAAAGTTGGTTGTGGCATAGGAGGTTGGGACATGCTAACATGGACCTCATTTCCCAACTCAACAAAGATGAACTTGTTAGAGGCCTTCCCAAAATAAATTTTCAAAAAGACAAAGTTTGTGAGGCTTGTCAAATGGGAAAGCAAATCAAAAACTCTTTTAAAAACAAAATTTCATTTCAACATTTAGACCTCTTGAATTGTTGCATATGGATTTATGTGGTCCTTCTAGGACACCAAGTCTTGGAGGAAAATCTTATGCATATATTATTGTGGATGATTTCTCTAGATATACATGGGTCTTGTTTTAAAGTCAAAAGAATGAAGTCTTTTATGAATTTTCAAAGTTTTGCAATAAGATTCAAAATGAAAAAGGTTTTACAATCACTTGTATAAGAAGTGATCATGGGAGAGAATTTGAAAATATTGACTTTGAAGAATATTGCAATGAGCATGGTATTAACCACAATTTTTTTGCTCCTAGAACTCCTCAATAAAATGGGGTAGTTGAAAGGAAAAATAGAACTCTTCAAGAAATGGCTAGAACCATGCTAAATGAACACAATTTACCATAATATTTTTGGGCCAAAGCGGTTAACACCTCTTGTTATGTTTTAAATAGAATATTATTAAGACCTATTCTTAAGAAAACTCCCTATGAGCTTTGGAAAATTAGCTATTTCAAAGTCTTTGGGTGTTAATGTTTTATATTAAACACCAAAGACAATCTTGAAAATTTTGATGCAAAATCGGATGTTGGGATTTTCCTTGGTTACTCAACTTCAAGTAAAGCCTTTAAAGTCTTCAACAAAAGAACCATGGCTGTAAAAGAGTCCATCCATGTCATTTTTTATGAATCTAACAATTCTCTCCGAGAAAGAGAAAGTTTTGATGATGATTTAGGCTTGGCGACCTCCATAGGAAAATTGCCAATTGAAGACAAAAGGCAACAAGAAGAAATTGGAGAGGATCCCAAGAAAGAAGAATCACCTTTGGCACTACCCCCTCCTCAACAAGTGCAAGGTGAATCAAGCCAAGACCTTCCAAAAGATTGGAAGTTTGTTATCAACCACCCACAAGATCAAATCATAGGTAATCCATCTAGTGGGGTAAGAACTAGATCATCTCTTAGAAATATTTGCAATAATTTTGCGTTTATTTCTCAAATTGAGCCTAAAAATATAAATGATGCTATAGTTGATGAAAATTGGATGATTGCTATGCAAGAAGAATTAAATCAATTTGAAAGAAGTGAAGTATGGGAATTAGTGTCAAAACCTTCAAATCAAAGTGTTATTGAAACTAGATGGGTCTTTAGAAATAAAATGGATGAAAATGGCATAATTGTTAGAAATAAAGCAAGATTGGTAGCCCAAGGTTATAATCAATAAGAAGGAATAGATTATGAAGAAACTTTTGTCCCCGTAGCTAGATTGGAAGCAATTAGAATGTTACTTGCCTTTGCATGTTTTAAAGACTTTATTTTATATCAAATGGATGTGAAAAGTGCTTTCTTAAATAGCTTTATAAATGAAGAAGTATATGTTGAACAACCACCCGATTTTCAAAGTTTTAACTTTCCTAACCATGTTTTTAAACTTAAAAAGGCACTTTATGGTTTGAAACAAGCACCTAGAGCATGGTATGAAAGATTGAGTAAATTTCTTTTGAAAAAGGGTTTTAAAATGGGAAAAATTGACACAACTTTTTCATAAAGACCAAAGAAAATGATATGCTCTTAGTTCAAATATATGTTGATGATATTATTTTTGGAGCTACTAATGTCTCTCTTTGTGAAGAATTCTCTAAGTGTATGCATAGTGAGTTTGAAATCAGCATGATGGGAGAACTCAACTTCTTCCTTAGACTTCAAATCAAGCAACTAAAGGAAGGAACCTTCATCAATCAAGCAAAGTATATAAGAGATCTTCTCAAAAGGTTCAACATGGAAGAAGCCAAGGTAATGAAGACTCCAATGAGCTCATCCATCAAGCTTGATAAGGATGAAAAAGGTAAATCCATTGACTCAACTATGTATAGAGGCATGATAGGTTCCTTGCTATATTTGACCGCTAGTAGACCTGATATCATGTATAGTGTATGCTTGTGTGCTAGATTTCAATCTTGTCCTAAAGAATCTCACTTAAGTGCAGTAAAATGAATTCTTAGATATTTGAAAGGGACAATGAACATAGGCTTATGGTGTCCTAAGGGTGATAACTTTGAATTGATTGGATTCTCAGATGTCGATTTTGCCAATTATAGAGTTGAAAGAAAGAGCACTAGTGGCACTTGTCATTTCCTAGGACACTCACTTGTTTCATGGCATAGCAAGAAGCAAAATTCAGTAGCTTTGTCAATGGCAGAAGCCGAATACATGGCAGTCGGTTTGTGTTGTGCACAAATTCTTTGGATGAAACAAACACTTAGTGATTTTAATTTCTCTTTTGAACATGTTCCTATTAAATGTGACAATACTAGTGTCATAAACATTTCAAAAAATTCCGTACAACACTCTAGGACTAAGCATATAGAGATTAGACATCATTTTCTTAGAGACCATGCACAAAAGGGTGACATTACACTTGAATTTGTAAGCACAAAAGATCAACTTGCCGATATTTTTACAAAACCTCTAAGTGAAGAATAATTTACATCTATTAGAAGACAACTAGGGGTAATTTCCTTATGATCTAATAATTGCTTAATGAATTCTTGATGAATATACCCTTTGATTGCATGAATTTCATGTCATATGCATCATATAGACATATACTTAGAAAAATGGTCAAATTTTAACCAAAAATCAAAATTCCTTGGGCATTGGACATCAAAAATTGGGGATTTCAACTGAAAAGGGCAGAGAGAGGATCACGAGATAAGAAAATGCACAAAAATGAAAGCGTTGACCACGTTGATTGTTGATTAGGCGGTCGACTGAATCAGGACCGGTCGACCGGTTCGTTGGGTCTGTCGATTTAAATACCCCCCACACTTTATTTTTCCTCTCGTTTCCTCTGGTTCTTTAAGCGTCTCTGTTGTTTCAACTACCAAGAAGGGATTTTTGAGGCTTTTGCATCAGATTGAGGGTTTCAAATTGGTTTTTGGAGGCTAGGGCTTCGGATTTGGGACCTAAGGCTTTCGATTTGGGACGGCTTCTCCTCTGTTGACGCGTCACAGCCAGTTTCAGGGCATTTCCGTGAGCCTGGGGCTTTTGTTTGGGTTGGTTTTCTCTTGATTGTTCAGGTTTCTCTCCTCTACCAGCCTCATTCTCTTCTTTTGGACTTTTTTTTATGGTGCCTAGGAGAGAGATGGGTTCCTCTAGGGCACAGGGCAAGTGCCTGTTGAGCCGTCTCAACCTCCTCAGACGGAGGCTCACCGAAAGACAAGATTCGACACCGCTCTCTTCAGCACTATAGAGGATTATCAGAGATACAATCAGAAGTTTGCTTAGAGGAAAGTGGTTCCAGGGAGAAATTGATATTTCTTCCAACTCCAGTATTTCAAGTTTGAGGGACTCTTCAGTCAGATGGGTTGGCTGCCAGTTGTGACGCTTTTAGAGCCGATTTTCCCGACCTTGGTACGGGCATTCTATTCGAGGGCCACATATGGATTAGGTGGCCCGCTTATTTCCACCGTCAGGTGAGTCGAGATTCAACTGGACCCGGAGAGTATTTGCTAAATTTTTTACATTCCTCCCGTCAGACTCAAGGTGTACAAGTCCAAGATTTGGCCGACTTTGCTGAGTTTTGAGCCTAGAGAGGCCATTCAGAGGTTGTGTCGACTTGCTGCGAGAGCTCAACTCGTGTACTCCCTTATGGTCGCTTCCTCACTCATGTATTCAAGGATTTCGGGGTCGACTTGAGCAGAGAGACAGAGTTTGAGGCCCCCAGTATTTATGACACATATGATGAGCAATCCCTGGGGCGGATGAAGTTTGAAAAGGCCCTCGATGGCTCCTAGATACGGAGAGCAAAGCGTCCACCAACCCAGGGCCAGGGACAGGTGCACCCAAGGGTAGAGGAGGAGGCCGAGATCCAAGAGATGGAGGGTGGGCAAGACCCTCAGAGAGGCTTTGAGCAGAGAGAGCCCGAGCTTGACATTCCTCCAGTCCAGATAAAGGATGTTCATTTTGACGCCACATTTTCGGAGCCTATGATGACTGAGCCGGCATACACAGCGGGACCATCTTCTCAGCCATCATTCACCGAGCCTCCTCACACTGAGACATCCCCTCATCAGGCACCTCACGCTCCTGATCATGCACCTTGGATGAATCTATCTGCTCAGATCAACTCACTTGGCACTCGTATGAAGGAGCTTGCAGTCGTCAATGATACTCAATTCTACTCCTTAGAGGATCACATGGATCAGTATCACATTGCCTTCACTTCTCAGTTTGAGTATCTGCTACAGAGGATTGAGCGCATCGAGAGTCGCCAAGAGAGTCAGCATGAGGAGATGATGGCTTACCTCCGCTCCATGTTTCCACCTCCACTTCCTTAGTCTTGATTTTTTTTTAGACCTCCTTCGTTTCTTTTTTATGTTGCCAAAGGAGGAGATATACTTAGTATAGGATCTAGAAGACCTACATGCATATCATTTTCATATCATACTTATATGCTTCATGTACTTTTGACTTTACTATATATATATATGATATGCTATCTTCATGATTTACATTGTTTCCTCGCATGTCTTGATTATCTCGGTTTTAAATTCACAAATTTTGAATTGATTGATCAATAATTGGTTTGAGGGGGAGATTTCTTTTTCTCCTAGATAACCAAGGTTTTTCATCATCAAAAAGGGGGAGATTGTTAGCCCAAGGGTTCTCTTAATCAGGTTTTGATGATAACAAACCATGGTTAAGTGACTAATTTGTTTGAATGGTAAAGAATCTCAGTTATAAATTCAGAAATACATCAAAGAACCAAATTGATACAAGATCGAGACCCTTGGAAGACTTTTGATCATAAGAAACAAATGTAAGATGAATGCATGGGTGCACTTAGGTTTTTCATATCTTTCCTGCATTTTTAGAAAACTCAGCTTGTTCCTTTAAGTTGCAAATTCATTCAAACCCGAGTTTTATCAAATGTACCTTAGGCAAAATGTTTCAAAATTGACATATTAATTCACCTAAAGACCTTGCCTAAGTGTTAGAAAAGAAAAGATTTGAAAAAGATAAGTTTTCAGGACCAAAAGGCTAAACCGGTCGAGGCTTTGGCCAACCGGCTCAACCAATTGGGGAATCGGTCGACCGGTTTCCCTTGACCGATCGAGGTCCGGTCGAGAAGTGCTAAAAACACTCTCTCTCTTCCAGTAGCCTCTCCTTCTCGGTTGAGGTTCCCTGCATCTTGGTCAACCTCCGGTCGAGGCAACAGTAGAGATTAGACATCATTTGCCTAATTGCTCCAATGACTAGTGAATCAGTCGACCCCTAACTCGACCAGTTGAGGCTGCTTTTTGCTGTTTTTGACTCCCGAGCTTAGAAACCTATAAAATGAGAGCACTACTTCATTTATGAAAAAAAGAACACTTGCAATCAATTATCTACCTACCTGTTCTTGATCCAAAATCTCTCATTTCCTTCTTAGTGCATTAAATCATCACTTGCATATCTCTTAGTGCACCCTTGTGAGTCATCCTAGCTTTTGTTTTGTATTTGAGCTATTATTGAGCTAGGTTAACGGTTTTATTCTTGTAAAAACTGAGTGTTAAAGCCTTCAAGAAGTTTGAATCTTGAAGAGATTGTATAAAAGCCCATTGGAGCCGAAATCCAAGTGTAAGAAGATTGGAAGCTTAATTGAAGCTTCAAGATAGTGGAACCCTCACTCGATTAGGAGATTGAGGAGAATGGATGTAAGCAAGGAAGTGTCGAACCATTATAAAACCCGAGTTTGAATTCTCCTACTCTATCTTCTTATTTTTGTTTATATTGTGCTTGAATTTGTTGTGTTGAAAACGTTTTTTAAAAACCCAATTCACCCCCCCCCCCCCCCTCTTGGGTGTTTTTCTTATTTAAGCATAGCCTTTATTTTCTCACTTTGACTTCCTTAAGCATCATCTTAAACTTCTTATAGTCAAATAACTGTTCCCATGCACCAAGACTCATGGTGAAATTTATTTCAGCATCACTACCATCAAAATATGTAAGCTGGTGCAAGTATGTGATATTCCCATAGAATTGCTGCAATTCCATGGGCTCCCAAACTTTCTTGGTATGAAACAAATTGCCATGAGGATTGTTCTCTACATGTCTTAAGAGTTTGCAAGTGGTACTCATCTGGAAAGGCTGGAATTATGTTGTTTATCAACTAAAATTGGCTAATCTCATATTTATAATTAACAACTTGCTCCAAAACTCTGGGAAAGACTGTCTCTTTGTACATATCAAGGTCTGTTCCCTATGAGGATTGGTTCACACTTCTAGATAATTTACTACAGTCCAATGCCATGTCACCGCTCTGGTGTTAGAAAGTCAACAATCTACATAAGCTCCTACCCTTTCTCAATCCCTTGATGCTGCAAACCTGGTTTGCTATTCTGGGAACAGCTTATGGTCATTGAATTCCAACAGATAGCATTCATATCAGATATTACAACAAAAAGTTTGATGAGCTAAGTCTAATTCTCCACATCCCATGTCTAAGAGTGGACCATTCAGAAAGCAATGGAAGGAAACTTGAGAATGTGATTGGGTCTAGTTTCATACTAGCAGATCTCATCACATGAAACAAACATGAAGCCCCATCCATATTTGGACATACCTAGAAATCATTCCATTCCAAGTCACCAAATCAGCTTTAAGCATTATATCAAACAACCTATGTGCATCAAACAAGTGCCCACATTTTGCATGCATTCCCAACAGTGTGCCTGCTACAGGAGAATCCATTCTCAAATAAATGCACCTAAATAGTGTACCCCATTTCCAACAATGCAGGTGCCACAGTCACCATCAATTGTCCTTCTCAGGAAAAGAGCCAATCATGAGCCCAAGTCCTAGGCATAAGAAAAACACCACAATGATATAAGAACGGCCCAGCCATTTGTCTAATCTCCAAAACCACAACTGTGCAGCTAAAATGTGAGCCTTCACATTCACCCGCAGTAAGCAGGAACCCACGGCTTAGGCTAAACTCCAACAAATCCCTTTTAACTCCTAGTCGCAAGTCTTAAAGAAAATATACTACATCAGAACCATTTCATCATTCTCTATGAATACTATTCTCATTTTCTATTGCTTCATGGGGTTTCCTTGTGACATTACCACTCAAGACCCTCTCTACCCTCACCATACTATCCAATAAATCAACTGAGCAAACTTCCACTATACTAACAGAACACTGTAAGTATCCCAACCACTACAACAGCATCTTGCCTCCTCCTAAATGGCCTTCCTGTATCTTTCTACTAGGCACAAAAGCAAATATAACATGGTCTTCATTAAGATTCTTAGCACCACTATCTTCCCTGACCTGAGCCTCATCCAACTAGGTATTCATATGTTGATTACTATCTAGAGGTGAGCTTGACTGATCCGTATAAGGCTTAGAATCTACAGAAGGCTCTAAGACAGGGAACACACTAGCAGATAAAGTGAAAAACCTCATTGGGAACACTCATGAATAGATGCAAAAGTAAGGAAATAAAACCCAAGAGGAACAAAGAAGAGGCAAACAAAGAATGGGTATCCAAACAAGCCACATTTCATTCTTTTGTCAATGCGCTTAAAAGTCACATGAAATAAACAGAATAAATCACATGGAAATGAAAAAAGTGACAAGATTTCCAGGTGATACACATTAGAGTTAAAACAAAGTTGAAGATGTTCTTAAACCAAATCATAGAAATGAGAATCGAATCAGCAACAATAAACCCAAACAAATCAGGAATCCTAAAGCTAAGCACACTGTCTCACAATTATATGCATACAAGTAAGTAACCCATGGAAAATAGCAATTTTTTATGTTGTTTAGGTGGTTTTCAGTTTCAATTTTCAAATTGCATTGTATTTTTAGAAATGAAAAACACCTCTACAAGTGATTGTTTTGAGGATGTGTTCCAAACAATTATCTAGTTGTCATCCAACAACTTAAAATATTGAGAGATAAAAAGAAACAGAGAGATAAAAAAGAATGAAGAAACTAACCTCCTCTCATTCATATCTACCTCCACAGAAACTTGCTTTCATTTCAAAAACCAAACCTACAAAAAAAAAACCACACTCCAATCATCATCCACTAGAAAATTTTCACCAAAAGAACTAAAATTTAGTAGTTTCGAACTTTCAGTGAGAAATTTCAGAACAAAAAAGGCAAAGGAATTGTATGTGTTAGGGCTTTGGGAGTTGAAGTTAAACAAGAGTTCAATGGCTACTAAGGAAGGTACAAAAGAGGTGTTCAACTATAATATGTATATGGTAGAGGTCAATAAGGATATCTCTATGGTAGCGGTCAAAAAATTAGTGTAATAACAAATGAATATATAATAGTGCTTTCAGCAATGGTCGTGACTATGTATATGTCCAAGAATTTATAAACACTTGCATTACTTGAAATTTACTTGAGTAATTAAACTCAGCATTTTAACACCAAGAAAATAACAATTAAGAATCAGGTCGTTTCTAGCTTCTTCACATCCCCAAAGCACTTATTTTGAACTTTTTATTGTGTTGCTTCGATTTCCAGCCAGTTGATTAAAGCTAAACATTATATTTTTACATATTTGGTTTAAACCACAATTGAAAAGACTCACTACTAGATGCATTGCATAGATCAATTCAAACATTCTAACAACCCAGAAGAATCATAATCTTCTATAGGAATCATTTCATATCTCAAGGGTAGTCAGGAAATCCTTGATTTTTTTTTTTTTTTATTGACAAATTTTTGTTCCTTTAAGACTTGAACCTGAAACTTCCCACAAACCCTTCCAAAGCTTTTACAACTTGAGCCAAGCCTCAAGAGCTTGGGAAATCCTTGAAACTTATCCTCAAAAAACATTCAAGTATCATTTTTTAGTGCATTGGTATCTGATTCGCGAAGGCCCAATCGGGTATTTTAATCAAAAATATTTATAAAACCTATTACCTCATACTAGCGTAGCAAAGCTACTATAGTATAGCAGCTCTAGGGTCGAACTCTGGGATGGGTTTTCACTCTACCAGTGATAGACTCAAGATTAGAAATTGAATCTGATGATTTCCTTTGTCAAGAACTTAAAGTTTAAAAGAAAATAAAATTTGTTTTGAAAGTGGTATTTGAAACTAAACTAACATATAACTAGGTAAAAATGGAAGAAAGAAAGTCTCCCGGAGCTAAAGGTTGCTAGGATCAAGTTCAGAGTGTAAAGTGGGAAATTCCAGATTTTTCTCCTCATATTGGGGACAACAACATAAAGGATGGTTGTTTCCCGAACCGGTATAGGTTTAACAATGAAGATTTAATCCATAAAAAGTCAATAGAAATGGTAGTCAAGTTCCATTAATGGCTTTAGGCACTATGGGTCTTCACCTTGAGCCACTTTCCAATGGCTCATACATGATAACTAATGGTCTTATGTGGATCTAGTAATAAGTATCCACAGAGACCTAAAAGTTTATCATGTATTGGCCATTCAAAGTGATTCTAAGGGATTTAAAGTAAAACTTTAGATTTAAAAGCCATTTATGAACTCCAACTACCTGTATTTAAGGCACGAGAGTTTTCCACTTTTGCATCTGGACTTTTCACCTAGCTTCCTTCACTCCAAGAAACCAAAGGTTTAGCCTCTCATCCTCTAGGAAAACATCCTCAGAGGTTGTTTGGCTAGAAAGAAAATAAAAGAGAAAACAAAGATGCTAAAGGAAAAACAGAGCAAGTGCTCTGTTCGTCAATTACATATCTGATAAATATTCTATATGATACATACATGATTTTTACAACGGATGCAAGAGAACATATATAGGGAAGTTTTTCCAATCTTCCTAGCTAAGTAATCCTATGATTGGTGGATTACAAGGATAAGAAAGGAATTTACATCAAAAAATACAAAAGAAAAGATCTCATGTGGAGTTGGCAGAATAGAGGAGATTTCGCACCAAAGTCGCATGGGCTGGTGCGAAATTCGCACTTGCATGGGCTGGTGCGAAATTCGCACTTGAATGAGCTGGTGCGAAATTGTCTCTCAGCTTGATGCAGTTGTCTTCCAAAGGCCATATCTTCCTCATTTCAGCTCCAAATCGCACACAGTTTGAAGATTTGGATTCTTGACTTCCAGAGCTTTCCAACGTTATATAGAATGCAGAAAATGGACTTTGGGAAGTGCTCCAAAAGTGGGAAAGAAGACTGCAGCTGCAGTCCTCGGTTTTCTTCACTCTGTTTTCCTCTTTGCTTCTCTCCTTTACTTGGCTTGCCTTAATGATCCAAAAAGCTGTCAAAACACTAAAACTAGCCACAAATATGATTAGAAGTCATTGCTAGGTCCTAACATGCCAATTGGAACAAAAATGGAGAACTACTACACAAAAGTGCTTAAAACATAATGAATTAAAGGTGCAAAATAGCACTTTTTGGGTAGTAATCACTCCCCCCAACTGACACATTGCTAGTCCCTTAGCAATGAAGGAGAGAAAAAGAAAGAAAAATAGATAAAATAATAATTTACAAAATCATGCTGATCACTCCAAAAAATAATCAAGTGGCATGATTGGATCAAACTTTCACATGGCAAGTCAAGGATACAAAACTCAATTATCAACAAGAGTCATCAAATAACTTACCTATCACAACATGCAAAGAGTGGGCATTATGCAAATTTGAGTAACAAAATAATTTCCACTCCCAAAGGACCAACTCTTAATTTTCCACAAAAATCTAAGTGTTAAGGTGCTTAGGTTCCAGTTATAGTATGTCCAACTATATTCTCCCCCCAACTAAGGTTTTTCTCTAACTTTAGCAACACTAACCCCCATATAAAAGGCTAAGAACGCACCTTCTCTTTTCTTTTTTTTTTCTTTTTTTTTTTTCTTTTTTTTACTCTCCACCTATCCACCCATGTAACGAGCAGTGAGGTCGGTGACTCCCAACCAATAAAGGCTTAGGGCACCAGGCTTCAAAGATTTTCACCATATACCCCTCAGACCTTGCTCGGGTTTCAAAGCAAGTGAAGCAAATTTTTTTTTCATAAGACACATTGGCCTTTTATAAGGTGTCCCAACACTAATAGAATGAGGTCAAAGGCACCAAGTCAAAAATTTCCTAAGTTTAGGGGGTGAGAAAGTTTTCCATCTTATAACTGGAATCTAATGTGTTCAGTGTGTGAAAAGATTAGAGTGGAAGACTTAAGATTGAAATCAAAAGGAGCTTCAACAATTTATCAACTTTAATAAGCATAATACAAACTCTGAGACTATGGCAATAGGATAAGAATTTAATTTCTCCCATTTACTTTTGAGAGTTTATCTTTGAGAAACAAAGAGAGTTTGCAAAAAAATTGTTAGCAAAATAACTTAACCAAAAATCCAACAAATTACTTCCTCAACTCTCCCCCCCAACTAGGATGAACATTGTCCTCAATGTTCCAAAAGCAAGAGATAATAACAAGGGAGGAAGTGATACCTCCTGATAATAAGGGACTCTAGCAGGGCCCGCACAGGGGTAGCTCTATGACTGCTCTGGGGAGCTGAGGCATAGCCTCCTCGGGTCTTAGGCATAATGGAGGAAGGAAATTAGGCTCAAAGGCTTGGTATTGGGGAGGGTAGGGGTGAAAAATCCCAAAAATTCGCACAAGGGAATTGGTGATGCGAATTTCGCACAAGGGGAATAGTAGTTGTGCGAATTTCGCACAACGCACTATTCACTTATGCAAGATGCGAATTTTGTGATTCTTTCAAATGGCAAAAAATTTTGGTTTTTGAGGGTGGGAATTGCTAGTTGAGGTAGGAAAGGGATTTTTCATGGTGGGCAAGCTTGGAAATGGGAGCTTTACAAGAAGAAAATGAAGAATTTGGAAGCCCCCATAGCGGCGGAAATGGGTTTCTTATGAAGAAACCGAAGCTTTGAATCCTTTGCTTGAGGTTTTGGTTTTGAAAAATCAAGGTTGGGTTGGGTTTAGGGATGGATTTGGAGTGTTGAGTGAAGAAATGAAGGGTTTTTGATGGTGGAAGGAGGAGAAAAAGCTGAAAATGGAAGTCATGGACTGTTATGAATAGTGTGGAGCCGCGGCTATGGAAGGAAGCTTTTGAAATGGCCGTCCATGGTGGGATTGAGGATGGGAGATGATGAAGGAGAGGACCTTGTGGATGGAAAGGAGTGGGGAGCTCGGTGTTGAGAGGATTGAAGAAGAAGAAGCTTAGAATTTAAAAAGGGAAATCGGCTTTTAAAGAAAAAAATTGTGAATTTCGCACAAGGTGAATAGTGAAGTGCGAAATTTTCACATTCCTTTGATTTTCCAAGACCAAGAGCATGCTTTTTGAAAAAAAACGGTCATAATGGCAATTTCGCACAAGGTTCGCATTCCTGTGCATTTTCGCACTGAGTTTTTGGGTAGGGACCGAGAGCATGCTTTTTGGAAAATGCTCATAAAAGCAAATTCGCACAAGGGTTGTGCGAATTTCGCACCAGAGAATTGAGTGGTGCGAATTTTGCTATGTCTTGCTTTTTTCCCCTGTTTTCCCTTGTTTTCCCCTTGACTTCATTCTTTAAGCTTTCCTACCTGCATGTTAACACAAAAACCAATTCAAACCACATTAGAATGAAATTAAAGTCAAAAAATCAAAATCAAAACACACATATACACAAGAAAACTCAAAAAGAAACAAAAAGAGGATGAACTTTTTAGTCTTTGAAGAGACTAAGTTCAACCATAAACTGAGTGTTTTCATGTTAGAGGAGGATCAAGGAGGATGAATTCCTCCTTGTCTCGGGAAAATGATTCCATATAAGGCTTGAGACGATGCCCATTCACTTTGAAAGTTCGAGTGCTCTTGAAGTTGAGTAGTTCCACTACTCCATTTGATTGCACATCATGAATTATGAAAGGACCCGTCCACCTTGATTTCAATTTTCCCGGAAAAAGATGAAGTTTAGAGTCATAAAGCAAGACTCTTTATACCTTGGTAAAATTCTTCTGATTTACCAACTGATCATGCCATTTCTTCAACCTCTCTTTTGCAATTTTTGAATTGAGGTAAGCATCATTCCTCATTTCCTCCAATTCGTTCAAATCCAAACATCTCTTTAACCCGGCTTTTGTCAAATCCAGGTTGAGCTTCTTGATTGCCCACCATGCTTTATATTCAATCTCCACTGGGAGATGGCACGCTTTGCCATAAACAAGGCGATAAGGAGACATTCCAAGAATGGTCTTATAAGCGGTCCGATAAGCCCATAATGAATCCAGGAGCTTAATAGACCAATCCTTCCTATTCACATTCACCACCTTCATCAGAATATTCTTGATTTCCCGGTTGGCTAACTCAACTTGGCCACTTGTTTGAGGGTGATAAGGTGTAGCTACCTTGTGCTTGACCCCATATTTGGCTAGAAGAGTCTCAAAAGGCTTATTGCAAAAGTGGGTTCCTCCATCACTTATAATGGCCTTAGGCACTCCAAACCTTGAAAAGATGTTCTCCTTGAGAAATTTGAGAACCACCTTATGATCATTGCTCCTACATGGGATTGCTTCTACCCACTTAGAGACATAATCCACTCCCACCAAAATGTAGGAGTGTCCAAATAACATTGGAAATGGTCCCATGAAGTCTATCCCCCAAACATCAAAGACATCCACTATCAAGATGGGGTTCAAGGGCATCATATTCCGGCGTGTTAGCTTCCCTAGCCTTTGACACCGATCACATCCCTTGCACATAGAGTGGACATCCTTGAAAAGAGAGGGCCACCAAAAACCTGATTGGACCACTCTCATGGTTGTTTTCTGGGAAGCAAAATGACCTCCACATGCACTATCATGACAATGGGATAGAATTCCTGATTGCTCTTGTTCAGGAACACATTTCCTTATGATTTGATCTGCACAATATTTGAAGAGAAAAGGCTCCTCCCAATAATAGGCATGGATCTTAGCAAAGAAATGCTTCTTGTCTTGGGCACTCCCTCACTGGGAACTTCTCCAGTAACCAAGTAATTTGCAATGTGAGAATACCATGGAGCTACCTCAATTGACATGAGAGACTCCTCAGGGAAGTCATCATTGATAGGTAGACCATGTGAGTCATGTGCTATCACAAGTCTTGACAAGTGGTCAGCTACCATATTTTCTACTCCCTTTTTATCCCAGATTTGGAGATTGAATTCTTGAAGCAAAAAGGATCCATCTTATCAATCTTGCCTTGGCATCTTGCTTGGTTAGCAAGTACTTCAAAGCAGAATGGTCAGTGAACACCACTATAAAGGACCCTACCAAATAGACACGAAACTTATCCAAGGCAAAAACTACTGCCAACAACTCCTTCTCAGTAGTTGTGTAGTTCCTTTGAGCCTCATTCAAAGTTTTGCTTGCATAATAAATCACATAGGGCTTCCCATCTTCTCTTTGCCCCAAAACAGCCCCCATAGCAAGATCACTTGCATCACACATTACCTCAAAAGGTAATTTCCAATTTGGGGCTCTCACTATTGGTGCAGTTGTGAGGAATTTCTTCAATTCCTCAAAACTCTTCTGACATTTCTCATCCCACACAAACTTGGCGTCCTGTACCAAGAGTTCACAAAGAGGTTTTGAGATTTTTGAGAAATCCTTAATGAACCTCCTATAGAACCCGGCATGTCCTAGGAATTGCCTAATTCCTTTAACATTTGTGGGAGGTGGCAACTTAACAATTAGCTCCACCTTTGCCTTATCTACCTCAATGCCATTCTTGGAGATTATATGTCCTAAGACAATTCCTTGTTGTACCATAAAATGGCACTTCTCCCAATTTAGCACTAGGTCTTTCTCAATACATCTTTGGAGAACAGCTTCTAAATGCAACAAACACTCCTTATAAGAACCTCCATATACAGTGATGTCATCCATGAAGACTTTCATGATGCGCTCCACCATATCACTGAAGATGCTTAGCATACATCTTTGGAAAGTTGCAGGTGCATTACATAGACCAAAGGGCATCCTCCTATAGGCAAAAGTACCAAAGGGGCAAGTGAAGGTTGTCTTTTCTTGATCTTCCAAATCAATCTCTATTTGGAAGTACCCCGAGTAACCATCCAAAAAGCAGTAGAAAGGATGCCCTGAGACTCTCTCAAGGACTTGGTCCATGAAAGGCAATGAGAAATGGTCCTTCCTAGTCACTGAATTCAACCTCCTGTAGTCTATACACACCCTCCATCCTGAGGTAAGACGTGTAGAGACTTCCTCCCCTTTCTCATTCTGGATCACAGTAATTCCAAATTTCTTTGGGACTACTTGGGTTGGGCTCACCCACAAGCTATCTGAAATAGGATATATGATCCCTGCTTGAAGTAGCTTCAGAACTTCACCCCTTACCACTTCTTGCATGTGAGGATTCAACCTCCTCTAGGGCTACCTTACTGGTTTTGCATCAACCTCCATGTAGATATGGTGGGTGCATACCAAAGGACTAATCCCTTTCAGATCAGAAATTTGCCATCCAATGGCTTTTTTGCATTTTCTGAGGACTCCCAAAAGACTATCTTCTTGATCACTTGTGAGAGTTGAAGAAATCACCACTGGACATTTCTCATCTTCCTCCAAATATGCATACTTCAAATCAACAGGAAGTGGCTTTAAAACAAGCTTTGGAGGGTCCTCCGTGGCTGTTCCTTGTGAGTCCTTCTTATTGAACAGTGGTAAGATCTCTTCCCGTCTCCTCCAAGGAGACATGACGGCTAACACATCAGAGGGTTCAGGGAACCCTTCTTCAAGCACTCCAAGGCTTTCGTTCAAGCCCTCTTCTAAATTCTTGTCACAATGCTCTTCAACCAAAGTGTTGATCAAGCACACCTCCTCCAATCCTTCCTCCTCTTCGGGGTGAAGATGCCTCTTGCATAGGTGGAATATGTTTAATTCCAAGGTCATGTTTCCAAATGTGAGCTGCATCACCCCATTCCTACAATTGATGATGGCATTGGAGGTAGCTAGGAAAGGTCTCCCAAGGATGATTGGCACATAATTTGCTTCCTTAACAGTGGGATCGGTATCAAGCACCACAAAATCCACGGGATAGTAGAATTTGTCCACTTGAACTAGAACATCCTTTATCACCCCCCTTGGGATTTTGACTGACCTATCAGCTAAGGAGAGAGTGATGGCTGTGGGCTTCAATCCTCCAAGTCCCAGTTGCTTGTACACAGAGTATGGGAGCAAATTCACACTTGCCCCCAAGTCTAGTAAAGCCTTCTCCACATGTGTCCCTCCAATGTTGATTGAAATGGTGGGACATCCCGGATCTTTGTACTTAACTGGAGACTTACTCTGAATGATGGCACTTACTTGCTCAGTAAGGAATGCCTTCTTTGTCACATGTAACCCTCTCTTGACCGTGCACAAGTCCTTTAAAAATTTTGCATAGGTGGGGACTTGCTTAATCATATCAAGTAAGGGTATATTCACCTTCACTTGTCTCAAAACTTCAAGAATTTCTGATAAATTCTTGATTCCCTTCTTTCCATGTAAAGCTTGAGGAAAAGGGGGAGGCATATGTTTCTTCATCATATCCTCTTTAATCACTATCCTTGGCTCTTCTTCAATGCTTGATTTAGATGCATTTTTCTTCCCACTCTCCTCTTCTTGGTTAATGCTCTCTTTAACCAAGGTTCTCCTTGGCATGAGTTCTTCATCTTGCTTCACCTTAGGCAAGGGTTGATCAACCTCCTTCCCGCTCCTCAAGGTGATCACAGCTTTGACCTCCCTCAACTTTGAAGACTCCCCATCTTGGGTTTCAACTTCATGAACACCCTTTGGATTTTGGCTTGGTTGAGAGGGAAACTTTCCTTTCTCATTAACTATGTTGAGGTTGGTAAGCCTAGAGATGGAGTATTGAATATTATCTATCTTCTGAGATAGGTCATTTTGCATCCCATCCATTCTCTTAATTTGAGAACTCTCAACATTTTCAATCTTTTGGTGCAATTGGGAGTTGATTGCCTTTTGTTCACCCACAAAGTCACCCATGACTTTACTTAGGTTCACAATGGTTTGCTCCACTGAAGAGGTTTGTTGAGGTGCTTGGTTTTGGGCTTGTGGTTGGTATGGAGGTGGCCTTGGTTTCCAAGAAAAATTTGGATGGTTTCTCCAGCTTGAATTATAGGTGTTTCCATAAGGTGCATTGTTGTTGGGCCTAAATTGCCCCACAACATTGGCTTGATCACCTAACATTTCCCTCACAGCTGGGATGGTTGGGCACTCATCTACCACATGATCACATGATTGGCAAATGGTGCATGGCATGACATAGGCTTGTGTCTCGGAAATTGCTTGGACTTCATGCATTTTTTTTCAACTCAAGTTCTTCCAACCTCCTTGCTATTGTTGCCACCTTAGCTTTCATGTCCATGTCCTCACTTAACATGTACATTCCACCCTTTGGATTTACAGGAGCTTTCATCTTTCCCATCTCTCTTGAGTTGGGCTCATCCCATCCTCTTGATACCTCAGATACATAACTTAAAAAGTCCATGGCTTCTTCCAGATTCTTACTCATAAAATCTCCCCCACACATGGTTTCAAGAATTTGCTTCATGGAGGAAGACATCCCATTATAAAAATAGCTCACCAAGAGCCATGTATCAAAGACATGATGAGGACAAGCATTGATGGCCTCCATATACCTTTCCCAACATTCATAGAACTTCTCATTTTCTTTTGCAGAAAAGTTTGAGATTTGTCTCTTCAACCCATTGGTCCTATGGGTGGGGAAAAATTTCTTCAAAAATTCAGCCTGAAGATCAACCCAATTCCTTATGCTCCTTGGCCTTAAAGAGTTAAGCCATATTTTTGCCTTGTCCTTCAAAGTAAAAGGGAATAGCTTGAGTCTCATCAAGTCTATTGAAGCTCCTCCTTCTCTAAAAGTATTGCACACCTCCTCAAACTCCTTGATGTGGGCATATGGGTTCTCACTCTCCATTCCATGGAAATTTGGTAGGAGGGGCACAATATGGGGCCTTATAATCAGCTGCTCAAGAGGAGGTACGATGCATGAGGGTGCACTCATCCTTGGTGGGTGCATTCTATCCCTCATGGATAGATATGCATTTGGATTATCCCCTTGACTGTGTTGAGAATTTTGATCCTCTTGTGGAGGGTCCATGATGTTTACACAAATATCCAACTCTGTGTCTTGAGGATTCTCTATCCTTACTAGTCTTCCCTCTTGGTCCCGAAGCCAATAGGGCATGCACAAGTTACAACTCCCCTGAAAACAAAACAAAGACAACAAAAACAAAAGAAAGCTAGAAGAAAGTTAAGGTTAGAAAGAAAATGAAAATAAACTTAACAAAAAGAATTCTACAATTAAAAGAAAGGAAATAAAGTTAGTGAAAAAGGAATTCACCAAACTTGTGATGGAAATCACAAGTAGCCTCTAAAAGGTTGTATCACTGTATGGTGGCACCATCCCCGACAACGGCGCCATTTGATTCGCGATGGCCCAGTCGGGTATTTAATTAAAAATATTTATAAAACCTATTACCTCATACTAGCGTAGCAAAGCTACTATAGTATAGCAGCTCTAGGGTCGAACTCTGGGATGGGTTTTCACTCTACCAGTGATAGACTCAAGATTAGAAATTGAATCTGATGATTTCCTTTGCCAAGAACTTAAAGTTTAAAAGAAAATAAAATTTGTTTTGAAAGTGGTGTTTGAAACTAAACTAACATATAACTAGGTAAAAATGAAAGAAAGAAAGTCTCCCGGAGCTAAAGGTTGCTAGGATCAAGTTCAGAGTGCAAAGTGGGAAATTCCAGATTTTTCTCCTCGTATTGGGGACAACAACATAAAGGATGGTTGTTTCCCGAACCGATATAGGTTTAACAATGAAGATTTAATCCATAAAAAGTCAATAGAAATGGTAGTCAAGTTCCATTAATGGCTTTAGGCACTATGGGTCTTCACCTTGAGCCACTTTCCAATGGCTCATACATGATAACTAATGGTCTTATGTGGATCTAGTAATAAGTATCCACAGAGACCTAAAAGCTTATCATGTATTGGTCATTCAAAGTGATTCTAAGGGATTTAAAGCAAAACTTTAGATTTAAAAGCCATTCATGAACTCCAACTACCTGTATTTAAGGCACGCGAGTTTTCCACTTTTGCATCTGGACTTTTCACCTAGCTTCCTTCACTCCAAGAAACCGAAGGTTAGCCTCTCATCCTCTAGGAAAACATCCTCAGAGGTTGTTTGGCTAGAAAGAAAATAAAAGAGAAAACAAAGATGCTAAAGGAAAAACAGAGCAAGTGCTCTGTTTGTCAATTACATATCTGATAAATATTCTATATGATACATACATGATTTTTACAACGGATGCAAGAGAACATATATAGGGAAGTTTTTCCAATCTTCCTAGCTAAGTAATCCTCTGATTGGTGGATTACAAGGATAAGAAAGGAATTTACATCAAAAAATACAAAAGAAAAAATCTCATGTGGAGTCGGCAGAACAGAGGAGATTTCGCACCAAAGTCGCATGGGCTGGTGCGAAATTCGCACTTGCATGGGCTGGTGCGAAATTCGCACTTGAATGAGCTGGTGCGAAATTGTCTCTCAGCTTAATGTAGTTGTCTTCCAAAGGCCATATCTTCATCATTTCAGCTCCAAATCGTACACGGTTTGAAGCTTTGGATTTTTGACTTCCAGAGCTTTCCAACGGTATATAGCATGTAGAAAATGGACTTCGGGAAGTGCTCTAAAAGTGAGAAAGAAGACTGCAGCTGCAGTCCTTAGTTTTCTTCACTCTGTTTTCCTCTTTGCTTCTCTCCTTTACTTGGCTTGCCTTAATGATCCAAAAAGCTGTCAAAACACTAAAACTAGCCACAAATATGATTAGAAGTCATTGCTAGGTCCTTAACATGCCAATTGGAACAAAAATGTAGAACTACTACACAAAAGTGCTTAAAACATAATTAATTAAAGGTGCAAAATAGCACTTTTTGGGTAGTAATCAATATCACAATTTCAATTAGCATGAAATAACAATTGTCATCCATGGCCAAACAAATACTTTAAAGCCCATTTTAGAGAAACAAATTTGCCATAGGGTTTGGATTAAAAGGCGAACTAATTTAAAGAACAATTTGTGCAATTTAAGCTGTATTTAGAATAGAAACACAATAAAAGACTATTTGTTCTCAAACTTGGTGAGTGAATACATACCATATTCTGCAATAACTTCAAGCATATCATTTTCTGCTTATGGGTCAGTACCCAGGTCAGTCCCTAGGTCAGTATCAGATCGGCCCTCTTGTGCAGACACAAGATCATTAATTGCTTTGAATAACTCTCTCTCAAAGTCAACCGAGAGACCAAGTTCTCTTCTCCTTTCACTTTCCAAAGACCAAAATGAAACATTCCAGGACCTTGATTCCCATTTCTTGATCTTGTTGTACTAAAAAAGCAATGAGTTCCACTTCCTACGACACTGATTCAAATTCCTGCTATTATTTTCCATTTCTAATAGGTGGACAATGCATTTAAACATTCCTCTTCAACAGCAGCAATCTCATTCACAAGAATAAGCGAGTCATTTACAGTCCAATCAGGAGCCACCTGAGAACAAGTACATCGAGGGCAAGAAACATGCGATTGATGACACACCCTATTCCATCCCATACTCAATCTCTTCTTTCTTGGGTGCTTGTGAGATTGCAAACCCTTTACCTATTGATGCCATTTTTCTATTCAATTCAAAAAACTGCTGCAAAACACAAGAAATTTTTTTCTTGGACTCTTAAATGTTGCTGAAAGTTTGAACAAAGGACAAAATTAAAATCCAATAAATTAATTTTAGATTTTGAAAATTTTGAGACCCAAGAAAACTAACACCTCCACTCAATTGAGATACATAAGATTCAACATTTGTTCATTTTTCCTCCATTTAATTAGCAACCCAATAGATAAAATGACAGCAAAACCATACCAAAACAAAAAAAAAAAAAAAAAAAAAAAAAAAAAAAAAAACCAAAATTAGGGTTTTTTTTCCCTCATTTAGTAGCAAAATAACGCATGAGGAGAAAATAAATGAATTTGGTTTAGTTGAATGAGCTTTTTTTTTCCTGATAAACTCAAATCACATAAACCATATGATTTAAAATTTCAACATCAACAAATGCAAGGGAAAATTAAAAAGAAATCCAATCAATCACTTGAAAAACAACCGAATCAAAACCCAATGTTCACAATCACATTGCATCGAAATACAGAAATAACTTCCTCAACTAATTTCTCAACAACAAAAGTGTAATCTGATTCCTACACTCATTCGAAAAGACACCCGAAAAACAACAAATTCAAAAGGAAAATTGTAAAATGTTAAAATATAAAATCAAGGGCAAACAAAACCCACAAAATTTGTTGCTGATGAATGAATTTTATGAAAGAGAAACGAAATTATTGAAACTATGGAGAGAGATTGAGATCGAAGAGGGAAAGTTACCTCTAAATCCACCTCTGTGTTTTCATTGTCATCTCCATTTGTGGACTCTCTTGTGCGACTTTTATATGTATACACATCATAAAGACGCTTGAAAATATAAGATTTTTTTTTCACTAAATTATTATTATTACTTTAAAAAAAGTTGTCAAATATTTGAAATCTTTAACATCATTCCATTGTAAAAAGGAAAGTGCATAGGCATAGCCCCTACCCTACACAATCACCACCATTAAAGGTGCAAGTTAGGAGGACACACCTATTGAGAGCAGAAATGGCGACGACATTTATGGAACGGATGTCGAGGTCGAGCAACCCCTGTGCTAAGTTCTAGACACTACCAACAACCTAGGTGGTTAGAAACTCTTTATCATCATGAGACCTGGGTTGCATGCCCTTAAAACAAACTTTTGGGACAAAATGGGCTTCTTCAAAAACTTAATATTAAAAGTGGGCTTCTTCCAAAACTAATGTTCAAAATAGCCCCCATCAATCCACATAAGCATAAAACCCAGTTTTTTTATACTATTTTTATTTACTTTCCTAACTTCCCATCCCATGCTTTGTTCTCTATGTAATTTTTTTCTTCAAAACCCTAGCCCCACCAGTGGGCCACTGTGAGAGAGACATTGTTGGAGTTACAAAGCATCAAGGTTGAGGTTGGTCCCAATCTTCATTTTGGCTTGTTTTATGTAAAGTTTTTGGCACTTTCCTTTTTTTTTTTTTCCCATCTTAGAATCTTGGTTTTCAATTTTTTTTTTTTTTCCATTACTTTTGCTTTTGGTTTGTTATCATCCAAAGATTGAAGCTCTTTAAGATGCAGACGTTTGTTGAAGTTTTTAGGGAAAATGAAAATTTCTAGGGAAAATAAAATTTTCTAGGGAAAAGAACAGATCTGTGATTTGTATATTGTGATGATTAATGTCTTGAGGGTAACCTAGTTTTAGCTTCTGAGGAAAATAAAATTAATGTATATTGGTTTTTTGGGCTGGTTTCAGCTTCGGCCTTGTTAGCTTAAGCATCATATAAGGTAACCTGCATGGAAAAATAGGGCTTGATTTTGTAGCATCTTGTTCTGCATTTGGATCTGCAACGCACTTAAATGGTCGTCCAACCTTGATTTCTCCGATGAATCAGTTCATTTTTTTTTTCCTTTTTTGGTTGGTAATAAAATGCTTTTAGGTCTTAATTGGTTTTTAGCTTGAAGGTGCTCATTACAGTGCCCGATAGCTTGAAGCTACAATTGAGTGGTCAAGTAGCAAAAGAAAGGGTTTGTTTGAGGGTTTGAGGGTTTTAGGTCTTTCAGGTCAATTAATATTAAATTAACACTACTTATAATATAATTTATGTCATCTACATCAAAGACTTATTATTACTTATTAAAAAATAAAAATAACTATATAATTGTAATATATTTTACTATCCTAAACTCGCTTTTGGATTTTTCAGGGGCTTAATGTTAAGTTTTTAACTTTTGTGAATTTGATAATATCATTACTAAATTTATAAAATATTTATATATTTGGATATTTAAATGAAGAAATGAATATAATAATTAAAATTTGAAGGTGTAGTAGAGTCATTTTTATAAATATATCATATTTAAATACTTCACTTTTAAATAAACTTTATAAAATATACTGTTATTTATTTTTATTTTCATATTTTCAATTGCTAATTTACTTAATATCTTTTTTTTTAAATAATATTACTTAATTTATGACAAGTCAACAAAATACCACAGCTATGTGCCCTTGGACACGCTTAGATATTCAAGTAGGGTGTGATGCCAGGGAATATAAAAAAATGCTAAGAAAGCATTTTTATCATTATATTAAAATTTAGAATCACAATCTACATGTTATCTACATTATGCACTGCAAGCATAATAGTAAGGAAGGTTATCAAATATGATTTTCAGGATCTAATTTTTAAAATAACACCAAATAGAAGATCAAAGTCAGGCTTTTAAGTGGTTGACATCCAATTCTATTCGTATCAGTTGTTATAATTGAGTGTAGCACGACAGAACGGGTATGGGGCCTTAGGATTGAAGAAGCAATGTCACAAAGAAGATCAAATCAAGAGGAATAGAGCGCCTTACCTGCCCAAGTCATAGAAGTTATTACAAGCATTACAATTATGACTCAACTTCTACATCTAGTGACCAGACTAAATAAAATAACCAGATCCAATTCCACACTAACTAGGTTAGCTTGAAGGTTACCTACTTGATATTCTCCACTTATGGGAGGAAATTGTATTATTCATTCTATTATGGTAACAAAGTTTTTAGTTGTATGGTCCATATATAAAACAATATAATAACCTTAGGATATGGTTTTTATTTATGAGATATTGAAAATTATTTTTTTTTACAAGATTCTCTAAAAAATCTCTTTTTTTTTTTAAATAACATATTTAACATATATTTATTTTAAAATATATATTTAAAAAATAATTTTTAGTTGTAAAAAAATTAACATATTTAACAAATATTTATTTTAAAATTTAATTTTTAATATAAAAATATTAATTTCATTTTATCAATAAAATATTAAAAGTTAATCTCATCCTAATTATCAAATTAGAAAAATAAACTAAACATGTTTGTAACCCAAACACATGTAAAACATTTTATTGGACCAAAAAATAAAATAAAATAAAATACGTCAAATTACGCAATAATAGACATAGTAGTAAGCTCAATAGTTTCTCAACATCCAAACAAGAGAATTACCATTAGATAGTTTTCTAAAATTATTTTATAAATTTTGTATTGTATATAAGTATGTTGTAATTTTATGAATAATAAGTTGAACAAATTGTATTTCATACTTCAATTCTCGAACATTAATTTATTCTTAAAAACAATTTTTAAGAACTATAGAATAGAGTTAGTTGACTACTCTTTTTAGATGTGATATATGTTATTGGAACTCGGGGAACTTCCTTAGTAGCCTTTTATTTTTTTTTTTCATGTGTTTGTACAAATCATCAATGGAGAAACCGTTAGGTAGAAGCTAGTATTTAGGGAATGATGAAATAATTCTTATCCATTTCGAATATGCTACCACCCCAGACAAGGGTCCTAATGCCCATATTGATGTTTAGTATTATGACCAATGCTACAATTTATTGCCATTATTTAGGCCATCTAAGACATACTCATGATTTTTTATTTAAAAATCAATAAAAGAAATGAACCTAAACCCTATGCTATTTTATTTTATTTTTTGACTATAAAATGACATGTTAATTTGCTGTCATGAGTTCTTCATCTCTATGAGTTCTCCATTTTGAAATATTTATTGATATTATCATATTAATTCATAATATCATCCTACTCTTTACTTATACACGAATTTGCTTATAAATTGCTTTCATTTGAGTTGAACTTGGTATTTAAACATGAAGCTTTGTTACATTCTAATATTTATTTAGTTTATTCTTGTCTTTTATGAATCATTGACCATAAAGTATTATTTTTTACTTGAATAAATATTATTTTTTTTTATATAATAACCATTTGTTATTATCTATATGAAGGCAATTATGATTGATTCCACGGTAGAAGTGCTATGTTATTGGAATGGAACAATTTGGAGGACAAAAACGGATTTGAGATATATTGGAAATAATGTAGAGATTGAGCCTATAGATGTGCCCATTCATACAACCTTTGTGGTGTTGTTGAACATGATATATGATATCATTGGTGTTGACAGACACTATCAGTTGGTCTTGAAATGTCGACATCTAACTGAAATGAACAAATTTCAACCATTAGTGGTCAAGAATGATTGGACAGTTGCACGTATGCTAGCGGTGTCATCAAAGTATGGAATGTCTTCAATTCAATTATTCATCGAGCAAGCTCTCAATCACTATCATTTGAGTAATGAAATTGGCCATTTGACACAATTGTCGGTAGGTGATATTGATGTTGATGACAAAAATGAAAGAGATGAGGAAGATGATAGAGATGATGCAATCAATACAAATGAGATTCATTTACCTAATGATGATGAAAATTGTTGTGAAAGAGAAAATATTGATTTGGTGATGGTCCAACAAGTTGTGGATTGTGAAAGCACAAGATATGTGAACCTTGAAGTTGGCGATAGGTCTAATAATCCTGAGGTTGAGTTTGAGGTTGAAAACACATCACCAGTTGCCTCTCCACATGGCACCCAAGTTAATATCTTTAATGAAAACCTAGAGGCAACATTTACACCCGTTTCATACCATGTGCCACCTACACAACAATTTTTAAATATGGACAAGGCAATTAATTGTGTTGTAAGTGATTAGACTCTGTGAAAAAACCCAACTTTAGGAAATGTTGATGAGGAGTTATCAATTGGCCAAATATTTTCCTCAAAATCAGATTTGCAACATGCTGTGAAGATGTTTTCCATAAAGTCGCACCAAGAATTTACTATTTATAGATCAAATGCAAGTGCGTTAATTCTTAAATGTAAAAAAGCACCAGAGTGTCAATGGCAACTAAGGGCAATGATGGTGAAAAATGTAGGTATGTTTAGAATCACAAAGTACAAAGGTCCTCATACATGTGTCAATCCATGTATAAATTAAGATCATTCTCAATTGGATTCTAGCTTTGTATCTGAGTATATTGAAACATTGGTGAATGCAAAAATGACCATTACAGTTGTTGCAATTCAAGCTATTGTTGCCGAACAATTTGGTTACCAAATTTCTTATCAAAAAGTAATGAAGGCAAAAATGAAAGCAATGACGTGATTATTTGGTGATTGGTACAAGTCTTATACAGAGTTGCCTCGCTTCTTCCTTTCTTTGGAGTAGTCAAATCCTGGATGTATTATATATTCCAAAATGGTTCTTGGAAACAACCCAAATGAAGAAATTTTGCAACGTGTTTTTTGGGCATTCGCTTCATCTATTAAAGGGTTTACTCACTGTTGACCAATTCTTAGTATTGATGGGACACATTTGTATGGAAAATATAAAGGGACTTTGCTGATTGCTATGGGATGTGATGGTAATAACTAATTATTCTCACTTGGATTTGTCATTACAGAAGGAGAGAATACAGATAGTTGGAGTTGGTTTTTGGCATGTATCAGAGTTGGAGTAACACAAAGGAAAGGCATATGTCTAATCTCTGATCATCATCCTAGCATTATAGCTATTGTGAATGAAACATATTCTGGATGGACTAAGCCAGATGCTTATTAAAGATTTTGTATGCGTCATTTAGCGAGTAACTTCAACACAAAGTTCAAAGATAAGACTTTAAAGGATCTCATGTGTAGGACTGCTATGGAGAGTAAAGTTTAAAAAATTATTTCTCCCATGGATACAATTAGTCGGATAAATGTCGAGGCTAAAAATTGGTTGGAGCGTATTCCTCTTGAAAAATGGGCACTCTCACATGATGGTGGGCGGAGATATGGGATTATGACAACTAACATGTCTGAAGTTTTTAATGGTGTCCTTAAAGGTGCTCGTAACTTACCAATAACAGCTTTAGTCCAGTTAACGTTCTATCAGGTTAACAGTTACTTCACAGTCAGGCGAGAGCATGGTGCTAGTCGACTCGCTTTAGGTGAAGAATTCACTCCATATATTGAAGCCAATATGAAGGCTAAAGTTGTTAAGGCAAGCTCACATGAGGTTGTTTTGTATGATCATGTGGCGGGACATTTTCATGTTAAAACCAGACACTTTGTTGGAAGTAGTAATAGGAAACCTCGCACATATCATGTTACCCTTCAAACGGGGTCTTACACATGTAACAAAACACTTTTGTTAGGATTCCCATGTTCACACATTCTTGCTGCTTGTCATTGTCGAGCAATTGATTTTCGACAATTTGTACAAGATTATTACACCACACGTGCTTACCTATCAACATGGGCTCCCTTGTTTTATCCCATATTTGATGAGTTGGAGTGGCCTCAATATAATGGACTGATAATTGTACCTTCGAACTCAATGAAATGGCTAACTTCTGGTCGACCAAAATCAAATCGTTTGCATAATGAGATGGATGCAAGGGAAACTAGAACTCCACAACATGTGGACTTTGCAAGCAATCGGGTCACAATCGACGTTCTTGTCCTAATAGAGAAACCAATGATAGAAGGAGTTGATGTACTTCATGAACATCTTATTGTACTATTTTTTTTTTTAATTTACTAGTATTGACCTTAATCATTTTAAGATATATGTAGAAACTATCTTATTGAACATCTTATTGACGTTTGTTTGTTTGAAATTGTTATTTTTTGTCAATTCATTCTTATTTTGCTTATATCAAGTTACATGGAAAAAATATTAATCTTTATTGTTTATGGGAAATGCTGCTCAAATTTTTAAAATTTTAATCATGAAATTCATGTTGTTAAAAATTGTTGTTTTTTGTCAATTCATTCATATTTTGCTTATATCAGGTTACATTGAAAAATTTTGAATCCCTACTGTTTAGGGGAAATGCTGTTCAAATTTTTATAATTTTAATCATGAAATTCATGTCGTTAGATATTGTTATTTCTTGTCAATTCATTCATATTTTGTTTATATCATGTATTGATGTACATGCAAACATAGATACTCTATTGTTTCCTGCTCATCCTGATCCTGAGGATACATCTGTGCTTACTCTTCAGCATCAACATCGATCATCCACCATTCGTGTTGATCCAAATATGGGTAATGTTTTGACTTGTCGACACAGGTTTCGTCGAGAGTGGGTTTTGGATGATCTTGTTCGGTCATACATTATACAGTCAGGATTTTATGTCTTTCATTGAGTGGGTCATGTTAAGGTTGATTGGCCTTTGATTATTGCACTAGTAGAGAGATAGCATCCAGAGACGCACACATTCCACATGCTAGTTGGTGAGATGACCATCACATTGCAGGACATAGCCATCTTATTTGGATTACGTGTACATGGTCATCATGTCACTAGTTCTACAGATATTGATTGGCATGCACTCTGTGAGGAGCTATTGGGTGTTTGACTGAAAGAGACTGATATTCGTGGAGCATCCCTTAGAGTTCATTTTGTTACTACCCATCTCTCCCACTTACCACCAGGGGTTATAAATGAGGTCACATTACAGCGTCATGCTAGAGCATATCTTTTATTATTAGTTGGCGGTTCATTATTTCCAAATAAGAAGGGAACCTACATCTAATTAGTAATTCTACCCATGTTAAGAGATTTTAGTGAGACTGCACAATATAGTTGGGGGAGTGCAACACTAGCACATCTTTATCGAGAGTTCTATCGAGCTAGCTTAGATAGTGCAAAAACTATTGCCGGACCATTATAGTTGTTGCAAGTATAACTACAAGTCTTATTAATTATGTAATTTTTTCATAATTATGTGCATTTAAACATAATTTTGTTTCATTTTTAGTTTTGGTCATGGGAGCGATTACATGTGGGTCGTCCTAGTAGATCACTTCCCCATGCACCAGTGCTTATAAATGAGAGATTCTCGCCAAATGCACTAGGGAGTAGGTGGAGAGTTCCCTTATCTCATACAGACACTCTTCATCATGTGTTGGACACATACAGAGATGAGTTTGATAGACAGCAATCTGATTAAATTTGGGCTAAATATTAGTATTTTTTAACAAGATTATTAATATTAATATTATAATTTAAACTTTATTAAATACATACTAAGATTTGAATATATCAGGTATTATGGCAGCCTTAAATAGATGATAAACTAGCGTTGCTTCTAGACATTTGTTTAGCTAATCAGGATATTTGACAGATGATGTCACAACTTTTTTTTTTTTTATATTGTTGAGTGGCATCATCCTGAGCTTGTGTTGCAACAGTTTGGACTCATACAGGGTATTCCTTCGACATCCCCTATAGATTCTGACCTTCACTCCATGAATCAACGAGGTCGACCTCAATTTGATTGGAGGTTGTATCATGAGCACTACGTGGCATTATGGGAGGCTAGGGGGGACCACATTGTCACTGCGGAGCCTATAAAGCCTCATATGGACTACCATGCTCTGTACATGACATGGTATCGTCGTATTACACGTCGTTTCATTACACCTATGGATGATTTTGGACTTATGCGGTACCAGGCTACTATCTTATCTACCCACTTATTGGTTTGTATCACTTTAATATTATGTACATATTGTGTATAATATTTATTCCAACAAATAATTATATATCATTTTATGTGATAGATTGAGACTATGACATCTATCATATCTCAAGGAGGTCATGCACTGGAGGACTTTGATAGTGATGCTTATCGCACTAGTATTGTTGATATTATTCGTATGGCCACTGATGTTATGTGCATTATTCAGGAAGATTATCGTATCCCACATGTAGAGCATGGAGGAGGTAGGTCACCAGCTCAGTCGACAATTGCTCGACTACCACTTGTTCGAGGTCGATCGATATCCCAAGGGAAAGGTAGATATATTAGTTGTCAGCCCATCACATCGTCAGTATCAACATCATTACAGCCCCCTACCTTTTTATCCTCACGATTAGTACAATCACCCATCTCTTCAGACGTACCATCAGTGCAGCACCCTACTTATTCAGACCCACCATCAGTACAACCCCCTATTTCTTTAGACTTATCTTTAGTTCAGGCTCCTACTTCTTCAGACCCACCATCAACACAATCCCTTACCTCTTCAGACCCACCATCAATACAACCCCCTACCTCTTTAAACCTACCTCCATTACAACCTCCTACCTCTTTAAACCAACCATCAGTGCAAATTGACACATCTACTCAACTAGATTTACCACCAGCCATTTCGAGGGGTAGGCAGGGCCTACGTCGACCTAGATTGCTACCTCCACCACCACCTCTATTTCCAGCTCTAGCCCCATCACAAACAGGTGTTCTTCATGTGTCACATGCAGTACCTGCTACAGTTAGAGATGAGCGTCCAAAAAGGAAGAGAGTACCAGTTACACATAGGTTCTCTCCTTGTGGAGACATGTGAGATTATATATGTTTTTTATTTTCCACTATATTAATGTTTACTGGATATTTTTTGTGACTTTGATTAAACTACCAAAAATTTCATTTTGTAGTAGACTTTTTCTAATTAATTTCATTAACTAATTTTGTCAAAAAATCTATATATGGCAACTACGGCTTAAGAGTATATTATTATTTCGATAAAGATAAATTTGTCATAATACAAATAAATTAATATCTTAAAAAACAACAAATTAAATATCTTAAATTAATAAATTATAAAATTTTATATATTATTTATATGTTATATAAGTTTATTATTTTAAGATTATTAATTTATTAATAAATAAAATATTCATTTATAATATCTTCTATTTATCAATTTATGTTTGTTGAAGTAATACTAGATTCTTAAGTTTAAATATAAATAATTTATTACTAAAGTATATATTTTTAATTTCAATAATAAATTGTAATTTAATAGTTTTTAATTAAATTTGAAAGTAAAAAAAAAAATTATAATTGAAATCTCAGTTAGCAATTGCGGCTTAAAAGTATACTATTATTTCGATAAAGATAAATTTGTCAAAATACAAATAAATTAATATCTTAAAAAATAATAAATTAAATATCTTAAATTAATAAATTATACAATTTTATATATTATTTATATGTTATATAAATTTATTATTTTAAGATTATTAATTAATTAATAAATAAAATATTCATTTATAATATCTTCTATTTATCAATTTATGTTTGTTGAAGTAATACTAGATTCTTAAGTTTAAATATAAATAATTTATTATTAAAGTATATATTTTTAATTTCAATAATAAATTGTAATTTAATAGTTTTTAATTAAATTTGAAAGTAAAAAAAAAAAAAAAAAATTAATTGAAATCTCAGTTAGCAACTGTGGCTTAAAAGTATACTATTATTTCGATAAAAATAAATTTGTTATAATACAAATAAATTAATATCTTAAAAAACAACAAATTAAATATCTTAAATTAATAAATTATACAATTTTATATTATATATATATATATATATATATATATATATATATATATATATGTTATATAAGTTTATTATTTTAAAATTATTAATTTATTAATAAATAAAATATTCATTTATAATATCTTCTATTTATCAATTTATGTTTGTTGAAGTAATACTAGATTCTTAAGTTTAAATATAAATAATTTATTACTAAAGTATATATTTTTAATTTCAATAATAAATTGTAATTTAATAGTTTTTAACTAAATTTTAAAGTAAAAAAAATATATAATTGAAATCTCAGTTAGCAACTGCAGCTTAAAAGTATACTATTATTTCGATAAAGATAAATTTATCATAATACAAATAAATTAATATCTTAAAAAACAATAAATTAAATATCTTAAATTAATAAATTATACAATTTTATATATTATTTATATGTTATATAAATTTATTATTTTAAAATTATTAATTTATTAATAAATAAAATATTCATTTATAATATCTTCTATTTATCAATTTATGCTTGTTAAAGTAATACTAGATTCTTAAGTTTAAATATGCGAATCACACTTGCTTTACTTTATTTAGTAGAAACTTGTTTTTAGGGACTTAGAAATGTGTTATGATCTTTTTACTATACATTTCCAATAAGCAATCTGACCCCCGGGCTCAACTTTGGTTTTCCATAAACTGTCTTTTTCAAATAAAGAGTCACACTTAAGGTTCTCTTTCTTATTTTGTTTTCCCTTAAAAATAAAACAAAAATAAGTGGAGACTTCAAGTATTTTCTAAAAATCATATTTTCACCAAATAAATTAAAAAGCAAGTCACATCATCGAGTGGGAACGCATCGTGCAAAATACAAAGTCCACAATAAATTTGAAGAACCACTTTACTTCATTTTCTTTCACATTCTTGGCAAACCAAACTGAAGAGAAAAAGAAAAAAAACACATCCATATTAGACATTCACCACTTTCTTGGAAACCAAACAAAACTGAAGAGAAAAATACTAAAATGTGGGTTTAAAAAGGAGAACGTAGGAACGAGACAATGCATGGAAGAATGTGTAGACTCGAGACACCATCATTCAAAGAGAAAGATAAGGCGGTCACAACGTCATTTTCCAACATTAAAAGATAAAAAAGATTGAAAATTGAAATGAAAGAGAAAAAATTTATTGATATGTATAAAAGAATCATTTGTCAATGATGATGAAGAATCAATTGTCCTACTTCATAATAATAATAATAATAATAATAATAATAATAATTAAATAATTCATTCTTTTATTATTATTATTTTTATTATACATTTACGAGACATTTTTATATTAAAGTTAAATTATGTCTAATCATAAATTTGTATATAATCTATATATTAGTTGTAATTAAATTATATTAATTAAGATGAAAACATGATAATCAAAAGTGGTGGATATGATAAGTATGTTAAACAATTTTTAAATTAAATTGAATTTCTTTTAAAATAAAGTATTTATTATATGAAATGTAATTTAAACTATAAATAAAAACTTTTTTTTACTTAATTTTATTCTTATAACTAAAATTTTAAAGTGAAAATGAAGTGTTGTATGAGTGTTTCATACCAATTATTTTCTTTATGAAAAGTAACTACCCAAAAAAATTTACAAATAAATATATACTCTTTCCAAATAAATGATGGCTAAAATATAATCATTTTCACTTAAATAATATAATTTTATTTCCGTAAAATATTATGCACAATGTTTAAAAGTTTAAGAATAGCAGATGATAAATATGAAATAAAACGGGTGTTTAGTAAACCAATTTAATAACTTAAAGTGACTTAATAACTTAATTTAAGTTGTTAAATAAATTAAGTATATTTGATAAAATAACTTAATGACATAACTTAAAGTAAAAAATAACTTTAAGTAATAAGTAAAAACAATTAACTCATTCTTAAAGTTACATCTTTATTTTACTTTTTTACCATCATTTGCCATAATTTCTGATAATATCTTTTATTACTCCATGACCTTCATTGTTATTTGACCTCCTTTACCCAAATAATAATTTATGAAAATAAATATATCAATTTGATGATTTATAATAAATTTTAAGTTAATTTTATCAAACAACCTTGATACTTAAAGTAATAAGTTTTAAGTCGATGACTTAAGTATGATTTAACTTAAAGTCAACTTAAGTCATTAAGTAATAAGTATTAAGTTTTACTAAATATTCTTTAAATTTGTAAAGAATAAAACAAACTTTCATTATTTCTATTATCGAATATTCAAATTAAATTTACGACTTTGAATTAAAATAATCCAAAACACTTTTGATTTATACAATTGAGCACCTATAATTTTGGTACTAAAATTTTTACCACTTAAAAGGTGTTTGGTAAAATTTAATACTTATTACTTGATAAGTTAAGTTGACTTTAAATTAAATTATTCTTAAACTATTATTTAAAACTTTAAGATTTAAGGTTGTTTAATACAGTTAATTTAAATTTTATTATAAATCATCTAATTAATATATTTACTCTTATTAATTTTAATTAATATTTATCTTTCATTGATTTTAATTAATATTTATCTTCATTAATTTTAACTCATATTTATTTTTATTAAGCTTAAATAATAAATTTATTTGTTAAACATTTATTTACAATATCATAAATACATGAGATAACTATAAACATTTATTATAAAAGATAAGTAGTAGACGTGGAACTATAGTTGTAAAATATACCATTACCATATATTATTAAATGATGCAAAAAATTAAAGATTAAAATTAAGTAAACTTTTTTGACTTATTACTTAAAGTTAATTTATAATATTAAATTATTTTATTAAATATATCTAATTAATGAATTTAAATTAAGTTATGAAGTCATTAGATTGATTTACTAAATACCTTTTTAGACTATCTTTGATTATAAAAAAATTTGAGAGAAATTATCGTGGAGAAAAATGAAGAAGAAAAATAGAAAGACAGAAAAAGTGAAAATAATTTTAAAGTCAATAAAATATTTATTTTTATTTTTTATAAAGATGAAATATTTTTGAAATATATTAACTTTTAATAATTTTAATTATACTAGATTTTCTCCACCTATTTTTTCATAATAAAATTAAATACAAGAAAATTATTTCTCTTTAAACATTTTTTTTTTCTCCTTCCCTTAGGTACCGCCAATACCATCTTAACCCGGCTTTGCCGCTATTCTCTTCACTTTCCCGCCAAACGAGTGCGAGAATCTCCATCACTTCTCTGCAACCATTCTCTTTCCCACCTTCACCCATCAATGGACGCCAACATGTACATTCCCCTCCCAGAAGAGCTCGAATGGCTGGAAGCCAATTCTCACCTCCACCAAGACCTCGAAGACTACGAAGACCAAGAACCCCCAGAACCCTACCCTGAAGAAGAAGAAGAACAACTCCCTGAACCTCCTTCACCACTCTCCCAACCTCAAGTCAATGGACAGAAACGCCCCCTATCCGACGGCCCAGATGCCCCCGATTCTGGAAAGCGTAGCAAAGCCGATCTGCCTGAGACCGGAGCTGAGGAGGATTGGCTGCGGTACTCGCCGCCGCAAGACACTGACGGTGATTTGGAGTCTATGGTTGTTGATGAGGAGAGAATCGTTTCGCGATACGCGTCAGAGATTGACGGTGATTGTATTCCGGTGACTGGACCAGGTGGCGACAGGGTTTACTTGAAGATTAGCGCGACTGGGAGCGACGGGAGGTTGAAGAAACTTGATTTAGAGGGACGCACCAAGGGTGAGTCTAGTTTTGTGGTAGCTGTTTGGTTACCGAGAGAATGGAGGAAAAGAACAGTAAATGCGATCTATGAATTCTAGGGCGTATTTATCAACTGACCACATAACACAATTTTGGTTTTTGAAAACTATTTTCTGGTAACAGAACAAAACATGTCTTTAAATTTTGCTATGTCTGGATCCTGAAAACAACATAATCACCAGAGCTCCACTTAGTTCAATGCGGCAATTGTTTAGTTGAAAGTGGTGTTTTGAGTTTTTACCTTTTTATTTTCCTTTTCTTTTTCCTTTTCTTTTTCCTCATCTTCTTGGCAACCAAATGAAGTTCAATTGTGGAATTCACTGCCATAATTGCTTGATGTTGATGATATAGAGAGGGAACTGCATTTGCCCTATCATATTAATTTGTTGAAGAATTTCATTATTGTTCTTCTTTTTATTATTTCTGTGAAATATTAGCTTGAACTCTGATTTTTGATTAGATTTTTATCGAGGAACATCCAGCCAAAGTATATTAGTCACTAGCAAACCAAATAATCATATTTCTTATTTTGTTTGGAAGTTTAGGTTATAGCTTGACCTGAAGTGTATCAAAATAGTTTCATCACATTTGTCCAGACAACCAAGTTCTAGCTTCAAGTGTTAACAAACTGGAATTTTGGCTTCAAGGGTTGACAAACTGGAATTTTGAGAAGGTCACATGATTTGAAAGGGAGGATATTACCTCAAGTAGGGGCAAGTGGCAAAATAGGATTTACCTAACACCCTGAATTGTTAGGACTAAGGTTTCACTGAATTGAGTTTAGTATGATTTTGATATTTTTATTATGTATATATCAAAATCATAATAAATATATTGGTGTGGGGATTCTCCTTTGTGGGAGTCTTTTCCTTCCCTTTTTGCTTTGTCTGTTGACAAGGAAGCTTGGGTGGCGGATTTTTGGGAACCCTCGGTTGAGGGGGGTTGGAATCCCTGTTTTTCAAGAGCCCTAAATGATTGGGAGGTGGAGGAGGCGGAAAGATTTCTGGAGCGTCTTCATGGGAAGAGAGTGCTTGGAGATGTGGATGATATGGTGGTTTGGACCGAAACAAAGAGTGGCAAGTTCTCGGCCAAGTCTCTCTACCTTACTCTAGAAGCGGACTGCCCTTATTTGTTTCCTTTTAACTGTATTTGGAATGTGTGGGTACAACTCAAAATTAGTTTCTTTGCGTGGGAGGCTACATGGGGTAAAGCCTTAACCCTAGATCTTGTTCAGAAAAGAGGATGGGCCTTGGCAAATAGATGTTTTATGTGTCTTGAGAATGAGGAGACCATAGACCATTTGCTTCTTCACTGTTCAAAAACAAGGGGTCCTCTGGGAGTTACTCTTTATTTTGTTTGGGGTGTCTTGGGTGCTGCCCTCTTTAGTTAGAGAGATTCTCCTTAGCTGGTATGGTTCTTTTGTGGGCAAAAAGAGCAGAAAGGTGTGGAGAGCTGCTCCTCTTTATATAATTTGGACGGTTTGAAAGACGAGAAATAGATTGACATTTAAGGATGATGTATTGTCAATCCAGAGATTGAAATACTCTTTTGTTTATTCTCTTTGGTCTGAGGTTAAGCTGTTTATAGTTGAATGACCTCTATCTATGGTTAATTTTATTGATTGATTGGGATCTTATTAAAGTTGTTTTTTGGGCCAGTTGGATTTTGTTCTCTTTCTTCTTTTTCTTTGGCCTTTTTGGTGGTGGGTGTATAGGTTTGTATACCTTGAGTTGCTTTTTTGGCATCTCTTTATATATGAAATTCTCTTTACTTATAAAAAAAAAAAAAGAAAAAAAATTATTATGTTGTGAGAGACTTATTTCTGAAAATTATGTTGGATCTACAGTCAGTCATGAAGTGATCCTTGTGTATTAAGCTATGCCCCACATGACTCTTGCAAATTAGGTTTATGGTGTTATGAATGTTTCTTGAGATTTGCCTTGACACACGTCTTGAATTCACTAACTAGCATTCGAACATTATGGTTGTAGGTGTTGTTCCTTTGAATGCAAGACAATTTAGGGACATGATAGAATGAATACTCTTTTTGGATTTCTTTTATGTTTATTCTTTTGGAAAGGAGATACCAAGTTATCGGATGTTCTAAATGAAAGAAATTTGCAACAATTATGGCATGGTCTTTTTGATAGGTAAGGATCAATTGTATTAAAAGTGCTTATCAAAAGGGCACACAAAAGTATACATGGTGTATTCAAGCGCTAAAGGCGAAACATGGTAAAGGGAAACACAAAAAACAACACCCTTGCCTTACTTAGACTCTTAGAGTTCAACTATTGATAGCGTTGATCATTGACAAAGAGCTGTCTCTTGTATGTACCCTAACCTATTCTAAAAAATTGTACATAAATAGTTGTTTAATTGCTTGATCTGCATTTTCAGTGTTCTCGAAAGCTCTCTTATTTCTCTACTCCAAAAATCAATATAAAAGAGCTGCTTTCCACATTGTTTTCCTACAAAGGGTATGTGCCAGCTTAGAAGGACATCTCTAACTAAGGAGATCGCCACTTACTGAACACCAAATAGATTATAAATTAATTGCCAAAGCATGACTACTTTGGAACAATGAAGGAGGATATGGTCCATCGTTTCTTCCTTTACTTTACACAAATAACACTTACCCGACAATTGTGAACCCCTCCTTTTGAGTTGATTTGAAGTTAGAATGTTCCCCATAAAGCTTCCAAACAAAAAAGTCAACTATCATTGGAACCCATGGTCCATATAATGCCAGATGGAAATGCCTCCATTCTATGATTTCTTAAGGAATAAAGCGATTTAACTATAAATTTGCCACTCTTTGATATCTAACTAAATTATGATATCCTCTACATCCCTTCTAATTATTTGCCCTTGCAATCTCTTAAAAAACCTACACCTCTCCTCACTCTTAGTCGATGTTTTGTCTTGTAAACAAGGGATTCCAACAACCTCTCTCCCTACTTTGCTCCCACAAATTAGTCATTTGTACATCTTTAGTAGGGACTATAGAGAACGACTTAGGAAAAGCCTCTTCTAGGGAATCATTGTTGTACCATCTATCCTTCCAAAATTTTACCCTCCTACTGTTTCCCACCCTAAACCCAATCTTATTATGAAACTCCTCTCACTTGCTCTTAATAGCCTTCCACAACTCCACCCCATATCCTTTCCTTCGATGCTTTCGAGCACCATCCGTCCTCTTCCTCCCCACTCTTCCCTATAATGACTTGCTTCCAAAGGGATTATTCTTAGTTGCAATCTCTAACACCATTTTCCAAGGAAGGCCTTGTTTAGAATAGACAAAGTTTTGATGCCTAAGCCTCCACCTTTTTTCTCCATATGAACTGTCAACTAGTTCATCAAATGAGGCCTTCTTTGAAGCTCTCCTCCCGCTTAAAGTTCACTTTAATTGTAACCAAATAAGTCCTTCTTCTATGGGCATTTGACATTTCGTGGAAGAACTTATAATTTTTTTTCTCTTTCTTTTAACCATAATTCTCATGGTTTCTACCTCTAGGAGATCTATTGTATTACTACCTACATTCTGAACTCCTCCATTATCCCCTCTTAACCTCACTTTCCTCCATTGAAAGGGCGCTCTCCTTTGTTTTTGCATCCCCGAAACCAATCTTGTTGAGAGTTGCAACTTTATAAGTAGACAAATTCCCTACCACCTCTCTATTCTAGACTTGTGGATCCTACTTCAAAGCCTTTAGTTTGCTAGCTAAAATGTGGCTATAAGAGCCACTAACATTGTAGCCTTCCCACCAATTGCTAACTAGGTCGTTAAAACCTTCTTCATTTAGCTTCATATTTTCAAACCCAAAAGCTCTTTTGCCATTCCTCATCTCTCTTTCATCAATAAAATAGGAGCAGGATCAGAAACAAGTTTAGGCAACACACTTTGGGTCAAACAATTGAAGTGACTTTCCCACTCTTTTGAATCAAGGAAGCTATCTAGTCTAGAAGAGGATTGAATATTTAGATCACCACACTAAGTAGAAGGACCCCCCGCAAGGGGATGATCCCTCAATTGAAGCTCATCTATGATCTTCAAATTTCTTCTTTCCCCTAGGAATTTGACAAACATTAAGATCCCTTCCAATGCAACAAGGGTTGCTCCGCAATACTCTAATATCTCCCAATTCTGACCATAATCCTTTCTCTCTCTCTCCATTATGAATTGACCTATACACTCCTAAAAGCATCTAAATAAAATTATCCTTGCAGTTCTTAAACCAACATGAAAGAGAAGACACCCCCATTTCTACCTCCAGAAGCTCCATGACCTTATTGTCCCAAAAAAACTAAAATACCCCCTACTTGCCCTCTAGCCTCCACCTTACCCCAATTTATACTCTATCTACTCCTAAATTCCTCACCAATTAACCCGACATTTATTACACCTTGGTCTCTTCTAGATGAACTAGGTTTATCATCTACAATGTGATCAAAGCCTTTTCTACTTTCCGCTTTTCCACATCATTAATATGACTTTCAAATCTTTCACAAAAGGATTCAAATCTTTTCTTTTTGATAGGTAAATAAGTAGAATATATTAAAAATGCTTGCAAAAAGGTGCAACAAAGCACTCAAGGAGTATACAAATATGACCCATAGGCAAGCAAGAAAAGAAGAGGGAAAGATTAAAACCCACCTTCCCACCAACACCCAGCTCCAACAAGGGCTGGAAACCCCCTAGCGAAAAACCAAAAAAGAGAAAAACATAAAAAACCTTACCTAGAATGAACAAAGAACCCCTAGCAGAACCACTAGTGGTCAACAGAGACCCCTGCCACTAACTCCGCACCCTCCTCCCCTTTCCTTTTACTGTGGATGAAACATTATTATAATTGACTGAGCACTCGAGCCTCTGGATTTCCTTCTCAAGACGCAAAGAAGACAAAAGATTCAAATATTCTTCGATAAACTTTGGATATCTCTGAATAGCTTCTATTCCTCCTCCCTTTTCTTGAAGCTGAATTATGGTTAATGGAGCACTCCACTTTGCAAAGTCTCCTCTTAAATCTGGATCCAAGTGCCAAATTCTTTTTTATTACTTGACTTAAATCTTTGCTCCTCTTTCTATTCTCCAACCCTTTTAAGAAGCCATTATTTTCTTCCTTAAGATCCTCAATTGACATTCCCTCAAATATGTTGAAAGTTGCTAATTTTTGAAGGAATCCATGGAGCAGTTGAAGATTTGGCTCTCTCTGCATGGAGGGGAATCACATAATGAGGAAGGCTCCTCAATGAATCCTTCGTCTTGATCACTACAACCACCTCTCATAGTGCTTGCTAACATCTCCACCATCATTCCATTTTTTAGAATAAAGCAGAAAGTTCCAACCATTAAATTTTCAGCCTTTGGAAAAGACCCATTAAGAGGGTTATCCCAGCGAACCATACTCCCTATTGTCTTTTCCATTGGAAGATTGCCATTTGAGATTGAAAAAGGAGAGAATGCCCCGTACCCTAATAGAGTATGGAGTAGGGAAGCGTACTTGGGAAGTAGGAGGCCTCCTTCGCTAGGATTACATCCATAGGAGTCAACAACACAACCTTAACTAGAAATCTCTTCTCAACCGTGGGTTTGAGATCATCCTTGACACTCGCAATCATGTCAGAGAGTAATGAACTTTCAAAACCCTCACGATTGCTAGAGCTCATGGTTTTAGCCTGATGAGAGATTGCATAAGGCTCTCGTAATGCTAAAGGGTCAATCATCTCCATTAGGCCTAGACCTTCCCCTTTAACAGAAACACAACACACATCCATCATGCCTAAGCCTCCATCCACGCCTATACCTAATGCAACCCCCTTCATTTCATGGGGTGACATGCAAACATCCCCATGTTTGTTTGCATATGGTCCACCAACCCTAGTCTCGCTGCGATGTGTAAAGCACCGTCTAAGTCCTCTCCAACCTCCAGCCCCTACCTAAGCTTGAGCGGCTTCACCACCAACATCCATGGTGGGATCTCCCACCACAGTTGAATGGCGAAGTAAAGCTTTCCTACCATAACTTGCAAACTTCTTGGGACCTTCCTTCCATCTGTTTTTACTACTACCTCTCCCACTATAAATTTCAGTGCACTGCAGTGTCTTCATCTACAACCGTGAAGCTCCACAAGCTTCACCTAATTGCTTAAAAAAGCCTCTGTGCCACAAAAACAAAGAAAGACCCATAATCTTCACCTAAGATTCAGCCACCTTATCTCCTTCCCTAAGTTAGCCAACATTTAGAACCCATTTTTTTTTTAACAATAGCCTCTTCCTCTTGAACATTCTCACTCTTTTCTAAGGACCTTTTGACTTCATAACTAAATCCAAACTCAAATAAAATAGGAGAGCCACCTATGAAGGCAAGATGGATATCCACTCTCATTCTCCAATTATACTTAACCCAAGACTTTCAGGATGGAATAAATAGTGTCTCACCTGAGACCTTACCCCATTTTCCCACTAAACATTGATTTATGGCCTGCATTTTGTTGAAAAAAATCCAAACCTCCAAATTGAAACCACACAACCTTGCCCACATCCCTCCAACCATCTTTTACTGCATTCCTAAAAGGTGTTCCTTCTTTGATGCTCTTGGCTATGCAACCTGGAGCAAGGGAATTGTTGGCTTTGAGTACCTCAAAAAATCCAAGGGGAAGCTCTACATCAAGGGCTCTTAACTTTCTGGCTGGCACCACCCACCCCCTTAATACTCTCCTTCCTTTTGGGAACACAAGGGAAAATCTCTTTGCCTCCACTGAGCAAACATAACACATGAGGAGAATGTGCCAGCTACATTGCTCCTGAGCTCCAAGTTGAAACTTCTTCCTCCTGTCTGTCTAGGCCTTTCTGAAGCTATTCAGATTTACATCCTGACAACATACTTCCACCCCTTGCAGCAACAAAGACAAATGCTTAGCTCCAAACTTAATCCACTCTGAGAATCCTTTGCTCCTCTTTGTGATCTTGCCAGCACCCTACCTCCAACTTGATCGATCAAAATGTCAAAAGACTTTGACTATACTGCAAATCAACATCTGTTTTCTTCCATTCCATTCTTCAATCTCAGTAGAGCTAACAGTTATAGCATGGTCTTAGGACTAGGTGCTATTAGTTTGTATCAGGTATCAGAGGACTTTATGCTTTACCCTGGTAAGACACTAATAGATAGTGAACTTTTGAGAGCACATTGTTTGGCTACTCAAGCTCTTAATGTGTTACAGTTCTGTTTTTTTTTTATCTGTTACATGGAGTGATTTCTGTGGTACTCTACCTGTCATGAATGGCAGTCAAGGGCATTTTTTCACAGATTGAATCCTTGTGACATTGCTCACTTTGTATAATTCCAAGATTCTGTAGACATCCTTATTCATTTGTATATGATATTATTTTTGCACAAAATGAATCTTTGAATTAGTTGATTCCAGGCCTTTGATCTTTTCCCAATCTATCCACTTTACAGGTCTTATTTTGGAACCCATTAGTGTTCTAATGCAAAGAGTGGAACAAGATGCTTTCACAAAGGTATATCGTTTTTTTCTTGGTTTTTTTTTTTTCTTTTGGGCAATGGTATTATTTAGTGTTCTATTTGTGAAAACAACTTGTAATAATTCATGTTTGATGTCAATGCTCTTTTTTCTTTTCTTTCATTGAACAGATATTTAACTTGATGAATTAAAGAAAATCACTTGGTTTTGTGTATAAAAAATTCATTAATATGCTGTAATTAGCATCGAAGCTTTCCTAACTGGTCACCTTTATTGCAGAATATCAATTTATTCTTGTCTTTTTGTTCTGATCAGATTCATGAAATGCTTTTGTTCATATCACTGTTTCACAAAATCAGGTTACCAATATAGAAGCTTCCATTTTGTCTATATTGGTAACACATCATCTTATGATTTGAATCCTATGAGGGTCCTAAGAAAATTTAGTGGATGGCAGCTACTTGATAAAACCAGAATGATCCATTGGGGCCTTGAAGCTCTTCTGGCAATTGAGAACCTTGGAAGTGGTTAATTTTGATACTATATAGCATGGACATAGACATGAGACATGAGTACATCACCCTTGGAAGAGGTTAAGTTTGAATAGGATTTGGACATGAGATACAAGTCCAATATGACATCAATTTATGACATGATAAATTTTGAAGGACTTATACATGAAAAATATATTATTGTGATTCTTCTTTAACTATTAGAAAAAAAATACTATTTCTATATTTTATATAATAATACAAATATTAGTAAATTTATTTAAATTTCCAAACTCGCAATTGCATTACCAGGAAGAAAAAGCTTGGGGAATTTGGTAGTGTATTACTCCTCTTCAGTAGTCTCTCTTCCAAACTATATTATTTTTCTTTATTTAGGAAATACCTTATACTTTTCCACTGAATGTTTGATTTATTTAGGCCATGAAAAAATTATTCAAAATTTTGGACACATCTGAGAAATGTCTGAAACATGTTTGAGAGTATTGTGCCCAAGCTAGCCACAACTCCTTTTGAAGTGTCTGCTGCATAACTGGGACTCTCTGATTACTTTTATTATTAGAAGATCTTATGAAGTTTTATGCAAAAGGCCATATGAACCACCAAATTTTCACTAAAGAAATCCAAAAATTAACCCCTGTCTCAATTCATATATAAAGTTAGAAATTATCTTAAATTTTATCATGCTATGTGATGTACAATATTAATTTTTAGGGGTAGGAACATTGAAGTTGTTTCCCTATTAGAAAATATTTTCTACACATTATAATGTTTCTTATGAATATTCTTGTCATGCTTAGGCTTTGCAAGCAAGTTCTGAATTGCAGAATGATGCAATCCTCCCTGAAACACAAGTGGTCAATGAACAGCTTTGGGTGGATAAATATGCTCCAAATTCATTTACAGAGCTTCTCAGTGATGAACAGACAAATCGTGAGGTGAACATATTGTTCATAGTGTTAGTTTGAAGTTCCTACAAAGCCAAAACCTTAGAAGGCTTATTTACATTTGGAGTTTCTGTTTGTTTGATTTTTTTTCATGATTGATTAACCTTGTATTGTTGTTCTGCAGGTCCTCTTGTGGTTGAAACAGTGGGATTCCTGTGTTTTTGGATCTGAAATTAGGAGCACGACGGAGGAGGTCTTGTCTGCTTTGAGACGACATTCTTCCATTGCTCAACATCAAAAGCCCTCTGGTATGAGCTTTCTTAGGAAGAATAAAGGACAGCGATTTAGTGATGGAAACTCCAGATACTCTAATAATTTGGATCAAGAAAATGGGAATTTGAAAGGCCTTCAGGAGTTGTGGAATAAAAAGTCAAGGGGTACTGGTCCTCCAGAACAAAAGGTTTGTTGTTGTACTTATTTCATAAAACAATTTATTTATTTCTTTTTTGTAGTTGATAGATGTTTAGTTTGCCTTTCACTTCAAATAATTTGCATGCAGATACACTTTTGTTTGAAATTTGTTAATCTTTTAATTTTAAAATGTCTAACTAATGCACTCCATATATTGGTAAGAAGCAACAAAAAATTAATTCTGGAATAGTAAGGACTTCAAAAAGAAAGGATGTGTTCTTTCATGACATTAAATGGAAAGATAAGTAATCATAGTATAGTAGCTCTATACACATGCTAAATGACCTTAAAGGACTTTTGAAGTAGATGCCCCTCTCTCGGCTAGGAAATTTGTGTATTAATTATGATACCTCCTCTCTGCTTTATATTCCGCTAGCAATTCTCTAGAATAATGTGGTGTCTCCTTTATTAAATGGGCATATCTCCAAATGAGGCATTTTTCTTTGTTGTCCTTGGATCATGATAGTGGAGTTACCTTCAATCCAAAAAACATTGTAAGCCTAAACCTTTCCCCCCTTTATGGCCTCTACAAGAGATCAAAACTTTACCTCAATAGCCAAGTCTCTACTAGCTGGTTTAGAGAGGGCTAAGATATTGTCATTTGAAATGGCTTTTAAACATATGGCCAATCCTCGTTTGACTAAGATGCCCTAGCAAACTGTTGGCACGATTTAGCTTAAAAGATGCTTGGGAAGGAAACCTCCATATATCAATGAATGCGGCATTTGTATTTGTAAAATTACAAACAACAATTGAATCCATAGATATACTCCTCATTGTGAACGCCTTCAAACTCCTTTTTTAGAACCATGGTTTGAAATGTCACGATTTTTTGCCAAAATATTGGTGAAATTTCGCTTATCGGGTGAGGCTGACACGATATTCAATATTGAAAGTCGTTTGATTGATTTTTCGTCGATTTTTCTAGAATTTCGTCGAAATATCGGCATTTATTAGCTTTTTGCTGATTTTTCGGGAAATTTCCTGATATTTCGGGAAGTCAAACTTTGGTCAACACGAAGTTGGTGGGCTTGGCGCGTCAAACCTAGTCAAATTTCAAATATTTTTGCCCCGTTGCCGCTGCTGCCAAGATTCAAGCCTAGGCCAAAAGGCTTGGGTTCAAGCCTAGTTACCGTTGGGCCAACTTCTTCTTTGTTAATATATGTAGATAATAAATATGTTAAAGTTTATTATTAAAAAATAAATAAATAAATTCTTATTATTCTATTTAAAATTTTATTTATTTAATTAATAAATATATAAAAACCACTATTATAATTTTCTCAACAAGTATTTTTTAATATTATTTATATGATCATTAAATATAAAAAATATAAATATTAAAAAATCATATATGCATCATCATTTATTTTACATTATTGAATGCATTTGAATTAAATAAATTATAGTTTTAATATTAAATGTATCATCATTTATCTCATTAATCCTATTATAAAAAATTACTATCACTTCACTTTTAAATTTTTTTATATTTATCTTTTCAATTTTATTTAATTTTGAATGTTTTTATTTTAAATTATTAAAAATATAAATTTATTCAAAAAATAGGAAAATATAAAAAAATAATAATTAAATTCTAATAGTTTATAAATGAAAATTAATTTGATTAAATAAATAATAAGTTATTAATACCGACATATCCTTGCTTACTGATATTTTTCTCTTTAACTATACCTATGTTAATTATATTTAGAAAATAACTTTAACATGTGTATTTTTATTTATTTTATCATTTTTGGAGTTTCTCCAAATATTTCCATGAATTTTGAATAATTTTTGCCTTACCGATATTTTTGTCAAAATATCCACCGATATTTCTCTGATATTTCTGATATATCCGTAAAATCCAAGTACTGATATATCCATATTTACCGATATTTCAAAGCATGGTTAGAACCTAGGGAATTTAATAAAACACACCTATCACATTAATGATCTTGGGAAGTTATACTATTAAGGAAAGTTCTTTCAATTATTCTTGTCTATTTTATCCACATAATAGTCAATATAGCATTGAACCATAGGACACACTTCTTTCTACTATAGCCAAACCTTGAAATGGGATCTTTAACATCCTTTGAATCTCACTAGGAGCCACACAATATATGGTGATTTATTAAAGAAGTCTTTGCCAAAGAGTAAGGTGCTAGGGCATTGAATAAATACAAGGCTAATCATCTGTCTACTAGGTTTTCACATGACACAAACCTATGGATGAAGTTTCAAGTGGCTAGTATTGAACCTCTCAATAGGATAGTCAGTAGTTGCATGAACCTCTTAATAGATAGTCAATAGTTGCATATAACAATTTAAATTATGAAGTTAGAATTAAAATTTCCATGAGTTTTGGGACAGATTTTTAGGAGTTTTTCCATTTTTTTCCTCATCGTATAGCTGCCTATAGATATACAATTTTTCCTCAAATCAATATATACAATTATTCTCACATATGCCTACAATATTCAATTTATAACAAGGAATTCTATGTGTTGGTACAAGCACTTCTTTATTGGCAATTTTATCTTATTTATAAGGATTTTGTTTTATATTTAGATCATGAAGCACCAAACTCTTAAAAGAAGTTAAATCATTGACATGAAAAATGAATTTCTTGTTTACATGAATATTCTTTTGTTCTTAAGCACAAGGTTGAATTGACAATAAGGTAGCAGATGCACGAAAGCGGGTGGTTTATTTCCTTACTTCTATGGTTTTCCAAGTGATTGGATTTGATCAAATCATAAAAGATCACCTTTTTTGCAAGTTTATTTATTTATTTTTATTTATTTGGTTCTTATTTTTTATTTTTAATTGGGAACAAAACCATAATTCACAAAAAAATATGATATTACAAAAGAAGGATAAAAAATCCTTCCCTAAATTACAAAAACAGATAAGAAACAGAAGAAAAGAATTACACTTCAATAGACATCAAAACAACTCAACATTGCTATTTTAAACCTTTTAATTTATATATCAAAATTCAATCAAATTGAATAATGTGGAAATGAATGCCCTTAAAAACTGTAATAGTGGAGACCTAAAAAGATGAATAGAAATAGACTAAAACCCATATCATCTCTAAAGTTCTCCACCTATCCTCAAGAATTCTTGTATTTCTTTCTCGCCATACTATCAAAATCAATGTAAGACAAGTGATTTGTCATAAAACTTTGCCTCTAGCAGTATTTCCTAAACCGTTAAAGGGAATGGTCAACATGTCACTAATACTTCTAGGATGAACCCAATTCAATTTGGCTGGTTTGAATAGATTGTGCCATAACTCTAAAATCAAAAAAGGATCTTTTTCTCATTACCTATCAAAAAAGGGTGATTGTAGAAATCCTAGCAAACTTGAGCAATGGACTTCCCAGGGCAATGATGCGACCACATAACTACAATGTTTGCATCCTAACCATTTGGATTTGTTCCTTAGATTCTCAAGATAACTATGTGCCTGAGAGCTGTGCTCTCCCTAGGATACCTTCAAAGCCACTTTCCTAAGAGGGTCTTATTCCTTAAAGATATTCTTTTGAACCCCAACCCTCCTACTTCCTTAGTCTCGAACACTTGGATTCATCTAATAAGATGATCTCTCTTTCCGTCCCTATACCCTAACTAAAGAAAATCCATTTGCATTTCTGTAATGCCATTGAAGATGACATCTTGTATAACAAAAGGAAATTGTTAGGTATGTGAGACAAACAAAGATTAAATTAGAGTTATTCTTCTACCTAAGGACGAAAACGCTTTTTCAACCCATCCAATCTCCTTGAAATTTTATCTATAATCGGGCCCTAAAAGACACTAGCCTTAGGAGCCCCCCTAGTGGAAGACCCTGAACATAGTTTGAATACTAATGCTGTATTATTTTATTCAATTGAAGGATATACATTTAAATAGACTAGGGACAGCCAAGGACTACAACAAATCCCTAAAAACACTCCTAGGATCACTGCAAATTGATATAGACCACAATTTGACTTTATTTGAAATTAAAAACAATTTTAAAACCAAATTCTAACAGCTGGAAATAACAACCAAATATAGAATAAATAACTTTGACTAATTCAAATTTCCTAATCATATCAAATTTGATTTAATTTGATTTGCCAATAGACCAAAATAGGTTCAAGGCCATTCAAAACTTTATATTTTAACAACAAAGCCAATTTAGAAATCTAATTCTAACTTGTATTGATTCTAGACAACATGCTTTCGTCTAAATTGATCTTAAGTCTTGAAATATACCCAAAAATCAATAGGATAAGCTTAAGATTGTGTAACTCTTCTGCATTGGTGTTTAAAAAAAGATAGTGTTGTTTGCAAATTAAAAATGTGACTCCTTAGTTCTACTCCTGCCTACTAGGAACCCTTTTAGAATACCACTTTCCTCTACCCTTATTAGCATCTTGCTTTAAACATTTGTTGCAATGGTGAAAGAAGATGACATAGTGAGTCTCCTTGCCTTAATCCTTTGGTTGCTTTAAACTATCTCTTGGCATTTCCATTTCCTAAGATTGCAAAACTTGTTGAGGAAAAACATTCCCTCATCCATGATCTCTATATAGTAGTAAACACCTTTTATCTGGTGCAAGGTCCAAAAAAACCCCAATCAACATGGTCATTGACCTTTTCAAAATCCATTTTAAAGACCATTCCTTTCTCTATAGATCTCCTTGGGAAATGTAGATGGTTTCATGAAGGACTCTTTGGATGCAACTTGGAAGAACCTTATCTATGATTTTATACAAGCTTGGGACTAAGCTAATAGGTTTAAAGTTTGACATTTTGGTGGTTTAACTTCCTTTTGGCATAAGAGTAATGAAGGTAGCATTTGTACTTTGGTTGATTACCCTGTTATTATGAAACTTTATAAACGCTTTTAATCCATCCTCCTTCATCACGTCTTAACATTATTGAAATACTTCTATGGAGAAACCATTTGGCTTAGGAGCCTTTTCCTTGTCTAACTGAAAGACAACTTTACAAACTTCCTCTTAAGGGAAAAAGTTGACTCTTCGGTCAACATTTTGATCGTGTGGGGATGCTTGTCGAACGTTTTGAGGATGAAATTTTGACTTCCTTGTAAAGGTTGGAGACTAGAAAGAAGGGAAGAGATTCTCATCAAGGAAAAAAGAAGAGCTCAACTTTTGGAAACGATTCTTAACCTTGATCTACTTAAGAGAAGAGGATGAGTGTTAGCTAACCATTTTTGTTTATGTATGAATTCATAAGAATCGGCTAAAGAAGTTGCTTTAAACCATCCCTTAGCATTTCCATTCACTAAAACTGCAAAGCTTGTCGAGTTCAAACATCCCCTCATCCATGATTTCATCTTTTAGCGAAACCCTTTCTATCAAGTGCATGGTACAAAAAAACCTTAATCCACATGGTCATAAACCTTTTCAAAAATCAATTTTGAAAACCACTTCTTCCTTCCCCGATCTTCTCCTCATCCACCATTTTGTTAACTATTAATACCGTGTCTAGGATTTGTCTCCCCTCTACAAAGGCATCCTAAGAAAAGTGGATAGTTTTATGAAGGACTCATTAGATGCGGCCTAAAAGAACTTTGGCTATGATCTTAATACAAGCTTGTGAGCAAGTTGATAGGCATAAAGTCTAATATTTTTATGGTTTCTTTTTCGGTACTAGAGCTATAAAGGTTGCATTGATGCTTTGGGTAATTACCTTCTTGTTATGAAACTCCATAAACACCTTTAATAGATCCTCTTTACCACATCCCAACACTCCTTAAACACTGCTCTGGAGAAACTGTTTGGCCCTAGGGCATTTTTCTTGTCTAATTGAAAGACAACTTTACAAACTTCTGCAAACCAATTTGCGTTTTTTCTTTTTTTAAATAGGAGACCAATCCAGTTCTTCTAGCTTCTATGAATCTTCAAGGGGCCTAACATAAAATTTCTCAAAAAATCCCACTAAGGGAGCTCCATCTTCATTCTCCAGAGATTTAATGATTTTTCCGTTTCTTCTTCCATTAGCCACCTAATGGCAAATTTTGAATTGTAATCCCCTTCTTTTACCCATCTTACCCTATCCGTTTGCCTCAAATTTACCTCTTCCTTCAACAACAAATTGTCAAACTCTCTTTTCCTTCAAGTCCTGTGAGCTACAAGTCTTGGAGACAAATTAGTTCATAGACATCAATGTTCACTATACCTCCGAGAATAATTTTTTTCCTCTTCTTTATATCTCTAAATACACCTTTATTCCGCACTTTCAACTTTGATTTGACAAATTATAGTCATTTCATGAAACTATGACCTTCCCACCCTTCTCCCTGAAACACTTTCCACCATGAGCTAAAACTATCTTGAAAGTTTGGGTGAAGCAACTACATATTTTCAAGTCTAAATGAAGCTAGGCCTTAATTGAATGAGTTGGTGTCTAACACAATTGGGCAATGGTTAGAGGTGAACTTGGGTAAGGTTTCTTGGAGGCTATGTGGAAAGTTTTGCTCCCAGTTATTTGAAAATAAGAATCTATTCAGCCTCTTGCAAATAGGGGGTTCTTATAAATTGAACCAAGTAGATAGAACATTTCTAAGTGGGGGACAACTAACTCACTTTCTTTAATGAAATCATCGAAATCTCTTCATGTAAGGGGTTAATCTTGAATTGGCCATTTTTTTTTTTCTTGAAATTCTCCTCATGACATTGAAGTCACACCCTACACACCAATTTGGATAGGTTAAAACAAAAAGACCTAATAGCTTCGTCTAAAAGTCCCTTCTAAGAGTTGGACTACTGGGACCATACACCAAGGTAAACCAAAAATCTCCTCCTCCATTGGAAGCTAGCCTAATTGAAATTGACAAAGATCCTACAAATGAGTCTAAATAGTTGTGTTTGCTTAAATTCCATATTATTAAGATCCCTTCTAACCCCCACTCCTTGTTTCTTGATGTCCACACATTGCCTACAAATCTCCTTTCTCATTCCTTTCTCTTTGTTTCTGGAAACATTACAATGTTTGGAGATTCATGAAGGAGAAATCCTTCACTACTCTACTTTTCTTTTTGAACTCCAGTCCTATGATATTCTAGCTTATGATTCTCATAGGACCACTATAAATCCTCAAACATAGCATCAACCCTAGCAAATCATCTCTTCGAGTGATCGAGGGCTTGTACTTCCCCCTGAGATACAGTTTGTCCTTTAGTTTCAAACTGTTGCATCCTACTTCTCACAATGCTTGACTAGCTTGACATTCATGGCAGCCAAAATAGATAAGACTCTTTCCATGTTGCTAGGGGTGAGGCCTATATGAAAACATGTTCACTATTTGGACTTGACTGTCCTTATTTATAAAGGAGAGAGAGCGAAGATGTTTGGAATGGAATTAGATATGGTTGGACAGTCTTTGAGTATTTTTGGAGTATTCCAAATGGTCTACACCCGTTGAAGTATAAAGTATTAGGCAAGGCATGCTTTATAGCATGAATGTTCTAAATGTGAAAAGGCATTCATGAAATGAGTTTTTATGAATGGCAGCACCTACAAATGACAGAGCTACAAACAGATACATTCATAGGGAAGTTGGTGTGAAACCAGTCAAGTACAAGGTGAGAAAATCGATTAATATGGTTCAGCATCAGCTTCAATAAAGTCAAATAACAATTAAGAATGAGTGAAAAGGAGGGATATGTTTCAGGATGGAGGTGTTGCAAAGATGAGGAGAAGACAAAATGGATGCAGAGTGAGGTGGTTAGAAAACACGTGTGGACCTAGATAATCTAATGTCAAGATAGAATTCATATAGTCTATATATTACTGGGGCAATGGCTTCATTGAGAGATACTCTAATTACTTGGTAATTTATCCCTTTATTTCTTATTATTATTGTAATTTAATGAAGGCCCTTTGTAAGTGAAGCTCATGTCTGCTGCAGATCCTCTTGCTTTGTGGTCCCCCAGGACTTGGGAAGACAACACTTGCACATGTCGCTGCTAAGCATTGTGGATACCGTGTGGTGGAGGTTTTTTTTTTTACTTCTCTCACCTGGATAAATGCTTTCTGCTGTATCCTTCTTTTTTTTTTTTCTAAATTAAGTAAAATATCGGCATGCATGTGACATGTGCATATTATTCATTATGTTCATTAGGAATTGTTTTATGTCTTTTATGAATGACAACTCTAGGTTTTATATGACATTTATCAATAAATTGACATCTCAGTTTAGGAACCGATTTTTATTATCTTTTTATGTTTTCACATGTGACAGATTGGAGTTAAAAAAACTTATTCTTTATTTTGGTGTTGAAGGATCAAGTGTAAAAGCCTTATTTCTTGTTCTCAGAATACTCATCGTTGTTATTATTTTTAACTTTTTCACAAATTTTCATTATTCTTAGGCTTCTATGTCTTGGACTTTCGCTTGTGTTTCACTATAGCTGAAGGGCATTTGATGGACTCTCTATGCTTTTGTTTTTTCCTTGATAGATAAATGCTAGTGATGATCGGTCATCTTCAACAATTGAAGCTAAAATCCTTGATGTGGTCCAGATGAACTCTGTCATGGCAGATTCGAAGCCCAACTGTTTGGTGCATTTCATTTTTCAACCTTTGAAGTTTGACGTTCATTTGTGTAGTGCAAAGGAAACACAAACATTAATTGCACTCTGAATGTAGGTGATTGATGAAATAGATGGAGCTCTTGGTGATGGCAAGGGTGCTGTGGAGGTTATTCTAAAAATGGTAATTGATATGCTTTTCCATCGTTAGACTGTTATTATTTTCATGAATGTTTCCAAGACATGCGTTCAATGGTTGGTTTTTTTTTTTTTGGATAAGCTTACCCATCTTCCAATTTTCTTCTCCAACAATCAGTTTTTGTATATTGCTGGTATAAGCTATTGCCTAGTCTGTGCATTATAACTATGAATTTGGAGAGCTGAAAGAACTACTTGTACATCATATTATTGTCATGATTGGATTGTAGGTAGACACTAACATGTACATGGATTAGATGTGGGTATTTTATAGACATGAAACATAATGAAAACTATGTTTGAACTCAATTTTTTTTTTCTCTATTCTTTGCAAATTTATACCTTTTTATACAGAGAAAGAAGATTTGGGAAATATTATGAGTTTTTAACTGTTGTTTCATTATATTTCATTTCCTTCTTGTTTTCTTTGGTAAAGCAAACAAGAGAACATGAATTTCCAAGATCCAAATAGAAGGCTAGTTTCCTAGCTAAGGTGAAAGTGGGCTCGACAAGTTTTCCTTTATCTTGACTCCAACTGATTGCTATTCCCTTTTTTTTTTTTTTTGATAGGCAAACTGGTTTCTATTCCTATAATTAACTCTTAATTAGAATAGTAATCAATTACTTATTATTAATTCTACTATAATAGTTGCACTCCTAGACAAGGAAATTACAATGAAACCCTAAGCTTTCTAATTATTTCAACTATGCCCATCCATCAACCAATATCCATGAGTGACTTTGGAAGAAGATGAAATTTTTTATCAAACTGATGTGCATCTACATCTAATAATCCTTGAAGCTTAATTAAACATCTTTTAATCACCAATTACATTTTAATAAACAATTTATTAAAAATCATTGGTTGGTCACTAGCGATTTATTCAGTATTAGCTCTAGGAATACTTTGCTCCCTCTTAAGAGAGAGGGTGGGTTCCAAACAAAAAATAAGTTTTGTCATAGTCTTAGCACGAGCTACCTAGGTTGTTGAGGTGTTTATCTTGGACAATTTGCTTATTAGTAAAACAAAACAACTAATAAAAAGAATTGAGTTCATTACTTTCATGAAGATGCAATTATGAGAATTGTTTGAGTGCATGATATACATTGTGTGCCCACATCCTACAAGCCAGTGCTTTTAGGAAAATTGGTTGTCTAACAAGGCATCAGAGTCTCATTTGGTAGGAGGTCATTTGTTTGAACTTCACCGCATGTTTATTTCCCCATTTTATTAAACCCAAAGGAGGCTATTTGTAGTTTGTTTGCCTATAGACTTGTGTATCTCTCTATAGGATGTTACAGTTACTTCTAGTTAGTGTTAAGCTTTAGGAAGTTCATTTTTTATAAGTATGTGGAACTAGAACTTTCACTTTGTATTAGTTGTTTGGTATTGATTTGTTGAAGTTGAAGTTATGCGTCTTTTTATGCTTATATATATTGGTAATCAAGGAACCTTCCATGGCCAAGCCCTTAGGACTCTCCATAGGGACTCAAACCTCGGGGTGCTGACAGTCCCGCAATAATCAACACTAGGTAAATTTAGGGTATTATCAGTGACATGATTTGAACCTAGGACCATGTGCCACTTACTGGGGCCACACTTCCTTGTGTTCGCCCTCTTTTTATGCTTTTAAATATCGATTTTTTATTGTCTATTGTTTTGTGGAAGAAGGTCATTTTTCAGATTAGAGTGATATGTTTGCTGTTCATGTAGGTTTCTGCTGAAAGGAAAGCTGATAATAGGAAGGGAAATGTTGCTAAAGTAGATGAGTCAGGACAGATATCCTCAAAAAAGGGGCATAAAACTGCATCATTGTCAAGACCTGTAAAATCAGAATAATCATTATTGCTAATTATTTATTTATTTATTTATATCAACGGTTTGCTGAATGGGTATCATATGCAGGTGATTTGCATATGTAATGATCTATATGCACCTGCCTTGAGGCCTTTGCGTCAGGTAGCAAAGTGAGTCTTTCTTAACGCAAATAACGTATTATGTGAAACTTATGTTGGCTTCTCTTTGCCAAAATTGTAAGAGGCTATCATAGGGAAGTCTGGACCTCTTATTTATTGAAGATGGATGTGTGAAGGAAAAATTTAAAATAGCAGATAAAGGCACTACACTAGATACATTTAAGAATTGTGATTGTAGTTTATCATTTTATGCTGCAAAAGTCAGGTTGGGTTAGGTTCCTAATATGTCTTATGATTCAGCTGTGGATTCTGTTGTTCGTTGTAAAATCTAGTTTGTGTTTTGGCTAGCAGAAAATGTAAGCTTAATATATTTTGTTTAAAGAAATATTTCATCTATTTCTCATTGTTTTGTGCTGGGATCCCCATATCTTTTTGTTCTGTTTGCCATAAATATAAGATTACTGTTGATATCTTGAGGAAGTTCTATGCTCAAGCATTTAAAAGTACGGTTAAAATGATGTCTGCAATTGGGTTTAAATGTCATGTCATGCTTTGTGCAATTGTGCTGTACAGGTGCTAGATCAGTTGACTATTCATATTAATGCTTCACCTCACAAGTTAATAGCAATTGCAGAAAGGATATCAACATAGCTACGAATGGAGTAGTGCATCTTAAAAAATGCATTGTTTCCTTATGGTAGTGATCTTGGTATGACAAGTATAATAGAAATTGGTTCAAGTAGTGCGTGATATTTATTTATAGTTATAGCGTGTCAATAATTGTTACCTTAACAAGTGATTGCTATCATTACAGGGTTCACATTTTTGTTCAACCGACAGTGAGTCGTGTGGTAAGCAGGTAATGACTTGCTAAAAACCATTATTGTGCCACTATCAAGTACTTTCAAGTTTATCATGGTGCCTTCCTGTTGAATGACAAAGTTATTTATTTAGTTGGGTTTAGCTTGTGACTCGATCTTGGCCATGGTATCATCAGAACTCAATATTGATGACACTGCTCCATTGATTTGCTGAGTTATGAAATAGTGATAAAAATGCAAAAAAATGAAAAACAAAACAAACTAAAACTGGTTAAGACTTGGTAAAAGGATCAAGCTACACACTGTAATATTGATCTTTAATCACGCTAACATATAATATTTAAATAACAAATATTAGTTGTTATTTTCTTTAATAACGGGGAATCCACCCTGATGGCAAGACATTTATCTTGACTGCTGGTGAATAAACTTTGGGTGACATTGTCTCACCCCTTTGCTCTACACCATCTAAATATTGGGGAGGTTCAAATTCAGGACCTCTGGTTCATTGCCAGAGGGCACTATGGCTGAGCTACACCTTTGGGGACTAGCTCTTATCAGAATATTTCTTATGTGTGGCATCTGATTTTAAAAACTGAATTGACTTTCCTTCATTATCACAAGCATCTTGTCTTTTTGTTCTTTTTTTGGTCTAAACTAATTTTTTATTTGAAGATAGGAGATCATTCTGAGAGAGTGATGTTCAATTCTCTCAAAGAATTCTATTATTCAATTTCTTTTCTTTTGTAATTGTTTGAGGGGGGAATAGAATCTTACTTCAGGCACTTGGGGTTAAATCATTGATGAGTTGATTTGAGAATGAATCTTTCTATTGCTGCTTACAAATTATCTAGTGCTCCCAATATTTGTTTGGTTTTGCCATGCATTAGTCGTTAGTGGATAATACTGGTATTTGCATAAAGTATTATGGCCTTTAAGTATTGACAACTTGCTTGAGGCATGCTCTCTCTCTCTCTCTCTCTTCTTTCTTCTTATTTTATATATACTGTAAATCTATATCAGATCTGGTTAATACCAATATGAGTTAGGCAAACCATCTTGGTATTAGCTCATACTCCATAATCTATAATGTGTTTTTAGTGTTGTCTATTTCTCATTTTTACTATCAATTTTGATTTGTTGAGAAATGGTGTTTTAGACTCAAATATATATGTAATATGGAAGGGCTAAAGACAAATTCCACGGCACTTACTGCACTTGCAGAGTATACTGGTGAGTTAGTATCTACTTCCATTCTGGGTTTCTATTATCTGATTTAGCCAATCAAGGTATTGATATGGCCAAAACATTGACATTTTATATGCTTGATGGGTTATTCTGAGATTTTTAATCTTCCCTTTGGTGTTGGAAATGCTGTATTTGTGATTCTAAAAATTAGGATTGCTTCTTCATATGTTTGTTTTACATTATCTTTTTCCTATCTGCATTGTGAATTTTGTTTAATTTCTGTAGAACTTTGTTTCTATTTTCCAGAATGTGACATCCGTTCGTGCTTGAACACACTACAGTTTCTCAACATGAAGAATCAAACCCTCAATGTGGTAAGAAATGATGCTGCTGTGGTCTTGTGAAATATTCATTATTCAAGTAATCTCCCAGATGAAATAGAAGGTCTGGAAAAAGTCTCCATTTTTCAGTTAAAAATGGATGTACTAATTTATTTGCTGGTGATTTGCGGGTTGAGACACATAACTTAGCCATGGAGGAATGAAATCACTTTCTAGAGTTGAAGCATGGAGTATAAAGAAACTGCTACACCTCTACCCTAGTTGTTCTCATCAATTATTACCATTTTATTTCATGTGGGAATACCCTGGCTTATACGTGTAAAGAAAGAGGTTAAAAATAAATAAAAAAAAAAAATAAAAAAAAATACAGTGCGACTTCAGTCACATTATAGAATCTCAGTTAAATTGGAATGAGGACATGTTTAGCACAGGGGTTATGCCTTATTAATAAATGCATGCTTGGTTGAATTTTACTACCCATTTAACTAGTCATTAGCATGGGGATCAGAGATTTGCGTATCTCTACTGTTACAAATTGTCTTCAACAAAATTTTGTGACTTTCAGAAAGGCTCCCTTTGACATCCTCAAATCAATTGCCACCATTTAAAGGCCATATTTTTCCAGAAGGCTTTCGTTGTAAAAGTTTACCTAAGAATCCTGGTCCTGCTGTTGGTCATTCACCTTTGAGAATGCCTGTTCAGCTACCATCTTGCTTTTAGTTTAGGGCTTCCAGGAATGGAGTAATCCATTTCACAGGAAGAAACCAATGATGTGTGAGTGGCAGTAGTCATATTTCTAGAGAATTTCTAATCCATGTTTCTTTTCTTTATGTGATATCGTGCCAACTTGATTTATTAATATGCTTTTCATGGTGTCAGTTTGAGATCAGTTCCCAAGTGGTAGGTCAAAAGGACATGTCTAGAAGCATCTTTGATATCTGGAAAGAGGTAACTTAAAGTCAAAGTATCAAGCACTCTGCATCTTTACTTTGGCATTCATTTCCAGCATTCTTACCTTTGAGGACTGTTTTTAGATTTTTCAGAAGAGAAAAATGAAGCGAGCAAAAAGATCTGATAATTGCTGCAGTGGTATGTCCAATGGATTTGACTTTCTGCACCCTCTCATATCTAATCGGTAGGTTGTAAATTCTAGTGAACATAGCTTTCTTATCATTTTTTTCAAGGGATGGCTCATTTATCTTTTAGTGTTCAATGACTGCAGTGGTGACTATGATTTAATTTTGGATGGCATCCATGAAAATATTTTGCAGCTTCATTATCATGACCCAATAATGCAGAAGACAGTAAGCCTCAAGCACATTCTACTGCAGATGTATACTTCATATAATTATATTTAATCTTAGGGCATTAAGTAAATCTGTTATCACAAAGCAATTGACTATTGAATCATGTGGGCTTGAAGGTCAAGTGCTTAAACACTATTGGCATTTCTGATCTAGTGCACCAATATGTTATGCGTACACAGCAGATGTCCCTTAATGGTAAATGATTGTGGTTGCTGTCAACTTTGACTTTCCAATGTTTAATGATAATTTTAAACCATTTCCCATTTGTTCTTTTCTGCAGTTTATCAGCCTCTTACTGCAATTAGTTTACATCGTTTAATAGCCCAAGTTCAAAAACCAATTATTGAATGGCCGAAGTCTTTTATGAGGTATGTCCAAGACTAGAACCTGATGTCATTCATGGAAGGATTAGTATTTCTTACTACCCTATCTTAATACAAACATTCAGATACCGAACAACATTCATGGAAAAGATGGATATTTTGAGGTCTTGGCACAACAAAATTGCACCATATATTTCAAGGCATTTGTCTACTAAATCTTTTGTAGAAGATTCGGTTTCTCCATTATTGCATATTCTATCACCACCAACTCTAAGACCGGTAATTTACTCACATTTCTTCTATCTTTTTCTATAGGTTCAGCTGAGCTTAAATTTCTCTCATAAAATTTTTGACATTATGACATATACATGCATAAATACTAGAAATATATTAAACACATGAGGTAACAGGTGTTGAAAATTTGCATATGTTTTGTTATAAAAGGTAAAAGAAAATGAATAGAGATTGTCTCTTTTTCATACTGATCTTATCAATAAAATTTGATGCATGTGAGAAAAGGTTTTTAGGTTTAAACTAAAACGTCATCTCCAATATGCCCTTGCAAGTAAGTGGCAATAGATAAATAATTATTTTGTTGTGAAGGATCAGTGAGATGTGTGGTTTACAATAGCTTGTGAGAATATCAACTGTTTGATCCTAAGTCCAGGGATACTGAACTTGAAGTGTGTTCTTGGTAGCTTTATCTAGAAAAAAGTGATATGCAACTTCAATTGTTTCATGTGCTATGCAACTTCAATTGTTTCATGGGCTAAGGAAAACAAGATTTGCTGTTAGATATGTGGCTCCAACATTATCACACCAAAAATTTGCACATTGCAGTTAGGGAACAGGCAAATCCACAAGTATACATTATAGCTAAGTATGGCAGTTGCATCAGCATATGCATGGCATTGAGATTCTGCACTTCCGCGAGCCATTGACCATTGTTTGCAATAGGACCATGAAATGATGAGTTGGACAAAATACATTGCATAATCTCCAGAGAATTGCTACATGTTAGAGTATGTTATTGCAATATCATATTAGGGTGTTGTGATTTTCTCTTTTTAGACTCAATAGCATAAATAGGTGGAAAGGCATGGGAGAGTTAACAAGAGAAAAGCCTAAACCTCTTCCATCTCTTCTTTCTTCTCTTTTCCCTCATTTGTCCAAACGCTAGAATCACAAACTTATAGTTTCAACATGGTATTAGCGCACGATTATAGTATTTCCCCTAGATTTTCAAGACAATTAAAAAAATTAGAAAAAAAAAAAACCTGTCAGCATGCTTGCAACATGATGGTGTCATGTTGATATCATCATCTTGAGTGGAAATTTGCAGGCTGATCTGTTATATTTCTGGTAACTGATGTTTTGGAACTGGTTTTGAGGTTATTTGATTGAAATTTTGATTTTTTTTTTCTTTTTATTTTCGATATTTTGGCCCTTATTCTTGGATTTGAAATTTAGCGCTGTTTTGACGGATGTTTTTTGTTCAAGTTGGTCCTGCTGATTTCCTAATTTATTTTATTAGTCAATTTATTATATGTTTATTTATTTATTTTTTTGTGCATTTGGGAATTGTTTCTTTTGGTCTAAGAAGGTTTATATTCTGTTTCTGGACTATTGAGGGTTGATTAGTAGTGGTGTGCTTGGTTTAGTTGCTTTGGACAAATTGTTTTTGATATTTAGGATGAAAGGGAGTTCAACTTTTTATGCTTCAAAGTGTTTGGATCCCTTAAAATTTAAAATTTTTCATGGCTAGCGATAAGTAACACCTTCTTAGGTATGATGGAATACCAAAGTCAACATTTAAAAAATTTAATGGTGTTAATCATGTTGCTTGGGCTCGTACTTTAGTTTTTCTACATGGAAAAAGGAATTGATGTTAGAAATATGCGAATTCCTTAATTTTAGGGATCTAATTGATTGTTATTTTGTTACCTTATATATTCCTAGTACTTGATTTTGTTTTGCCTTTTTTCTGATAGGTAGACAAGAAAATATATTAAAAGCACTTGAAAAGTGGCACACCAAAGTACACAATGTATTTATTTATTTATTTTGATAGGTAAGAAAAGATCTAATATAAAAAGAGGCGCCAAAAAAGCAACTCATGGTATACAATACCTATACACCCACCGCCAAAACGGCCAAAAAAGAAGAAAAACACCCAGCTGACCCAACAAACAACCTTAGCTAGAACCCAACCAATCAATAAAACTAACTATAGTTAGAGGGCAATTAATTATAAACAACTTGGCCTCTGACCAAAGAGAAAGAACAAAAGAGTATTTGAGTCTCTGAATTGACAACACATCATCCTTGAAGGCCAATCTATTTCTCGTCTTCCAAACCGTCTTAAAAATGTAAAGAGGAGCTGCTCTCCACACCTTCTTGCGCTTTTTGCCCATAAAAGAACCATGCCAACTAAGGAGAGTCTCTCTAACTGATGAAGGCAACACCCATGACAGCCCAAACAAATTAAAGAGCAATAAGACCCTTATTTTTGTACAATGAAGAAGAAGATAGTCTATGGTCTCCTCTTTCTCAAGGCACATAAAACATCTATTTGCCAAAGGCCCATCCTCTTTTTTGAATAAGATCTAGGGTTAAGGCTTTGCCCCACGTGGCCTCCCATGCAAAAAAGCTAATCTTAGGTTGCACCCACACATTCCAAATGCAACTAGAAGGAAACAAAGAAGGGTAGCCTGCTTCTAGAGCAAGGTAGAGGGACTTGACCGAGAACTTTCCACTCTTTGTTTTGGTCCAAAACACCATATCATCCACATCTCCATGCACTCTCTTCCCATGAAGCCGCCACTTTAAGAATCTTTCTGCCTCTTCCACCTCCCAATCATTGAAGGCTCTTGAAAAACAGGGATTCCAACCCCCCCAAACCCCCTAAGCCAAGGGGTCCCAAGTATTTGCCACCCACGCTTCCTTATCAAAAACAAAGTAAACAAAGAAGTGAATGATACACACAAAGGGGAATCCCCGCACCATCTATCCCTCCAAAATCTCACCCTCCGCCCATTACTTATAAGGAATAAAATCTTAGAGCCCACAAAATCCCAGTCCATCCTTATTCCTTTCCAAAGCCCCACACCATGCGCCTCTCTCACTTCTCGAGAGCACCATCCCCCTCTTTCTTCTCCATACTTCCCTCTAATCACTTGATTCCACAAGGCCTCTCTCTCATTTGCGAAACGCTAATTCCATTTACAAAGAAGAGCCTTATTGAGATTGGATAGACATTTGACCCCCAAACCCCCTTTCTCCTTAAGCACACTAACTCCCATCTTACTAATGTGACTTTCGCTCCAAATTACCACCTCCCCAAAGCAAATCCCTTTGAATTTGCTCTAGTCTTTGTCTAATTGAGCTTGGCAAGTGCAACAAGGACATAAAATAAATGGGTAAATTCGACAAAGTGCTTCGAATTAGAGTCGCCCTCCCTCCCTTGGATATGTATGCCAACCTTCTACGGAACCGCTCTTCCACTCCATCCCACACTGTCACTAACTTAAATGGAGCAACCAAAGGAAGGCCCAAATAAGTGGACGGCAGGCTACCCACTCTACAACCTAAATCCAAAGCAAGATCATCAAATTCTCCACCCTACCTACTGGAATTAGTTCACTCTTTTCCAAGTTCATTCTCAACCCCGACATGGCCTCAAACCACATAAGTAACCAACGAAGATAGGTCAAATGATCTTGAGAAGCTTGGTAGAACACCAAGGTATCATTAGCAAACAACAAATGGGAAATCTTAACCCCTTCTTCACTCTTACCCTTCACCTTACAACCCGATAGAAAACCTCCATCCACAACCCTTTTAAGAAAACAATTAAACACCTTCATAGCAATCACAAATAAATAAGGCGAAAGTGGATCGCCTTGCCTCAATCCCCTTGAACTTTGAAAGAAACATGTAGAGGTGCCATTAACCAACACAGAGAAGCTTGCAGTGGAAATGCACCACTTGATCCACTCAATCCATTTCTCCCCAAAACCCATTTTCTACATAATTGTGAGAAGAAAAGACCAGTCCACATTGTCATATGCTTTCTTTATGTCAAGTTTGCACAAAATACCATTCTCATTATTCTTCAGGACTGAATCAATGGCTTCATTAGCTATCAGTACTGCATTTAGGATTTGTCTTCCCTCCACAAAAGCCCCTTGGGCCTTAGAGACCACCTTTCCAACCACCTTTTTTAGCTTATCGGCTAAAACCTTGGCCAACCACTTGTACAGACTTCTCAACAAACTTATAGGCCTAAAATCCCTTAAATCTTCAGCCCCCGCTTTTTTTGGGATTAAAACTAGAAAATTTGCATTTAGACTTTTAACAAATTTACCATGTTCATACAATTTCCTAAAAAAACTCATCACATCATCCTTCACAAAGTCCCAAGCAAACTGCCAGAAAGCCATAGAGAAGCCATTAGGCTTTGGAGCTTTGTCTCCACTACATCCTAGCAGCGCACCAAGCACCTCCTCTTCCGCGAATGACACCTCTAGAGCAAAAGCATCCAAATTCTCCAAAGTCTCACACTGCAGCTCGGATAAAGGAGGACGTCAGTCCCCCAGGTTGGACAACAAAAACTGAAAAGCATTGACCACCCCTTCCTTGATTTCATTCTCCTCCGAAAGCCAAACACCATTAATCCTAATTCTGTCCACATTATTCCTTCTTCTGTGAGCATTGGCCATCTTGTGAAAGAAACCCGTATTTTTGTCACCCTCATTCAGCCACACTTCCCTAGATTTTTGCCTCCAAGTTATCTCTTCTAGCAAAACCCATTTTTTATATTCTTCCCTTGCTTCTTTTCTAGCTTCCAACTCCTCCAACGACAATCTGCTAGTCTTCTCTTTAGCATCCCAAAATTCCACCTAATTCAAAGCCAAATCCTTCTGAATTCAACCCTTCCAAAAATATCTCTGTTCCACTCATTCAATTTAAACATCAAGACCTTTAATTTTTCCGCCAAAATAAAACTTGAAGAGCCACTAAAGCTGTCTCCCTCCCACCAAGACTTCATAGGATCCTTAAAACCCTCCACTTTTAGCCACATATTCTCAAATCTAAAAGGGGAGGGGCCTCTTCTTAGAACCCTCCATCTAAAAGAATCGGGAAATGGTCAGACGCAGGTCTTGGGAGGACACACTGCCTCGACCCGCTAAAATGGCAGTCCCACTCCTCATTTACCAAAAAACGATCTAGCCTTAACAATGACTGATTGTTTACCCCCTCCACTCTAAGTAAAAGGACCCCCAAGCAGAGTACACAATTTATATAAGAGAAAACAAAAAAAAACATCTCTTTCCTTACTTGGAACTCAACTAATCTACAAAATCCTTTCATGGTCATAGAACAATCATCTAAGTACACTTTGGCCCAATCCAAAATGATACATAATGGAAAATTTGATTGCTTGAACTAACTATTTTGCATCTTCAAATGACCTCCTATTTCTTTCATTTCATAATGCCCAAAATAGGCACAAAAGAGCAACCTTCCAAGTTTTCTTCCGTTTCTTCCCCATAAAGGAACCATGCTTACTCAAGAGATTTCCTTTTACAAAGAAGTGCATTACCTATGTCACTCCAAACAAAGGAAAGACCGACTCCCACATGATTCTCGCTTAAGAACGGTGAAGAAGCATGTAATCAACCGACTCTTTTTCCCTTTTAGAGGGGTAATGGTAACATCTATTCCTTATAATCCATCAATTTCTTCTGAGTTGATCAAATGTTAAAATCCTTCCCCAGACAACTTTCCTAGCGAAGAAATCCACCTTTGTTGGTATTCATTGGTTTCACACTATGCTTGTGGAGAATGACTCAATTCTTCCTTGGGCTAAGGAAATGCAAAAACATTTATAGAGAACTTGCCAAGCTTGGTTTCCTTTTAACCTAATCCATCCTTCTCATTCTTTCTAATTGGGCTCAATTTTAATTTTTGGAAAAAGGTTTATGTGGAAAATCAAATCTGGAGATAATCCCACATTGTCTCCATTTGAATAATCTTTTAAGAGATTATCTTGTTTTTAGTTTAAATTTTATTCAATTTCAGTTATTGTCATCCAAATTTGAATAATTGTAAACTTTGAGTCCTTCAAAGTTAGTAGCATAGAAGTAGGAAAGAAATTTGGTTAGATTCCAATTTAAACCGACTTTCAATTTCTATTTATTTAGGCCTAGGTTGTATTTCGTTTTTTTTTTTTTTTTTTTTTTTTATCAATTTTATAGAAACATCAGTTTCTCCTTTGATTTCCTACAGTCTACACTCCTTACAAGTCTTTTTTTTTATAAGATAAGTATTGTATTATGGGGAGGTGCTAAAATAGTGACTCACAATGTACAGTAAAGAGAAGTAAAAACTCACCCCCTTACAAGAGAAAACAAAAACTTGTTCACAAAGATATACAAAAAACAACCCTTCCCTTAATGTGAACCCACCCAATCTAAAAATTCCAAAAAAGTCGATGGACAATCTTGTGTAAACAATTTAGTCTCCAACCAAAGTGAGTTAAGAAAAGAAGTTTTCAACCTTTGGATGGACAAAACCTCATCTTCAAAGACAATTCTATTCTGTCTTCCAAACTATCCAAAAAGTGCAAATGGGACCTGCTCTCCAAACTAACTTACGCCTTTTTCCCTTAAAGAAACCGTTCCAACCCAATAGGGTTTCCCTAACCGAAGACAAAAACAGCCAAGATACTCTTAAAAGAGTGAAAAACAACTCTCACACTGCCCTTGTCTTCTCACACTGAAGAAGGAGATGGTCAATGGATTCCTCTTCTGCTTGACAAAGATAACATCTATTTGCTAAGGATCGACCTCTCTTTTTAACTTGGTCCAAGGTTAGAACTTTGCCCCAAGATGCCTCCCAATCGAAGAAGCTTACTTTTGGCCGCACTCATGATTTCCAAATGTTCTTCATTGGAAATAAAATTGAAGAGCCCGGCTCTAGAGCTTTGTAAAGTGACTTCGTTGAGAAAAAACCATCCTTTGTTTCCATCCATTGCACCCTATCCTCCTCCTCCAAGATCAGATTCTGACCACAAAGGTGAAACAGAAGGCCCTCCACCTCATCCATTTCCCAATCATTAAAGGACCTGGTGAAGCAAGGACTCTAACTCCCCCTCCCCTTGTTGTCCCATTCCAAACATCTTTCACCCAAGCTTCTTTGGGATCAACTAGGGCAAAAAGGGAAGGGAAGGAAACACATAAAGGTGTATCCCCACACCAAGTATCCTTCTAAAAGCTCACCCTTTGGCCATTCCCCACCACAAAAGATATTCTACTGCTCACGAACTGCCTAAGCTTCCTAATTGCCTTCCACAAACTTACGCCATACCCCTCTCTTACATCCTGAGAAAACCACCCTCCTTGTTCCTCTTCATATTTCCTTCTAATTACTTGGTTCCATAAAGCCCCTCTCTCATTCGCAAAGCGCCAACTCCATTTGCAAAGGAGGGCCTTATTAAGCATAGAAAGGCTCTTAACCCCCAATCCCCCTTTTCTCTTATCAAGACGCACTGTTGCCCATCTTACTAAGTGAGCTCTTCGGTCTAGGGCCCCACCTCCTCACAAAAAATCTCTCTAAATCTTCTCCAACCTTAATTTGACCCCCCTTGGCATTTGTAGAATAGACATGATGTAAATAGGCAAGCTGGACAGTGTGCTTCTAATCAAAGTAATTCTCGCTCCCTTGGAGATATATTGGTGTTTCCACATAGCCAATCTCTTACGGAATCTCTCCTCCACTCCATCCCAAACCGCCACAGACTTGAAAGGAGCACCCAACGGCATCCCTAAGTAAGTGGAGGGTAAACTACCCACCTTACAACCAAGCTCAGAAGCCAACTCCTCCACATTCTCAACATTTCCCACTGGGATCAGCTCACTTTTATCCAAATTAACTTTTAGCCCTGATATTGCCTCAAACCACATAAGTGTCCAACTCAAAAAAGTCACTTGGTCCTTGTTAGCCTTGCAGAAAATTAGGGTATCATTGGCGAACAGCAAATGGGAGATTTTTGCCCCTTCTCCCCCTCTACCCCTGACCTTACAAGTCTTAATCGATATGCTTTCTTTTCTTGTTGCAATGCCCACTTCATAACCGTACTCTGATACCACTTGTCATGGACTTAGGCCTTTCCTAAGCACACGTGCGACACTTAGACAACACAAGCCACTTTTTGTTGCTAAGTTAGCTTTCCCCACATACTTAGTTAGCTATGCTAAGTAATGCACACAACTCGGAAGCTAGGGACATGAAGGAAGTAACACTTGGGAGACTTTTGGAAGAATGGAACTTATATTGCACTAAAATGCTTTACAAGGCTAGATTGCTTTCAAGTGTTTGGTGCCTTGGCTAAGATGTAATCCTCTATTTATAAGCACCCAAAGAACTCTCTGGAACCCTCGAAGGTTCCTTACATCTCTAGAATTCTCTAGAATAACCTATACAAATCCTATGTAGTACAAGACATCTATGGAACACTTTAGATTTCTCCACACACTTCGTTGTCTTCCATCCTCGTGTAGAGATGTGTGGACATCTCTAGACTTTTCTAGAATTTTCTACACTCCACTAGTAGACAAGGATAGATATCTCTAGGTGGTTCCAAAACTTGCTCTCTTATATAAGCTTAAATGAGGGTCATTTTGAGCAGGTTGTGACAATGTGCACCTAAAGAAGTGAGCAATGTTGCTAGTGATGGGGTATATTGACTCGTTACATTGGTTGTGACATTGGGGGGCTATATACCTTGTGGATGCATACTTGCAAAGTATGCAAGGGTCATTAGAGTTATGATCATTGCCATGACCTTTGAGTGTCATCTGAAGAAGGTTGACCTCAAGAAGAAGGGTGACCATGAGAAGAAGGCTAACCACTAGAGTGTTGGATTGTTGATGATTGGTGGGATTAGCAATATTGGTAGGAGTAATAAGATCACTTTGAAAATCCTGGTTGATGCGAAATTCCTTATTTAATAGAGAAAGGAGGCAAATTGGTAGGATGCTAGTTTTAACCTGGGTTGAGATTGAAGTTTTGAATCGTTTGCTTTCAAAAGAAAAACCATTATGAATATAAAGAAGAAAGATTCATCAAAGAAAGTATAATTGACAAATGCTAGTTGATGAGTGAAGTACTTATTGACAAGCTCAAAGCCTTTCTTTCTGAAATTGTATAAGTCCATGAGCAATTGGAGAATGCATGCATGGGAGTGTAATAGGAAAGAGGTTTCTAGACTAGTCCAAACTTGTTGAGGGGTATTACATCCAATGACTTCAGGATGGACTTTTTGGAGAGGGAGAATAGTAGCTGTTGTCAGATCGGAGGGTTGGCCGCGTCCATCAACTCCCCTTGTGTTCGCCGTGGGCGCTTGGGTGAATGCACTATAAGGCTAGGGTATGCGCCTTTCCTAACAGCAATTGCTTTTAGGAGAGTTGGTAGCGCCTGAGGTCCTACAGTAGCTAATAGAGAAGTTGATCTTAGCATTGCCAATGAGTGAATTTGGGATTTAAGGTGGAGTTTAGTAGCAACTTAAGAGGGCATGGAAGAGATCTATCAAGTTATCAACACAACAAAGAAGCTCAATGGTACAAAGTTGTGGCAAAATTTTGAAAAGCCATAGGTGGTAGATGTTATGTCCAAGCTTGGTGGGAATCGTGTTGGTGTGATATTGGGAAGAATGGAAAAAATACGTTGAACAATAATAGAGGAGGAAGAGTTGGCATTGGAGCAAGAGACAGATGAAGATTTTAGCAACTGAATAAAATATTTACTCTTATCCTGCTCTAATAGCATATATGGGTAGAGCTTTTCATGTGTTTTATTGAAAGTACAACAATTATAAATATAGGAGGTTAAACCAATCAGGTAAAAAACAATCAGATAGAGATTGCCTCTTCCCACCAATCTATTGGATAGGATGTTATCCTATGCTATTCAAATTGACCTTATTAATACATTTTGGCATATAAATAATATTATTTTTTGATAGGAATATAAAAAAATATTATTAGGTTTAACTTAATCATTATCTCTACTAGTAATCTTCCATGTGATCCATGAACACAATCTTGTTAATCTATTTAGTGGTGACGCTCTTGATTAAATTCATGCTGTTATGTCATTTAGTTTTGGACTTAAGTTTTGTGAATTATTATATTCTTATGAACCTAATTTCATCTTTGCATTTTTGTCTGCTATCTAGTTCTTTTCTAACTCATGAATCATAATCTTTCTTGGATCCATATTCAATATGAAGTGTGGTTGGAAAGTCTACAGTTTGTCCTGCTTGATTTAGAGCTCCTTTTTTTAGTGTTCTCTTGGTCTAAGTGCTGGGTTCCAAATATGATTCCCTAACAAACTGATTTCTTTTTCGAAGGAAAGAATAAAATGTAACAGAAAATGCAACCATTTTATGATTCCCTTATCAGAACATGTTTCTTTCTCCCCCTCTTTTTTGGTAACACACGAAGTGGAACCATTTTATGAGATTTGAAGAAATCTTAAGTTTTTTGAGGAAATTTATTGTTAGCTTGTGACTACTAATACTACATATATTATTAAAGCTTTTATGTTATTCCTTTCAAAATCATTAATACTTTCCTATACAAACTAATAAAATTTCTAATGATTAATTTAAGAAGTTCTTGAGTGAAACTAATTTTGTATTTGGCATTGAAGTAATGACTGTGGATACAGACAGTAGTATTTCCTAACATAGACATGAGGCATTTAGCTTTCTGACCAAAATCAAAATATCAGGCATGAAAATATTTCTTTGTGAATTTTATATATTTAAAAAATGGATTTATTTGTTTAACTTTTTTTATTTATTCTTTTTGGTACATGGGAGCATCTTAGAGAATAAAATAGAGAAGAAAGGTTTCTAAACAGCATACATTATTCACTTTTTCTATTAGTCATGAAATAAATCCATGTTTCCATTCTCTGTCTCCTTTTTCTCAGTAATATCTGTCTTATCTCATCAAATCATCTCATGACTTTTTTTTTTTTTTTTTTTTCATGACCTAAGACTGTCTATAATGATCTTCCTAACTCAACTATAGAACCTATTTCCATAGGGAAATATTTTTTGATAGGTATTTCCATATGGACATATGAATGCAGGAAATCTTTAACACGATATTGTCCACAGAGAAAGAAATTCCAAAGGATTTACAAGTTCTTCAAACACTTCAGCAAATTGGAGAGTTTTCATCAGCTATGTTCTAAAAATCTTATTTTGTGTTTTAGACTAAAAGAACTAATTTTTCAATTTGGGTTGGGAAGTGCCTAGAGCCTGTTTGATCAGTTCAAACTGTTGGAAAAATGGTGGTGAAGGTTAAGTTGAAAGGAGAGGTAGCTTTTGAAGATTCAGTATTGCATAAAAATATGGCTTGTTTTTTATGGTTGGTTGACATACTGTTCTAGTCCCACTGACACTAGTTTTTTTTTGCATATTTTAACTTCAAAAGTTGCTCATTCCTTAAAGGACATGCCATTATCTGCTGAGCAATGGATACTTGGTGAGATTCTGGCTAAACAATTGAAGAGAATCTGGAGATGATGGTCACATTCTGACTTCCATTGAAATTATTTCACATTCTGTTAAGGTCAAAAGTTTTTTTTATCATGCTTTTGACTTCCATTGAAATTATTTCACATTCTGTTAGAACTTCCTCAAGTTTATTGCCCTGTTTGACATGGATTTCTGAAAATCAATATGCCTTCCTTAAGATCTTGATGTATTTGTCAAATATCAGCTGCTATGCCCTTGGTTGTTGTGATGAAAACAATAGATCAATTTGATGTCTTTTTGTAAAAAATGCAGATACACATGCAAGTTGTTAAGTATGGTATTGTGTTGTGATGCTGAAGACCCTGGCATTTGTCATATTTCAGAAACCTGTACAGCTACAGAGATTCTGAAGAACAGTGCTGAGCACTATGAAATGCTGATCATATTTTGAACTTGAATTGATAAACCATGAATTTTTAGAAGAGGCTGTTGTCAGTAGCATCGGTTCTTTTAGCTGATTGGCTTACAGAAGCAGTTGTATTATCCTCTGTTTAAGGACAAGCAGCTAAAATTACTTGCTCTAATTTTTTTATTACAAGGATAGCATATCTCTCTCTCATTTTGCAGTGACAAATGTGGGTTTGCTTTTCATTATGATTT